>JAUCNO010001819.1:19152257-19204173 GCA_032353835.1 Enteromius viviparus
TGTGGTAACGGAGTTACTAACTCAATTACTTTTTGGCAGAAGTAATTTGTAACTGTAACTAATTACTTTTTTAACGTTATATGACAACACTGGTGTGCACACAGTCTTGTGGGTGGACGGGCGGGCGATGTGAGAGCATATGTATTCTCTCAGTCTTTTCCTCTCTGTTCTACCTCTTGACCGTTCAACCTTTAACACTGATCTTGTTCTGCAGAGCATTTAAAGATGAAATTTAGAGAGCAAAGACAGGCATAAAATCTAAAAGAAGAGCATAAAGATATGGAATTCAAAAGTCCACAATAGGCCATTAAAATTACATGTTACCGTACAATAAACATGGAAGACAAATGCACATGGAGGTCTATGTGTAGTATAAAGAATGCTGTCAGGCACAAGCCATTAACCCCTGCATTAGCCTTCCAATCCACAGGAGGTGTCTACACTCTAAAATGATTATCGCACTCCCAGGGTAAAGCCTCAAGTCTCCCTCTGACAGACACAAAGATAGAGGAGCATAAGGATTTTCTGTTGCTTATTACAGAATATTATATATTGGCATCCCTTTAAGAGACTGTTCACCCAAACAGATCACACCTGTCATCATTTACTTACCATCATGTCCTTCCAAACATGACACCTTATTTTAATATGTCCTTGTTACAAGTATTTACTGTGGTAAAAATAATACATAATCAGATAACTAACACTGAAGCAAATGAACCTAGATTTATTTTGGGTGTCTTATATGAATACAGCGTAATAGGAGCACCTATAGAGTTATATTGCTGTCGTATTGGCATCACTGTTATTTTAATTTGAACACAGTCCACCCCCCACCCCTTATATTTTAATTTGAAAAATGTTATTTTATATTATGTAAAATGCATGCATTGTTTATTGTTTTGCTTGCTAAAATCATTATTATTATTATTATTATTTATTCACTGATTTATTTATTTACTTAAGTGTATGCCTTGTTTATGTTTCAAAATCTTGACATTTGACACAAAAAAAAAAAGGATTAGGAGACATATTCTTGACACATGGAGAGTACTTTCCATCAGGTTAAAAGACGGTAGTGGGGTTGTTCCCATGGGTTTTTGCAGTACTGGTGCAATATGGAGTACCTTTGATAAAGTGTTTAAGGCTTTTGAGAGATCACAGCTGACAAGACTGTATTTAAAGTGAGTGAGAGCAAAAGACAAAATGAGGGGATTGAAGGCTGATTGAAAACATAAATGTCAAAGGAGAAAAGAGACAGAATGGGGCGGAACTAAGAAGAGACAGGATTGGGAATACCAGCAAACACTCTCATTATCATTGTTATGATAATTTTGTATTCAGTTTAATCACAGAAATACAGGTGGAAAGGTGACTGTGTGAAGGTGATATGGTATATGTGTGTGTCTGCATGTGCATATGTATGGGGGTGCGTTGAGAACATTGTACAATTAGGTTAGAACCTTAAGAAAATATATTAAAAGTAGAATAACATAGAATATCATATTGCAATATATGCTTCCTTTGATTTAAACATAAAAATGCAATTATGATGATTATTATTATTATTCCTCACACACATTTCTTTGACTAATTTATTGACTTTTACTTAGAGTTTATAGATTGAACTAAATTCTTAATATGTTTAATTTTCAATAGAATGTCAGATTTAGTATTTTAAGTTAATAGGACTTTATAACAGATTAAAAAAAAAAAAACTTTCTGGTGACTCAGGATTTATTTTTAGGGTTAATCTTACCTAAATACTACATTTTCGGATTTGTTCTGTAACAACTAATACTACAGTTTAGAAATGTGGTAACTAAATTATATACTATACATTTATTTCTCCTAATAACATATAAATGATGCAGCTTCATTCTGTGTGTGTTAAAGTCCGCTCTAAGATTTTTGTTAAAATCACAGTCAATTTTCCTCTGTCATAGAGTGAACAATAAAAATAGGTTTCAAGCAGTGGTCTGCTCTTTGCACCCCAAAGTGATGACGGTGACAGCATTACAGTGTGGGCGAGTGCACCCTTGGGTGTCATACAGGAAGAAGAGGAGGAGGTTGTAAAAGAGGTGGGAGATGGCATGTGAATGCAACGATGAACATGGACGTGAGATATGATCTTCATGGCAGGCAGCAGCAAATCACTGATATGTTATTTTCTAACTTCCTGAATGTATGCAGTTGTCAGCAAGAATGAACCAATATTCCTCATTTTAAAGTTACTTATGCATTGTATAAAATGTAAGCATTACATAATTAATTAAGTGTTGAATGGGTGCCGTCAGAATGTAAGTCCAAATAGTCAATAGAAAGACCACAAAAATGCACATGACTCCGATTCAGATAAGTCTTGTAAAAGTGAAAAGATGTATGTAAGAAACAAATCCATAATTAACCCTCTACGGTATGGAATATGATATCAATGAGGATATATATATATATATATACTGTATATATTGTGATGTTTTTCCTACTTAAAATTGGACACTATACTCAAAGAGAAGATGAATTGTTTTGAGTTGGAGGGGAGGTGTACATTTTGATTAAAGATTATGAGGACACATGCATTTAAAAAAAAATACTAATAATAATAATGAAGTGCATGGATAAGTTATTTATAATAAACACTACAGTATTCCATAAAAAAAATACCAATTTTGATTTCATCCCGACTTTATTGTTGGATTTCTTTATCACACATAGCTTTTTCATTTCACACGAGTTATGATTATTACTTCTGAATTATTTTGGGGTTTTCATCAGCGGTTTGAACTCTCATTCCCAACATTCAAGTGTGCAAGAGGTGTAATGCTATTTATTTATTTTTGCTCTTATGATGAAGAAACAATCTACATCTTAGAAGATGAACTGTTTTACAGTTGTCTTTTTTTCTTTTTTTTAATTAGGATGCAGTTAATGATAAATAGTTTGATTGTTTGTTCACAATACTTTTGGGAAATACAGTCTAACAGTTTTGTCATAAAGCACAGGCTAGAAACAGTAGATATTCTTATCACTGGATGGATGGCAAAGGGTCAACATACAGTAGAAGCTCACCAATAAATATACACCACTAGCATTATATTTCATGTCTTCATGACATGACTTTGTTCATAATGTCTAGTGTGTCACAACTCAATACACAGGAAGTGAGTTATTGAATAGGTCTGACCTCACGTTACAGATTTATAAAGACGATTCTGTAGGAACCCGCAGGCTCTGGACGGTCAGTGGTGTCGATATGGAGGAGGGCATATTACAGGAGATGATAGACTGCTGACCTTTCAGACTCATCAAAACGCCAATGCAGATGACAAATAAACCTTTAAGTTAGATAGAAGTGCTGACGGAAAGCAATATACACTTCTCTTGTTGTCTCTATATCTTTTTCTCTCCCCCTTGCTCTTTTAGTTCCTGCCTCTGATGCCAAATGTACTGTACACACCAAGATTTGGAATATAATGCATATGGACATGTATCTAATATGGACCAGTCTGTGATATTATTTTTATATAAAAGATAGTGTTCAATTTTAGGATCAGCAGTAATATTGTTAACAGCTTTAATGTAAAATGTTGCCTTTTTAAGTGTACTTTTTAAATGTACTGTTATATCCTTTTTTATTATTATCATTGTCATCAGTGTTGATATTTGATTAACAGAAACAGTGTTTATGTAAAACATATATTTCATTTGTATCAGTTATTTTGAAGTTACAGTTAGCTTTTACACCAGTTAAAATTGCCGAAATTCTAGTCCCATTACAAGTTATTACAATTTGACAAATGTTAGTTGATATTTGCAAACTTTATTTGTTTATTTATTTTTATGTAAAATACTTGATCTTCTAGAGCTAACATCCAAGCTTTAATTACTAATAATTTAATGATGAATAAACTCTTTTAATTCATCAGATGACTTTAGGTTACATAAACACGAGAAACTGGGAATTGGTAATTGTGTAGTATTAACAATAACAATATTGACCCATACAAGAGTATTGTTTTCTTGGCTAGTTCTGTAGGTTTATTAAGTCAAATAAAACAATCTAGGCATAAAACACAAAATGTACAGCTCCATTTAATTAAGGCCTGTTTCTCAACTCATTAAATCATTAGTAATGTAGCCTTGCATATCTAATAATCAAGCAGCGGAGACCTGGAAATAAGTGTGAAATTCACGGTTTATCACTATATATATATATATATATAAAATTATATATATATATATATTTTTTTCAGTGTCACAAGCAATTACCACAAACTTCAAAATGGAAAAAAAGAGCTGTGTTTTTCAAGGACAGTTTGACAGATCCAGTCTCAGAAGAAAAGCATGTAACTGAATAGCATTAAGAGTCAAGATACAACATGCGACATGAAAAACAGATGGAGAAGCTCAAACAAAACATTCATTTTTGAGTAAACCAATGAGTAACCCTACAAGTTCTAGAGGAACTGAACCACACATATTGTTATGTGACTTTAATTAAACAGCTAAGATAAACATTCAAATATGTCTTGCATAAAGAGAGTCATGACTGTAACGTATAGCTGAAGGGCTTGTGCTAATAGATGAATCTGATTATGTAAATCATCATGCAATGACCTAATAATAGAATAACATGAACTCATGAACTCTCTGTTAATCTCAATCTTATTTTCTCCCCTCTTGGGAACAGCAACGCTGACTTTTTTCACCACAAGATTTATTCCCGGCTTATGTACAATATAATGAGATAAAAGCAAATTTTGATTTAACTGAATGTTAAAGAATATAATAATACTATTAAAATTAATAAGGACCTCTACTGTTTTTTGTGCCAAGATGTGATGCAACTCTGCTTCCTGCCACTGCAGATGTCCGTTTTGTATTTCTATCTCTATCCAGAACTAGGATGTACTATTTATGAAGCATTGCAAGGCCTTGTATCACCTCACATTTCTCTTGTTTATTTTATTGCATATTTGTTATTCCCCTGTGTGTGTGTGTGTGTGTATGTGTGTTTGTTTCCTTATTTGGGTTCCACTGTAATGCTAACGCAGGACAAAACAGAGGGAGCTGTCAACACCCTTGCTTATTTAGACACTTGTGTGTGCGCGTGTGTGTATGTGTGTGTGTGTTTGTCAGATTTAATGCTGTTAGGTAATTGTGTCTGGATAGTAGATCACCCTATAACCAAACTGAATCTTATATGACTCAGCGACAGTGTCACAAGTAGATTAAAAGTTTGGATGTTTCTATGCACAACCATCATTTTGTGAGGTGTGACAGAAATCTGTTAGTAATCTACCAGATCAATACCGAATAGTACAAGGTATACAGTATCAGCATACTGTATACAAATGTGTCATATGCTCACAAGGATATATTGCAGAACATTGTTACTATTTAAAATAACATTTGTCTATTAATATATGTGTGTGTGTGTGTGTGTGTGAGTATATATGTATATATATATATATATATATGTTTTTATAATTAATACATTATTATTGTAAGTGTATGTAAGTTGGTATGTTGCTCATCAGCTGTCAGATGTTAATTCCCTGGTTGGGATTAAAAAATAGACAGGAATTAGACAATCTATTAAATTAATGTGGATAGAATGATTCAAATGATTTGAATTTAATGAGAAATGTTTCATTTCCCAGGAAAATCTTTGAAATTCGATTGCAGACCTTGGTGTCTTGGCTAATCTGAGCACAGTTTGAGTTAATGATGAGTTCTGAAACTGTAGAGAAGACACATTTCTAAAACTCCATTTATAAGAGCACAAACTTTAAGCTCAGACTGATGCTGAGTGAATAGTAATGGTGATGCAGTGATACATGATGCATTCAGGGGGGTTAAGGCTACATTTTAAAATGATCAATAGTAAACAGGATCAGGTAGGATCAGTACAACATAGGACGATTTGACATCATTTGAAACACTTAAGACTTGCTCCAAATTTCCCTTCCATCTTGTCTACCAAGCAAATGTTTGTTTATGAATATACTTATGCTTGTT
Source organism: Enteromius viviparus (assembly GCA_032353835.1). Classification (NCBI taxonomy): domain Eukaryota; kingdom Metazoa; phylum Chordata; class Actinopteri; order Cypriniformes; family Cyprinidae; genus Enteromius; species Enteromius viviparus. The sequence continues at coordinate 19,158,279 of JAUCNO010001819.1, forward strand.
CATACCCTCCAGCACTTTTGTCCTTTGCGTAAGTGTATGTTTTCACATATGTTCGCATATGTCTTGTCAGTATGTAGATGTGTGTATGTGTGTGTGTGTGTTTGTTTACCATGGCAACCTTATAAAATCTCCCTGTATCTAAGTAGTGAGCAGTGGGAGTGTGTGTCTGGAGAGCAGACGGCAAACTTCCCCCTGGGACCTTGAGGGTAAACAAGAGACACAAACACAACTGAGAGTAAAGGCCGGATCAGAGTGAGAACAGAAATGTGATTTAGGCTGCTCAGTTTTACAGAATTTAATTCACCTTCTGTAAAATTCTAGAAGTTTGTTCATCTTTGTAGACACAAATTTGCCATCTAATAAAATAAAAAAAGTGTTTTGCAACACAATATGATTACAATAAGTGCATTCTTATTTGATGTAAGTAGTTAAGGCCGCCTAATATAAAGTGGTAACAATCCTGACAGTAGTAACTCTGAAATAGCGCTAACTATTGCTAGCTGTAATCAAATCCTGCTTTATTATAGAGATCATTACAGACAGCATTCAGTTTGCTGTCTTTCTACTCTTTCTATGTTCTTTGGTCTTCTGTTTGTGATGATGACTGCCTAGATATACAGTGCTGTGCGTTTTTAATGTTTAACACATTATTGCCGATAGCAATTTTGAGAGTCTACTTAAGATCAAGAGTTATCATGTGGATGCACAGCCCACACAGTTCACCTCTCAGTATGTTGTTTGTTTCTGTACGTTCATATGTCTGTTTGTGTCTTCTGCTCGCATCTGTTCACTTTCCACATCCCTTCTGGGAATCGAGAGCGCTCATATTATCAGCTTTATGGCCCTCTGAAATCCCCAATCAGTCAAATCCAGAGCCACTTGAATTAATTGATCCCTATATCGGATCCCATGGTGTAATTAAGGGGATAAAGTGGTAAGAGGCAGTCAGTCTAAGCCCTGTTCCCCCAAGACCATTCATCTCTGCAGCCCATCACCACACACGCGCTGCATTATTCATAACCGCTTTGCACGACCATACATTCACACGCTTTATAAAGATGCCATCAGATGCAAGAGGGGGCGCTTTTGAAACATTCCGAGGCCTTGTTTGAGCACTGTTATTTCACATGGTTATTTAACTGGAGTCAGTATTTATTGTTGCTTCTAGCACCGGCTGAGGACGCCGGGGCTCAGAGCAACTACTGAATGAAGAAAAACAGCTTCTTCCTCCATGTCCGTGTGAGTGTGTGTGCACAGAAATCTTGCTGGTTAAGGGAAATAAATGTGTTGCGCTGTGTCGAGAGAAAGAATTGGTGATGGAGATGGAGTCATGTGCATGTGTGTGTGTCTGTGGAGAGGAGCGTGTGTTACTTTGCTGCATGGTAGAGTCCGAACACATTCCCATCTTGAGATTTAGGCATGCTCTCAAGTCTCTTAAGCTCAGATGCAGCTTGGGATCAAACTGTGGACCGAATTCATCATATTTTCCCCACATAGACACACTCAAAGCGAAAGAGAGAAAGAGAGAGAGAGAGATTTTGAATTCCATCTTAAGATTGCCAGCAAGGTCAGGCTGTGTATATCACTTATGTAGACTGTGGCATTCAAATCATTCTCCAAACCTTGACTAAACATTTAATGTGGCCAATCTCATTTGATCCCCTGCTGCCCAAACTGTGAGTAAATGCCCACCAGCAAGGTGCTGACATAAGGCCTTGTTAGGAAGTTCTACGTTTTCAATGTGTTGCAACGAATGGTGAGTTGGATGCTTTGCCACAACAGAATAAAATAGTCCTAAAGTATATTATTAAACTCTGCGGACCCGCCGGAGAGTCCAAATGTACAACTTGTGCATTTAATTTTTAACCCTTTGTGTGCACCAATAACCCCAAATGTGGTACCATTTGAAAGCTCTCTATTTTATGCAGATATAAATCACTTTGATATTTATTTTACTGTCACAAAGTTATTCACACATAAATTACACTATGTACCCCCCATAAAAACAAATATTCACCTAAAATGTTACATTTTAATGTACATTTTGGAAAAATAAATTGAATTGTAACTTAAACTGTTACTTAGTATTTGTATTATGCATACATTTATATAAATCTCGCATTAATATACAGTAAGTTCACGGGGGAAATGTTATTGAAGTGTTTAGCATCATTTTTGATGCAATAATTGAGATAATTGGTGTCTTCTGTGAGTGCTGTAGAAGGGGAGCATATGATGTCATGCAGTTGGTAACTAAACTTCTACTCATTTTTTAATTATTAGTTTGTAGCATGCTTTTCATGATAAATTTTATAGAAATCAAGACCTGAAACAGGTGAAATCGTTTTAAAAGGTTAGCTCACCCAAAAATGAAAATCAGTCCACATTTTACTCACCCTCAAGCATTCAAGGTGTTATTTGGCTTACTTTTCCAGACTTAGAAATCCAGATGAAGTAATGCTGTCCTATCTCTTTCAAGTTTATAATGGCATATTTTGTTCAACAGTCAAAAAGTAGTCAAATAACATGCACATCGCATGGCTCCAGGGGAGTGAATATAGGTCTCCTATAGTGAATAGATGCTGTAGTAAATTGATCCTATAGTTAATCTGACATACAGTATGCATGTTCAAATGAGACTGACAAGAGACAGTTTGTTTACAAGAGCAAAGTTTCCCCTTGGCTTATATCAAAATCCTCTGACATTATTCTTTATAATTCTCATTTTGTGTTTCTAAATTGTGAACGACGTTTTGTTTTGTTCTCTCCCTGTTGCACTTCTGTGTTCGTCACTAATCATCAGTGCCTAAGCATACGTCCTTATGTCGTCCACCAGAATGACTTCTGCCTACGACAATTAGCTGAAGTAAGAAAAAGGTGTTTATTTTGTTTTTAAATATGAGTATTTTTCTTACAAAAAAATGCATTGATTCGCAACAGGAGACTTTATTCATCCCCTGGAGCCGTGTTATGTGTATTTTAATATGGATGGATGTGCTTTATTGACTACTTTTAGACTCTTAAAGAAAAACACACACTCATGCCATTAAAAAGCTTGAAAGAGTCAGGACAGTTATAATATTACTCTAACTAGATTCGTCTGAAGGAAGTAGGTCATACAGGTACACCTAGGATGTTTTTAGGGAGTAAGGTATTGGGGTAAAACATGGAATACTTTTCATTTTTGGGTAAAGTAGGCTAGTTTAGCTTATTTAAACATAGTATTAAATTCCAATTTTACAATAATACTAATACTAATACTAATACTAATAAATTATTTATTAAATAAATTTTAACAAAAAAGGATTAAATTAACTATCTTCGATTTTAGTTAAACTTTTGAAGGTTGCAGTAAGGTCCAAATACATTTCTATTGTTTCTGTATCTGTCTGTGTTTGGATCTCTGCAAATCCAGTTATAGCCATTGCAGATAACTATTAATTTTACAAATTAATCAATAAATTCAACAAAATGATCACAAATTGTGTTGTGCTGGTTTATTTTTAAAGAATTAAATTAGATGCCAGTGCCGTAATTGTTTATTGCTCATAAAGTGGGAAATAATACAATAGACAAAAAAGAGAGTAATAAACAGAATGTTCCTGTTTGTTAACACAGCTACTGCAGCAAAGAATTTGTATGTGGGCAGCATGCCAATAGAGAGTCTCTTAAACTCGCTGTCTCTCGGGCCATGACTCCTAATCTATCAGAGCAGGAATGGTGCACTTTGACCATAGTCTGGAATAAGTGCTGCCCTACTTGACTTAGAACACACAATAGATGTGCCTGTTGCCTGTCACTGTTCCATCACATTTACAAATACCCGCACTCTCACTTCGTAAAATCACAGGGTTTTAGTTCAGTCTGTCAAAATAAAGTGATTAATGGGATAGTGAGGGAAGGGATAGATTATGGACAAGAGTGCTGAGGCCCAGAGCTCCACCTCGATGGATCACACTGGCAGTTCTTAACAGTGTGACATAAAAAAGGAAGAAATATGGCCACTGCTAGAATAGAAAGGTTGAATTGGCCAATATTAGTCTGCCACCAGTTCAGAGAACTCAAACTGTCTGAAAGTGATCAAATTTAGTTTTTGGCAAATCCATTTGGGTTACCATCCATAGCCTCATCCACTTGGGTGGGGGTTCCATGAGTAATAAGAATTTTCACTGTTTGTATCAATCCACTTTTCTGTATTAGTGATTGGATATTAATTTATTTATAACTTACAGACTTTTATTACATTACACACACCTAGTGCGCCTTTTATGACATAGTAAACTTGCTCAGCAGCTCAACTGATACAGTAAATCACTTACAAGTCTTTCTTTTAGTGAGCCTGGAATGGGATTTTCAGTCATCCTTTCTGCCACCACTAGGTGAGTCATTGAATCATTCGCTCAAATGATTTGTTCAAAAACACACTACCATGTGTTTCTAGTAGTCATGCAGCAACATAATCTTGGTTTGACTTTCACTGTTTGCAAATATTTTCAGTATTTCATTTCATGTAGAAATAATTGCCTAATTAGTAAATCAGTCGATATTGGCTTCTTGTTTATTGATCTCACATTTGCAGTCATGCTGTTCAAATACCACAAAGTCACCTTTATTTTTATAGCACTTTACAATAGATAAAGAATGAACAGGGACATCTTTACAGTTAAATAAATTACAATTAAATAAAAAAATATTGTATGACTTTTTTAGTTCTTCACTTCCACAGCATATAAAATGCTGATTTAATTATTTCACTTCATACTAAAGGAGAGAAAAATAGGCCACACAAATACAAAAAAAAAATCAATTGTACAAAGTGCTAACAGCCTTTGATTGAATTTCCCATTATATAGAGGAGAATATTAGAAAATCATAAATCAGGTAAACATAACTCTGCATTGACAGGGTATGGGCTGTGCCCATATGTTTTGGCATTGCCTCAGTGGTTCATATAATTCTCAATCAGTGGCTGACAAAGGCAGGGTTAAATATGACAGGGAAATTCATTTCAAAACACCATCTTGAGCAGAACAGCAGTGAGCGCTGATCAATGACATTATTAATTACCCTTGGTGAGTATCGACTCTCTCTCGCTCTATCTGGATCTCCATTTCTTTCCATTTCTCCCCTTTACCACACCCTAACATCTGATCTAGATGAAGATGCATTATGTGCTATTGAGTTGGGGGACGAACATAGTTACATAGTTTGCTCTCATTCCGGGTGAGGTGTCCTTCCCTGCCCCCCATTTTCTGAACATAATTACTTAATGCTGCACAGTCGACTGTAGACCTCTTGGTGCAAGCCTTCACATTTGTGCTACTATTATTTGTTGCTTTTAAACCCAGGAAGTCTGGATTTGGAGCATTGTATAAATCATGGTCAAACATGGTCAAAAATGTTAGGGACAGGTTTATATTATTGAGTCAAAAAGAAGTTAGAGAGTTTTGGGGGTGTAATAGCGGTGTTCTCATATCTCAAGGGTCATTTTGGATTTCTGCAGCAGCTGAGAGCCACTGATCCAGGGTCAGTCCTCTGTGAGTGCTCCATCCATCACACTGGCTGAGGGACTTTATGAGGCTGAGCAGGGAACAGCAGTGAACTCTGGGGAGTTTAGGCACCCTTCTGCAAAAGTAGAAGTCAGCAAAGTCTCTAGGGCACAGGGTAAATAATGCATTTTTTTAAACAAATCTCAAGGGTTGTGTTACCCATGTCCTTGTGTAACTAATCACAGAGACAAAAATAATTCCTGTAATTCACAGCTGTTCACAGTGTATACGACTGCAGCTCTACTTATAAGGCTTTTATGGAAATGAAGCACATTTTTGCTGCTGAATAATATCTCTTTTTTTCATAGGCACCGAATGAGTAATTTCCTGCAGTCCATTGAACATTCATGGCATTCATGACTGAAACACCTGGTTTTAGACCGCAGAATTTTATTAGTATGGTGTAGTGCCTCTTTTTGCAGCCAATACAGCATCAATTTGTCTTGGTAATGACAGATACAAACCCCGCACAGTGGCCAGAGGGATTTTGAGCCATTCCTCTCGCAGAACAGTAGCAAAGTCACTACATGATGCTTGTAGAGTAAAATATTTCCTGACTTGTTCATTCAAAATATCTCAGTAATATTTAAATCTGGGGATTGAGCAGGCCATGGAGAGGTTCAACATGACTTTCATGTTCAACAAACCACTCACCAGTCTTGATGCATGTATTGGTGCATTATCAACTTGATATGGCACCACTGTCAGGGTACAATATCTGAACCATTAGGTGCACATGGTCCTCCAGAATGGTTCAGTAGTCACTGGCATGTGACCCATCAAGCACAGTTGGTAATGGGATGATATTGCAGCCCAACCCATCACTGATCCACCCCCATACTTCGCTTTGGGCATGCAACAGTCCAGGTGGTAAGCCTGTTTGGGGCTTCTCCAGATTGTAACTCCAATGGGTGTGAAGGAAAAAACAGTGGACTCATCAGATAACAATACATGCTTCACATGATTTTCGCTGCTGGCATCATTAAAACTAACATTTGGCATGAGTGACTAAATGCTTAGCAATGGCAACCCAACCTTGAATACTGACCATGTGGAGCTCCCAAAGAATAGTTTTGGTGGAAACAGTAGAATTAAGATGTGTACTTAATTACTACTACAATACTACAGTTAGTTGGGCAGTTTCATGAATCTACCAGTCTCTGAATTCTTCTTCACAGCATACATTCGCTTCTGTTAATCAACCAGACAAACTTGCACACCATGAAGTTAACTTGTCAGCATCACTAGTTAAGCCCACACCTCATCTCTTCTTCTTGTCTGGTCTTGTTTACTATTCCATGTCTTTGATGTATGTATATGTAATGAATTAACAATTGATTTTAATGCATTTAATGCACAAGCACATTGCATTTAAATTCATTGTGACATTTAGTTCCATCTTGATTTTTTCTCTTCCACATTTGGCTCACTTTTCAGAAAACACAACAAAACAAAAAAGGGAACCCTATTGTGCCACGATAAGTACATAATAATCCAAATAAAGCAGTTTGATCATTGGACACATTATTTAAACCTATTTTGATTAGAATTTGGGTTATTTCGGTGCATTACTTGCATTGTAGTGTGATTATGTAAAAATTTGGGTAAAACAAGTGTGGTACTGATTTGTAGTGATATATCATATTTTACTGGATCTTTTGAATGAGTCAGAAGCACTGATTATCAGTGTGAACTGTGGCTTTGAGCATTGTTCTATATCAGAGTCTAGACACTGTTTTAATGTACTGAGTCTGTTTAGGAATTCATTAAAACTGAACTGTGTTATGATTATCTCTGATTGAAGATTGACACTCAATGAAAGTTTAAGCAGCATTTGGAAAATGGAAAATACTATCTGCTTTTATCATTTCTTAACTCTACTGGAATCTGTCAAGCAAAGAAGCCTGTTTTGACATTACAAACAAGGCCGGCCCTGGGCATAGGCAGAATAGGCAAATGCTAATGGCGTCGCTGATCCCCAGGGGCACCAAAACAAGTGAAGTTTCTTGATAGTGAGAATTTATCAGTAAACATCTACCATAATGTCAAAAAGACGGAAGCCCTCTGGTGCCCAGGGAATAAAAAAAGTAACATAACACATTTTAATAATATTTTACAAGTATTTGTGGCATTTTTAATTTGAACTGGCTAATATATATATATATATATATATATTTACAGTAAATAATTGGGCTCATTAAGATTTTATGTAAAACTGATACACGTTTCTCAGTTAATTAATAACTTAATTTGGCATGATAACATTAGAAAGGGCTATAGTTTAGCATAACAGCCCTGGAAATCAAACACTTTTCATTAAATTAAATAACAAAAATATCAAATACTGTTACAAATGTAATGTCATTGACAGTTCAAGTTCAACCTCCAACTAATACGCCTAAATAGGTTGTTTGTACACATATGTTGACATAGTTTAGAGTTGATGTAGCTCAGTTTGTAGAGCGATGCTTTAGAAAATAAGACGGAATCATCTGATCATGGGTTTGAACCCAGAGCACATACAGTAAGTGCTCATATAGCCTTTTGAGTCAAATTTTTTTTACATTATTTTTGAAACAGATAGTTTTAGGGGTGAGGTTGTGTGGTCGTGCAAATTAATTGGTGTGTTTCCAATAAAAATATAAAAAAAAACAAGACAACGTTATGCCGTGTGAATGTTTGAACACAATGATTGCTGGTGGAATGGGCTGTGAGGGCAGCAAATTGGCCGGCCCTGATTACAACTTAGTAAAGTAAAAGGCTTCATTTATAGCTGTGTTGCCTGCCAGCCTGGGTTGGCTGTGCAAGTGTGTCCCTTAATTTGCGTTTCATTTAAAACCTATTACTGCCTGGCATTTGTTAACCAGCAGGTAATATCTAGGTATACTAACCCTGAACCTAACTAATCCAAACACTATCCCATGTACAGTATTACTTAGTTAAAATATCTATATCTATATCTATATATGTGTGTGTGTGTGTGTGTTATATATCTTTAAACACATCAAAATAAATAGATAAATGCATCCAACCAACCATTGTATCATGGTATATTTTAATTTCTGCAGAGACAAAAATGACAAGCAATTTATTTACAGAAATACCTGTACAAAAGCAAAAATTATGTAAAATAGATCATAAATAGAGGTGGGCTTGCGCTCAGTACATTTGCCATGTTCAGCTAAGCTGCGTGCATAGTGACTCCTAATAAAACAATGATTAAAATCAATCCTCAATTCTACATCAACATCCAAGTCAAAGGACAAGTAGAGTATGATTAAAATTACAATTTATTTTTTTATAACCTGTGATGTGTCCTATGACCTAAGTGCTACAACTTAAGTCGTAAATCTTCTAAGTTGAAAGCTTAAGGAACACACACCTCAGAGTGCAAACGACAATTAAACAAAAGCTAGTTCAGCACGTTGACAACAAAGTCAGATGTCTTTTAAGAATTAAGGTGCAGATGTTTTCCAGGCATGTACAGTAGATGTAGATATCAATCTCCTCAGTTTCTTTCTATATATATTTTTTTTTGATTTAGTAACTGCCATATACTCCTACTGTATCTAACCAGCTGATATATATATATATATATATATATATATATATATATATATATATCATGCTCTACAGTCTAACTCTATAGTCCTCTGAGGTGTGTGTCCCATTCACAAACCTTTGGAGCTTTGTGTTTCTTCTGCCTTCTCATATTACAGAAATGGCAGAATAAAGCGTGCTTGCTTCATCCCTAAAGGACACAGCATTTTCTCTTGTTTTGCTGTGCCGCCATTACAGCATCATATCGTTACTGATCTGAACTGTCACTTTCATGACTAAAGTTATCCTTGCAGTTTGGACGTGTGACCATGCTAACTTTGAAATGGATGGATATACCAGGGTATCACCTATGACATGTACAGTTGGTACTCATCAATATACTTGACAAAGTTTGACTGAGCTTACTTAAAGAAGCCACAAGATAAAAGCTTTTGTTATTTGAAAGTCTATCATAGTAAAATTGCCAGAACTGTAGTTTTAGCATAAAGTACTCTTCCTCCACTTTTAGAAAGCATCTCAGTACAATTGGTTTCATACTGGTTAAAACCAACGAGTCATACCAATAAAGGTATAAAAAGGCACAGTTGCATATTTTGCATTCACTCTATAGTTTTGTTTTGATTTTTTTTTTTGTTTGTTTTTTTTTTCTTTTCTTTTTTACAGAAGCACTACATATACAAAGTGGCATAGGGAAGGAAAGGGAAAGATATGACTGATGAGATCTGAAGAGGGCATCATTATGAGCGTATATTTAAAAAAAAAAAAACAAATAGAACGGAGAGTTGTGAGTTACATGAGACTCCTTTGAACTGTTTTGGAATCAAGCTTCACAACTCATTTTCTACATAATAACATGTTTTTTTTTCTGTGAAAAGAATATAAAGATTACAGAACCAATGGATAAAAGTACACTTGCTATAAAACAAAATTATAAATAAATCGGATAAATAAGCAACGGATGATATGCGCCTAAATAAATCAGTGAATTACGAATGTGTATGATTCTTTTTCATCCTCGTCAAATCAATATACATAGTCATACTACAATGTCTAGTGTCTGTTCGTAACAAACGCAAGCAGTGGACTTCCATGTTCACGGGGTATGATATTTGTACACTTTTTTTTTTTTCTTCTTCTTCATAGTAAGTGTAGATTCCCTTTAAACGTGCAATAAAAAGTACATATCTATGTATACAGTTTATAAGCATCAGAGCACTTCTTTTAAACACGAGTAGTACATACAGACTACAGATCTGGAGGCTGCAAAAAAAGGCAGTCCGTTCAAATTCAAGGAATCATTAACATACAAAACAAAACGAAAACCAAAAAAAAAAAAAATCAATTGCATCTGAATAATTTACCACCTTTTTTAAAAGCACAATGCCTCCTAGGTATAGTCCTCCTCTTGCAAATGGTTTGGGATAGGCCCATGATGCATGTATAAGTGTGCATGTGGTTTTCCCACATTGCACTGGAACATACTGTATGTGAAGGTAAGTAAAGCAACATGTGACCTAAAAAGGAGCTTTCCTGTCCCAGTTCTTTGAGATATCACATCATGTTGTTCCCGGTACTTTGGTTGTACAGCGGCATCATGTGTCGCATTGCAATCGCTCCTATCGTGTCTGTAGTAGCCGAACTTTGAATGTGATTGCAGAAGTAGTCGGTTCACTCTGACTGCTACACGAGGGACACGAGTTCTCATCCTTGATTACTCTTCTGAAGTGTGTGAGATTGAGAGTGAATCTGTTGAATGAGTTTATTGCTCTATTTAACATTCATGCTAGGAATGTTACACAGGGCCAGCCCAAGCTCTTCAGCAGGGCAATATTATTAAACTAAGTCACCCCAGCAGCATATCCAAATAGTGTTCCTGTGGCTTTATGGGATAATTATAATGTGTATGTACAATATGCGGATCAACTGTGTGTGCGAATGTGTGTTTGCAAGTGTGTGTGCCAGGAGACCATCTTGAGACCACAAAAACTTCAGCATAGTTTTACACATCTAGAAAGGGATGAACCACAATTACACAAACCCATGGCATTCAGGCAAATAACTGACAAGCTCTGCAATGTAAAGAACCTCCCTCTACTTCCAGAGGTGCATGTGAGCAGCATGAAAACAGGTCGCTTGTGATTTCAATATGTGTGTGTCCCAGGGTATGTTTACAGATGATATATATATGTACAATACTTCACCCACACGACAAAAACGTGCATTAGTGGATCTGTGTATGCTTGTGTTCCTTCATGTGTACATAAAGTTGATAGGCACACAGGTAAACTTGCTTCTCGCGCTGTGAGTTCGTCAGCGCATACGCCGTTCACTTGCGCCATTTGAGTATCTACAAACCCTTGTAAAAGGCTAAAGTCAATGACGACGTACGAAGCGCTCCGACATCATGTAGTTATGCCATCACCGATCGTCGTACAATGATTTTCGTTCATCGTTAGCCTGTCTTTTTTTTCTTCTTTGTTAATGTGATTGGTTGTCCGGACAGTTCAGCACTTCGACTGATTGCATATGGACATAATACATCCACATAAAAACACTCCCAAATGCCCAATCCCCAAAATAAAAACGGATTAAAAGACAGAACCAGTCTCATCGGTTCGCGGTCAGTTATAAAAAACAAACACAAAAAGGTATAGTCCAGGTCTGTCTCAAGGGCCACACACTCTTAAGGGGCTAGATGATGCATGCATGTTTAGAAAGAGGTCTACACAAACCAGGCAGCACTTTGGGGAAGTCTACGGGGCCCGATACGCTAGCAGCAAAGTAGCATTGATCCACCAACATTCCCTTCTCTCCACCTCGGCCACTTCCCCCTCCTCCGTCTCATCCTTCTCACGCACATTTACAACATGTATTTCCAGTTTTTACTCAAACGGCTATTTAAGTTATGCGAGCAGTTCGAGGAAAATCCATGTTGCTTTTGTTTTAAGGTTTGGTTTGCAAACAGCATCTCTGACCATGCTGAGTCACTGTCATCGTCCCTTCGCAGCTGTCGTGTGTTGATTACAGGTAAACTTCCCGCCGGGTGAGAGTTCCGCATTGCGTCGGCTTGTATTCGCCCGTGGGCGCTAGCGGAATCTCCTCGGTGGGGCGAGATGTTTCTTCGCTGGCGGAAAATCCAGCTGAACTAAAGGCGTCGTAGGATGAGGAGGAGGAGGCCATCTTCTTGTTAAGGAGATTACGGTTACGGTCGCCCAGCAGGTGCGAGGGGTCCCCGTTGGCAACAGCTAGCGTCTCCTGGCTGCCGGGCTGTTCGGGGACGCTGCCCCCGGGAGAGGTCATGAAGGTGGAGAGTTTGGGAGGGGTGGCTCTGGGCCTACGTTCAGGCGAGGTGCGCACAGGCATCCAGCAGGCATCCGAGTGGCCATATTCATCACACTCCCGTGTGCATTTGCCCGTCATAGCTACGTCAGGCAGGGGCCGAGAGTCTGGGGAAACAGAGAGAAGGAAACAGAGGCAAACATTAATGATGCTGTTTACCTTAAAAAACAGGAGAAACAAAAGAAAACACTGAAACATTGACAAAAATAATAATAATAACAAAAAATTGTGGTATGTGTCTCATGAAATTGCTTGTTCGACAAATGTTTTTTGATCAGCTTTGTGCATTTATTTATTTTTTTAATCACTGTAATCACTTCATGGTCAACACATACCACAGCACGCAAAAATGGAAAGGTACATACACAAACAACAACACTTAAAGCTAAAACACAAATTAAATGAAATAAGAAATAATGTGAGCTCTAAAAAGAAGACCATGCTTTGAAAACGTGGGGCAATTCTACTGTTCCATGACTTCTGACTTCTAAACTAATGGCCTGAATCCATCTCTAATAGCTGTGTGTGTAGTTGATGTGCTTTTATGCAAGCGTCGTGTATGCGTCATGTTTTTATGGTTCAGCTAACAAGCTGACTCTACGAAAGCTATAAAATTTTAGCAAAGTTGTACGAGAAAGAAGACAATGTGTCTTTTTCAAGTTTAATCCCTTCCATGGCCTGAGGGAACACCTACAGTGTACTTATGGAGCGACATATTGGAGGATTTGCTGCGAAGTGGCATGCTATTGGGTTACATCTTTAACACATGTATGTAAGTTAAAAGGATTATACAAGCATTTTCTAAAGGCTCTAACTGTCATGCATCTGAATGATTGCTTATTTTCCCAAGCTGGGAGAAGAGATTTAAGATTCAAAGCCACAAAGCCACGAGTATCCTTAACATCTCATATCTCTTCTATTCAGAATGTCTTCTGAACGAATAGAATTCTTTTTACACTTTTAAACACTTGACAAGCAAACAGATAACCATCAGATGCGCCAAAAGTCTATGCACAAACAAGGCTGAATATGAAGTTCACTAAGCTGAAGTGCACACAAACACTGGAAGCTAAAATCCCTAACCAAAGCACAAAGCTGCAGTGTTAGAGATGGTCGGTTAATGACCAAATGTGAGGTATGGCACAAGCAAGAGAGGGTGAGTGCAAATCTAAAAAAAGAAAGCATGCTGCCTTTTGTTGAAGAGCAAAAATTTGGGTTAACCATGGCTTACTTTTAATGTTCTTTTTCTCCTGCAAAGAAAGAATAGGGTAGAATCACTGTTCGGTTCCTTCACAGTGCAACACCATGTAAGATTGATCAATTTAGTGAAAGGTGTCAGACAAAAACGCATAATGTGTTGCAGTTATCTGAGAATCCATTGATTACATGGCATGTTTGCAAAAAAATGGCTTTTATGGTGGACCATACAACGATATTCATTGACAGATTGAGAATAAATTGAGAGTATAAGAAAAGAAACAAACACATCTATACAAGAGCAACAAACATGTCACTCCAAAACTTTCTTTATTGCTAAGCCTTTAAATTCCGGGAAATCATTGCTGCAAAAAAAATAACGAGTGCTATGAATGACGTTCTTCAGTCACCCTTCACAACAGGCTGGCATTTAAACCTACTCAGACTGTCTCTCAAGACTGTTCAGGATACTAGTTGCCACAAACCAATTTAGAATCATTGTCCAATTACGACCATTCGCTGACCTCGAGCGAACCCCCAAACATGTCCTCCTGACCTCAAGGCCAGACTATAATGCCTGAAGAGCTCTTGTTAGCTTTAGTGGCGGTCTCTGCGGTGTGGTTGCATTGTGGGCACGTAAGGGTTAGTTGGGTCCGACCGAGACACCAGACCACAGAAAGAGTTCAGCGCCGCTTCCTGTGTGCTTTTATGAGACCGTAAGGCTGGATTGCTGCCCAGTGTCTAGGGAGAGGTGTGGATGTACGTTCTCCCCACAAAGCTCTGTCATGCACCAATGAACGCTCAGTCAAGCGACGGTACCTCAATAGCACTAATAACAAAGATGAGTGTGTAGGCTCCGATCTGCAGGACGTCGATATGCCAGCGCAATGTTAATGCTTCAGACAGGGATTACAAAATGGCTGGATAAATCTTATATGACAGTTAATGTGTTCAAAGAGGCATTAAGAACTGTAACAGGTTATTCACATGCACGACTGTCAGGAAAATGTCAGCGTGCGATCAGACGCTCATCTCTTTAAAACACTGTGTTAAATCTCTGTAAGGAAATGACAGCTGATGCATTTTCAAAACTTTCTTTCGTTCAGGGAACAGAAATAGAGTACTTCTGAATAATGTGCTGTCTGCCATTTTCCACGTGAGGAAGGGAGGAATAAACGAAGGGGAAACAAATAATATAAACAGTAATTCAGTCCACACTGCAAAAAATGTTTTCTAAGACAAGATTGTTTGTCCTGTTTCCAGTTAAAATATCTAAAGATTCTGAAATCAAGAAGAATTGTCTAGACAAGAAACAATTACTATCTTGTTTTTAGAAGAAACAGGCTCAAATTAAGTAACTTTTTGCTTAGAACAAGCAAAATAATCTGCCAATGGGATAAGCATAATATTCTTATTTCAAACAGAAAACAAGATTATTTTGCTTACCCCATTGGCAGATTATTTTGCTTTTTTCAAGTAAAAACTCACTTAATTTTAGCTTGTTTTTTCTGAGAAGACAGTAATTGTTTTTTGTCTAGATAATTCTTCTTGATTTCAGAATGTTTAGATATTTTGGCTGGAAAGGCGGCAAAAAATCTTATCTTAAAAAGCATTTTTTGCAGTGCATTGGCCAACAGACATTTGGGAACTAGATCAACTGATTCATTTAGCCTAATCATATAGCCTACTGCTTCTTCTCTCATTAACATGTCCAGTACAGCTAGACCAGACTTTTAGACTTACATTTGGTCTGTACCACAAACAAATATATTGCTAGACTTCAGATGTTTCATAAACATTATGACAAAAGTCATTTATACTTCTGTGAAATGGATCAGTTGATTCATTAAAGAGTTTGCTCAAAAGCAATCTTTTTCTCTTATTGAAATTTAACTGGAAATTAGGTGCTGGGTGTTCGGCCAGAGGATAACTGTCCCCAACTAAGCCTGGTTTCTCCCTAAGTTTTTTTTGTTTGGTTCCTTGCTAACTGTCGCCTCTGGCTTGCTTAGTTGGGGACACCTAATTTCTAGTGATTATTGTCATCCTGATTACAGAGACCATCTCTGCATTTGATAAATGAACAGTCTAATCTCGTCATAATACATTACCATCACTCTGTTCTCCTATTTGATAATGTTCAGTGCTTTGCTACAATATGTATTGTTAAAAGCGCTACTGTATATAAATAAAAGTGATAGATTAATGGATGATTAGCATTCCAAGGATAAATAGACAAGCACTTTGCTGGTATTACACAGCAAAGATTAGCCAGAATATTTTTCAAAAGTTCAATTTGTGCTGTTCCCTGAAAGAAAAGTGGGGAAAGAGTCATACAGGTTTGGAATGATGACAGAATGGTCATTTTCTTCTGAAGTACAACTGTCTATCAAAATAAAGAGATACAACATCTAGCATTTTCCATCAGTTTAGTATTCTGTGCACATAGAGGTGCAAGTACAGCCAATTTTGATTGCTACTGTTTAGATTTCATGCCAATTAGTATTTTAGACCACTACCGCATCGCCACAACTTCACAACTCCAATGCCTGGCTCTCGTACCACTCAGGCCCCTCAAGGCTGTACATTGGCTTTTCATCTATCGCTTACTGTGCTGTCTTCAGCTATTGTTTCCTCCAGTGAAAAACAACAAAAGAAGCAGCATGCACGAGAGCGGTACTTCATTAGTGCTCTTTACACACCGCTGCCATACAGCCTGTTACTGGAGGCTACGCTTCTGTTTCACTATTCTGTCACTAACTCTATAACGCTACATTACATTACACACATGCATTTCACAGAAATGGTCAGTGAAAGCCAACAATGAAAAATGAGTTACGGTTTAGTCTGAGCATGGAAGATACTTTTGAAATGTATGAGATGGATGGATTTTATAGATCATTTTGTCTTTTATCCATTTTGCTTGTGTGCTGAAACATTCAAGTGAAACTTATAAGTGCTGGTATATTAAGTATAGTTTCCTGTTCAATGTTCTTTTTCTTCCCTATAAGTTTGTTCTTTCCAAGTTAAGTCATGCTTTTTTTTGGTCTACACTTAACTGGATTTCATCTTCTCCTAGTTTGTGCACCTATTTTAGGTTCTCTTCTAAGAACAGTTTTGTCCAATAATCTCATTGCAAATGGAACAGAACATTGGCTGATTTTAGTCTGCAGTTAATGTAATATAACAGCATGTAATTGTGATTTGCACAATCTCTGTCTCTCTTCGAGCTCATTATAGAGGTAAGATGGAGACCATTTAAGATGTCACTCAAAGACGCACTCTGAAGCAGCAATAATTTAGAGCATTTAGATGGGGGCAGACACAGGTCAAACATGCATTGAGATGAATTCAATCATTGCTAGAATGGCTTTGCCCCCACCTTGTTTCATTTAAATGAACATCTTACAGGAGTGAATAAGTCAGACTGAAATCCACTGATCCATTTATATTCATCATTCTCTCTCTCATCTCTTTTTTAAATATTGCATAGATGCAACAAAAATGTAGGAATGTTTCTGAATTGCAGAAAAATATAAACCTGAGGAGCATTGAGAGACGCATATTGGTCAAACTTTACATAGAACTACCTTCACTCTGCTTACACAATTTCAGTTGCAATTTATTGATCCCAAGGTCAGCTATAGTAATATATGAAGTAAACACAGATTTACACAATTACATGTAATATGACCAAGATAGAAAGTTGTATGTGCCATTTTAAATCACTCTCTATGTACTTCAATAGTGTGAAACTTAAATTTAAGTCCAAATAAAGATGTACTGAAATATATATATATACTATATACTAGGGTAACAATAGCGAAACTAAATGTGAACTTGCCTGCATATCTAAAAGAGTCTCCCTAAAACCCCCTTGGCTTTCAATGTGACCTCAAGCCACTTTTAAAACTCGGTTTAAAACTCGGAGCCTGAAAAGCGAGGCTTTGGAGACAGCAAACAAAGGGGGCCATACTCAGGCCTCTAGCCCAGGGCAGAGCGAATGTCATCGGCTGCAGAGAAGCCGAAAAACGCATGCGGCTCTGTGGCACGCTAACTGTCACTCCGTATAGTGGGCTTTTCTGCCGATGGGGGCTCCGAGTATAATGCCTGCCATTTTCCACAGCCAGTCCTTTTGAATAACTCAAAAGAAACATCCACTCTTCTCCGACGGAGGGTTTGAAAACGAGAGATCAGGGGAACGACGGGAGGGGGGAAACGGAAGATATGGCTCTCAGAGCTATTCTGTGAGTTAATTACGTGTGGACAAAAGTGGATTCCCTGGCGCAGTTGGAGCTCTGCTGTTGTGAGGCTGGTGGCAGGGTTCTGGAAAGCTGTAAGTGGGCCAGAGGCTCAGCTAATTGACAGGGATATGAGGATTTTGTAATCTATGTGTTTGGGTGTGTGTGTGTATTTTGTCCCTGTTTAAGGCTTAATGTCTAGCTTTTCTTGCACGCGTGAACGTGCTTGCGCGTGAAAGCATTAGTCGTCCTTCTATATTTTTAGCGCTCTGCGTGTGCATGTGTTTTCATCTTCTGCAAGTTAAGCCTCGTCCCTCAGAGGCCCGCTGAACTACAGGCTGCTCTTTTGCTCTCTGTTTTCCGGATGGGAGGCCCTGCCAAAACATAACTGCCAGCCAGAATCGCTGACCCTTCTGTCCAGTAGCTCTGCGTGTGTCTGTGAGAGAGAGACGGCCTAACATCTCAGCGGAATCCACAAGATTATCCGAAAGATATACAGCATTTACAGAAAAGCATCTGCCACATGTGTTCAGGCACACAATAACATGTGCCTCGAGAAACCGCAAGAAGTGTCAATGTCAAATTATTCTGTGGTTCTCACTGGGAGAGAAATACAGCATGGAATGACAAAATCTCATATTTAAAGAGATAGCTCACCCATTTACTTGCCCTCATAAACTCTACCAACCCCAAAGGGTTGTTAAACCGATACTACAATACTGCAAAGTACAAACTTTTATAATATCAATAGCACTGCCATCTTACATTTCCCCACTTTTTTTGTCAAATTTTCAAATCTGACAGCTTCTCAGCTTCCATAGCCTTACGGGATAGCAAAGTGTCCACTCGTTTCACACATCACAATCTCAGCAGATGCCGTACATCATATTGGTATTGTTTACCTACTGTATCATGACATCTTGCTGACATATTGCTTTTTGGATACTGTGTAGTAGTGAATTGCACACAGTGAGACACAATCTCACCATTTGTTTTGTGCAACTACAGGAATGTTGTGCCCTGTGAATGTCCCTGTCTGTTTCACTTGCATCTAAAATCAGCCTCTAATCAGCATCACACACTTTCTCTTAGTGAGATTAAAACCCCTCTTTAACACATTATCTTGTCTTTGTCCACAGACGCTTCACGAGTTTTATAATTTCATTAGGAGGCGTCTGCACAAGAGACGGTTGTTCTTTTTACCAGCCACTGCTGAAAAGGCTGGAATATTGAGGGGAAAGAAAAACAAGGGAGACTGTTCTTTTCTTTCCTGTTAGCGCTGTCCACTTGATTCAATAACGCTGGACTGTCCTTGCATTAGGCTGCTGATCTAATGTTCTCTCTGTCACTTTCTCTATTTCTTTGCACATTGTGGACATCTAGACTTAAAACATCACATCTGTCACCCAACTTCACTTCTATACACACATATAGTGACCCCCTAAAAAACAATTATACTTTTGAAAGTCAAGGCTCTCTGTTGACATTGATAATAAAAGGTTCTTGAGAGTAGAAAATGTTCTTTAAATTATTAAAAAGTTTTTTCACTGTTAAGAAAAACAAGGTAAAAGTATTTACATTTTTTCTGGTTGTCAAAAATTAGTGGGACATCTTCACATTTAATGCGATGAACTAGAGTTAAAGTTCAGATACTTTTTGAGGCCATATGACCTATAACAGTAGCAGCGTACTTGCTGATGGGCGAACAGAATAATTTAGCTATCAGAAGTAACGTTTTAGCACTTTTCCTTTGGAAATTCCCAGCAAACTGACAGCATAAGGCCCTTTAATAGCATTAGGCGAGGTAACGCAGCAGTCAGCTCATGAGCGCTTTAGCTGAGCTAACGTGATGGGCGAGAACGAGCCGGTAGAGCTTCAGGAGGACTGAGGCCGCTGTTGACCTGGTTTGCTTCAGTAACCTCAGAGTTGCACTGCATATGCTTTCAGCGGTACTGCATCAGTGAGCCAAGACAACAGAGTATACAGTAACACAACAGCAGGAGAAGAACCATGTCAGACATGGTGCAATGAGGTGCAGTGGAGTGATGTGTGTATTTATTTTCCTTTCTTGCACTCCTGTCTCTTTCTCTATCTCTACATCATATATCGGCCCACACACCCTACAGGTCGCCTCTAAATTATTATCTTACATTCACATATGAAAGAAAATTAGATCTCTTTAATATCTCAAATGCTTTTCATGGCAGCAATGAGACTAAATACACAGTAAACAGAGTCCCTTGGTTCGCAGAGTTTTCTCGGAGTAAGTCTAACAACCTCAAATATTCTTCTCAGTTTCTTAAGAGATTTAATATTTCAATAGAATCTGAAATAGTTCTTATTTTAATTATTTGTATAAGAATCTATTGTAATTATCACATTATCAGTTATATTATTATTATTATTATTAGTAGTTGTAATGAAATAGAATGATAAAAATACATATAATTAAAACAAACAAATAGTAACAAAGTAAACAATAAAAATTTAAATCTCATATTGTGTGTGCATCTCGCTTTTTTAATTAATCTCATAATTATAGTTTTATTTCCAAAAAATTATAGTTTAACTCCAAATTGTGAATTTATACGTAACTTTATTCATTTTTATAAATTTCTTTCAATTTCAGCAAACTCCCTGCAAATCCTCACTAGTGTTGAACAGGTATAGGTGTCCCCTTATGGTGCTTAAAAGCACTTGGGGAAATAATTAGTCTACCGTTAGAGCTCTCCAGCTATGATTAATTGAGCAGAGATTAACTAGCATAATTTCATTCTGCCGACTATCTCACTGCCAATTACTGTACCTAATGCGACTCCCTCTCTCAGCATCTCCCGATCACTCCCTCTCTCATCAGAAGGCATCACGAGTCTCGGAAATGTGGCGCTGACCCTCATTTTCCTGACTTCTCATCTATCTGTCATAAAAAAAGAGCGAGTGTGCTCATATGCATACGCAATCACAGCACTGACATGTCTAGCTCTCTAAATTGGGAAACCAGAAGACATTTTCACTGTCCAAAAAACTACAATTATGCATTGTGCATCTGAAAAGAGCAGTGTGGCTGCAACGTTCACAAATCTGAAACTAAAGTGATGCCTTTTTCCCCCTACATTAGTCAAAAACATTTCAATGGTCAAACGCAATGAAAGCGCTGACACATATATTACACAATTTCCATAACAAAGAGTATGAGTGATAGGGTGAGAAGCATTCAGGAGGTGGACAGACAGCAAAAATTGAAAAATTGTAACATATATATTAGAAAATGGTAGGGCTTGAGCTAGGATTGACTCTGTGCCAAAAGAGAAACAGATATATAGAAAGTAAGAGACAGACGGGGATTAAAATCTCACATGCGTGTGTGTTTGTGGCTGTGTGTGAGTTTGTGTGTGTGATTTTGTATTTTTTTTTTTTGCTCACTGTTGGTCTTTAGACTTCATCTCATTGGCTCAGAACTGGGTGCCTTATCGCACGTTCCCAGACGCACACGGACAATAGCCTATTTTGCACCATTAAATGCATGTTTGTCAAAATACAATTTAAATTAAATCCCACAAACCTACTGGTTTGTGCTTTGCTCCACTTACCACTGAGGAAATGCAATAGAGGATGGAATAACTCTCTCTCTCTCTCTCTCTCATATTTATATGTATACAGTACACATACGCACATAGGCAGAAGACAGGGAGCGAGAATGAGAAGCCAAATGAAAGATAGAGAGGCTGGGAGAAGGAAACAGGATTGTTTGAAGCACACAATGAAGGTTGACTGATTTTCCAAACTGTGGACAGCAAACAATCGTTTCCGCCGTGATTTGACACGGATGCAGCTTTCGCTTGCATTTTTGAATTAAATAACTCAAGAGCGCTGGTTTAAAACAAAGTGTCTTAACTTAATGCTACACCGGCTTATTCCTAATCGATTTATACATGGTCACAAACAAAAACTGTTTTCCAGCACAAACAGATTCAGATGAGAAACGGTGTTATATCGTCAGTCGTGCATGTTACACGTTGTACAATCTCATCTCATCAACGGCGCACAACTCACCATCCCTGTGGATATATGGACTTGTAACTTCTCTGTTAGTCAACCTAACTGGCCTCACACTACACTGCTTTGCCTGAGCTGTGGACCCTGCATATATTTCTTATGAAAAAGGGACCAGATTGAGTCACCACATTTAATTCCCAGCATGCCAAGGGGTGTTAGAGGCTAATTAAGTAAACCGGAGGTAGAGAGGGTCTAGCTGGCTGCTCCAGATCTCAAACACTTGGGGGCTTTGGCCCTTTGGGCCTGCTGAAATTGAGCGAAAACTTGCAAAATGAACAGGGTTCATATTTCCGTGGGGTTAAGCCGTGAGGTCTTGATGAGACGTCCTCTAGTTCTCGGTCTAGCACCTCATCAAAAGTCAAGTGAACTTTCAGAGAAAGTTCTCAGCCTAGACAAGCTTTGGTTTCGCGAGGCTTTCATTATGGACCAGTGAACTGGGCAAAGATTAATAGGTTGTGAGCACTTTCCGTGGCATGTTTTCGAGTTTTTTTTAACAAAGTGATT
Organism: Enteromius viviparus; assembly: GCA_032353835.1. Classification (NCBI taxonomy): domain Eukaryota; kingdom Metazoa; phylum Chordata; class Actinopteri; order Cypriniformes; family Cyprinidae; genus Enteromius; species Enteromius viviparus. Next base: position 19,180,723 of record JAUCNO010001819.1, read on the forward strand.
ATCTGGAAAAGACAAAATGGGGACGCTCGTATATGGGCCCTGACAATATGAAGAACAACACATCCTTTTTGCCCAGATACTGGGAAGCGTGGGAACAGTTAATTGCTAAAGCATTACCACGGCCTATTTTGTGCTCTCAATTTAGCACCCAAAAAACTTTAAACTTCTCAGCATCACTCCTGTTTGAAGAGCCCTTTGTGCAAAGACACACTTTAATTCCTTGGAGCCAGAAAGGTGCCACGTTAAAGCCATATACTAACTGAGCTTCAAAGTAATAGCAAAATAGCTTAATGCAGTAGACGTTTTGCTTAGACTAAAGGCTTAAATTCATTTACGTGGTCCCATGATCTTAAACATGAACTGTTATCCTCCAGCAGCCATTTTGTCATCTTAAAAACCTTTTAAATGTGCATGTGAGCACAAAGAATCTGAAACTTTCCTAAACCCATTAGTTCTTAATGAAACAATCTAGAAAAAAAAAAAACATATTAAATAATATAATATCATCATGGTGTTATTTTGCACTAACAATAACAAATAATACATAATTAGTAACTAATAACACTAAATGCAAAGATTTTTAGAAAAAAGCTGCTAACAACTGGCTTTAAGCCATGAAAAATGAAAAAACAAACCTAGACAAATATTTAAGGGATCTGGTATAGCCATAAAACATATTACGCAGCTCCATTTATTATATTACATTACATTATATTCAGAGGTGTAAAGAGTATCTGAAAACCATACTTGAGTAAAAGTACAGATACCTTACTGTAAAAATGCCTTCATTACAAGTTACAAGTCACCAATTCCAATACGACTTGAGTAAAAACAAGGCTTAAGCTAGTCCCAGACTAAATTGCATGTTTGAGCTGTCTCAGATGAAAATATCTGGCTCTGACATATCTTAAAACTAGTCAATGTCATTGTTCTGTGTTAAAATGCACACCTGTAATATTTTCTTATAAGGCATTTTTGTAAAAGTAAGCTCAAAAAACACCAAGAAATGTGAAAAACAAGAAACTGTTTATTTATGAGGTTTTAATTCCTAATATAGAGACGAAATTGAACACCTCAATAATTCAAAATGGCAGAACAAAATACAGTAGATCAAACAATTGAATCAAACTCAAAGGATCAAAAAAGGCACAAGTAAAACCATTTTATTTGCAAATAAGATATTATCGGTCTAAAAAGTAAAATAAAATTCAAAGCTGGCTTTGATTTGTCTCTCGGTTTTAGAGGAGAGCAATATGTTTATTCAACTTCCACAAATGCAGCCATGTTGCTAATTAATGTGACACACCTGGTATTCGGCAAGCTGCTAATTCACGTTCACATGGAGTAGCCTCATTAAGCTCATATAGCTAAATAGCATCCAGTACCTTGAGCACCCTGCAGATGGCTATATCGTCTCTTCTGCCCAAGAAATTAGCCGTGGTAGATAAAAATGCCGACTTGTCGCACACAATCACAATGTTATTAGTAACGGTAAGGGTCCGTTCAAATGTACATATATTCAATCAAAAATGTAGTCGATTTTTGTTTTTTATCTGGAGAAATCGGGACATTTTCAACATTTTTGGAATTCAGGTTGTCTATTCTAATTCTAATTCTAACTACTATTGATGTCAACATACTTCTTTTAACTTCTCAGTGTTTCTGACCTACACACTTGGCTGCTATTCCTTTGCCAGGGTGCATAGAGCCCTTACAGGTGTGCTGTGTTATCAGAAATGACTGTAAGCGTGAAGATGTGCCCCAATGGTGTGTCTCTTGCCTGGACCACAGGTGGCTTGAGCTAAATCAAGGCCAGTGTCAGTGCATTGTCACCACTACACTCTCCTGAGCTGGAACTAAGATATCAATAGCCTCTATACTGTACCTGAGGACTGCTGGAGGAGAGAATGACACTGAACACACACACATATTCCGGCCACCTGCTGTGAACGTGTACAGTATGTTAGCTTAGAGGCTGAGGAGTCTTTAAGTTGTGTGTAATGGAAACTATACTAACAATAAGAGCTAACAACTCATGCTAATAAATTAGTGTCTGTTTGTACATCGGCTACGAGTGTGGACGGCTTTGATAAAACACTGCTTTTTTCACATTACACCCTATATTAAATCTTTCATTCCTGTCATTATATATTTGGAAACCCTGTACTCAAGGTTTGGCCAACATGTTAACACTAGCTAAGCTAACGGCTTAAAAACTCTGCATGTATTATTAAACCGTTTTTTTTAGCCTTTTCACACCCAAGCTCATCAGAAAAATGAGCATACTTTATTAAATTCACTTTCACAGGGGGTTTATGCCTGCGCGTCTGCAACGATCAAAGCACCTTGCCACATCGCTTTCTCACATTTGACTCTGATTCCTCTTGGCAAAGTGATTCAATTAAATCTTTCTCTCACACACACACACTTGCACAACCAAAAATAAATAGAGAGATAGAGAACACAGCAGCAGTAAAGATGGTTTTATTGGCAAAGAGGTTTGAGTCTTCTGTGATTATTTAAACATGTCTGAATTGGCATGGACTGGCAGTCCAGCAATCTATTTGCATGCTTGGTTAGGCATATGTCAGTGGGAAGAGATTTTGTCGTACCGTGGTATTTCGAACATACTGTAAGATCCGACACAGACATAATTCACATGAATGCCCAAGGCTTCCAGTTAGCTAAAAGCTGCATAAAACCAGTCCATTATGCTGTTTGATGCTGTAAACTGGTATTTGTATATTTGGTATACTATTTTTAATAAGTGGCATCATAATAAACACGCTGGTTTGCAGCCCAAAAAAATTCTTTATGCATTTACTTAAAAAAAATTACAAAACATGACGCCTTTTTTCTTAAAACAAGTATATCTACCAGTACACTAAGAAAAATAAACTTGTTTTCCATTTAAATTAGATATATTTTTATTTCTCCATTGGCAGATTTATCTTTCTCATTAAGCATAAACTAGTTCTGACATGTTTTGCAAGGCTCTTTCTCCATAAGTCTTTTACAGTTGCAATAATATAGAATCCGAATAATTTGTGTGCAGGTCATTCAGTTACTTAGCCGCTTTAAACACATCATATTTATAATGTATTGTGTTATCATTCATTTACAATACATAAAGAGTCCTTTTAAATGTTAAAGTCCTTTTAAATTTTAAAGAGCTGAAATCAGTACAGTTAAGTCAGAAAAAAAATATTAATGCATGGTTGTAATATTTAAGATTGCATTTCCTGCACATACGGTACATCTATATATATAGTTACAGTGATATAAAATGATTCCTGCCGTGACATAAGGTCATTTTTGGCCTGATTTTGACCGCTGACCCTTAGGAATTGATATTTTGCACGCTTGAAGGGTTTCACCTTTCTTTCCTACCTTACTCTCTCTCTTTCTCTTTCAGGCGGATTGATTTTTGCCCATTCCCACCTACCAGTGCAACACTGATTCTCAAGCAGTGGGGCTGTGGGAAATATTTATCCTTATTGATCCGAGGGGCTGATGAGTCTGTTATGAACGCTGCAGTTCAAACAGTTTTGGTCCCACAAACATCTCTAAATATCAATCAGCTACGGGTGGACTGAGAGCCAATACTCGGATTGTTTGTGAATGCCAAGAAGGTTGAACCTGTTTTCCAGGAAGCCAGGCGTGATTTTTGCAGGAGCCCTCATGCAAGACTGGACAAACACGTCAGAAGCATGTTTCCTTATAATTGTTTCTTTGTAGCGCAGCATTAAGGAAAGTGCTGCCGCTGAGAGAGACAAAAAGAGAACATTAGCGGCGAGGAGAAAACATCTTCCTCACGTAGAAAAGGTGCTGGAGGGGTTTACTGGCTGTGAGCGTGGCAAGAGGGGGTGCTGATAATTCTGTCTGCTGTCATGTCATTAAAAATTCAACACCTACAGGATATTTTCTGCATCAAACTTTCATGCCATCAGGTTGTCTCAACAGCTCTGGCTTCACACACCCTAACGATGAGAAAAATGATGAGAAAAAGCTCATCTTCCTGTGTGCTGTCTCTGATAAAGGCGCACATCACAGCGAGTCGCTGACAGACAGGGTACAGTAGGCAACAGCGAGCTCGGAGAGAATGCATAAAGGTTTAAGGTGGCTCATCTATTACTTGGGTTCGTCATGCCTCCACGTTGAGAAACCGCAAGGGAGACCTTAACAGCTGGAGCCACTTCCAGAAACACAATCTGTTTCTTCTCGTTCGTATGCACGCACGCATGCTAGCTGATTTAAGCTATCTGACTTTTAGCCGTCATACTCTTTTAAATCTCGGAGAAAAAGTCAACAAAGTCGATCATCTCTCAGCAATAAAACTATCCACAAGTTCTCCGGCGCGCAATTGTATTACGCAAGGTCATATGGAAATCTGTCCTGTTTCCCGGCCGGCACACTGCATCACTTGTCATGCCAGCATAATAAACAACAGCAGAAAGTGCTTGATGAATTCAGCAGAGCACAGCGTTCAAAAGGCTAAGCTTGTGAAAAGTGACTTTACTTAGCAGAAGAGCGTTAAACATGCCCGCCATCAAACTAAACTCAATAAACATCTGCATTCACAGCTTATTGCTTAAGATAATGTGCATTAATTGTTGTTCAGCAGCATTGCTGGTTATTGAAGAAGATTTTCGATGAAAAATATCGAATGAAGTATTCTGCCTAAAAGCGTCCCTAAACTACACCCTCATATATCACTACAAACGTGCAGCGCATTAATCAGAATGAAATGTTGCTTTTATTTTGGTATTAGGAGCTGAATTATTTGGCTTTTTATCAATAGAAGAATTGGACTTTAAAGTTGGACGGGGTACAAAATAAAAATTAAATAGTCCCCACCAAATGGCTCTAATAGTAGTGCGAGGCTGTCATTATATATAAAAAAACAACAAAAAAAAACAAACAATCAATTTTAACATTGCTGACGCACCACCTGAAAATCTAATAAGCAGTACATTTTCCTCCATATTCCATGTGCAGTGAGAGAGGCTGGTAATGTGTGAGGCAACTTAATAAGACTTACTCCTGGCTGAAATATTGTACGAACAACACGGTCCACCAGGGGGGAAAAAGGTACTGTATGCTCACAGAGAGAATCATGCCCTGGCACACGCCTCCTCATAAAACTTCCATGGAAAAATATAAACGCTAGTTCTAAATACATGTAGCATCAAAAATCATCAATCCATGTACAGTAGGAATAGCGATAGCATGTTAAACATTTACCATAGCAACCATAGGTTCTGCTAAAGTACCCTACAAAAGACAATGCAATACGCTAAATGAATATAATATGCATGTAATTATAGTATTTGCTGAGGCGTTGCATAAAATCTCTTGTGAAAAAGAAGTGCATGCTTGTACTACAGTAAATGTGCACCTCAAATCTTAAACGTGTATATACATATATATATATATATATATATATATTTACAAAAACTATATCCCATTAATAAAGGCTACTTTAATCAGTAGAATTTCTTAACTATTTCTTAACATGCTAGCGTGCAATTTGAAAAAAAAAATAAAATTATAAAACCATGTAACACTTCGAACACCAATTCTCACCATTAACTTGATGCCTATTAATATGCATACTGCTAGCATTTTGGCTGTTTGTTGATATTTATGAGCACATTATAATGCCTTTTTCTGCATTGCTATATTTTAGATCTCTTAAGCCTATACATACTGTATAAAGTTAACAACTAACTCACTAACTGTATATAAGCAAACCTATTAGCAAGTAACTGATTTATCAATAGTTGCATATCTGTTCCTTTTTCTAAAGCGTCATCAAATTAATATTTCAAGCTGCACTTGGATAAATATAAGAAGTTCTATTTATAGCAAATGTTAAAGCACACCAAATAGTGTCACGAATAAACCTCAGGCTGAAGAAAAAGTGTATTCACATCTGTAAAGTAGAATACAGGAGAAGGAATTGCAATACTCTTTAGCAAAAAAAAAGCAATAAAGCACAATGGTTAGTTTCATGTTTGCTTGTAAGTATGGTTGAACTGAATCATTAAAGGTCAGCAGCAAAGATATTGGTTAATAAAATGGGATTAGATACATTTGTGTAACTTAATTATTGCAGGTTTGTGTGATATTGTGTGAAGTTCACCTTGATGAGTGAGAATGAGATGAATTAATGCACATTCGCATTTATTCTAGAACTACACTGTATTCACACACCGTGCACAATGCCTCTGTATTTCTCCCAACATGGTGTCAGGAGAGTTTTCAGCCAATAAATAAGAGAACAAAGTAACTGGCGTCACTTTTTTTTAAAAGTAATGCTTTATGCTTGGAAAAATGTATATTATTAAGTAACTCGCATTACTTGTAATGCATTACCCCCAACACTGATTGTTACAAGTAAAACTGTGGTTATTTGGTATCTGTGTCATGAAAATAATTTTAAAATGACAAAACCCTTCTTGCGCTGCCTTTGAAGATCACATTTTTCAATAATGTATATTTTCCGAAGAAAAAAATCCAGTACGTATGCCGACCTCAATGCCGGCGCAGTTTGGCTGTATGGAGTGTATGGTGTTCATACATGACTGCTCTAGCTGTCTCCTGGTCTGTCGCATTCACTGACATTTACAACACAGCCCAAGCTGCCAGTGTATAATTCACCCTGGGCCATGGAGAGTGTATATTTAGGACAGGCCTATCTCGGTCAACCCCTAAAACATTCTCACTAAACTCTCTCACACTTGACTGAAAGCCATGTCCAAGCTAGCGTCTAAACATGACCTCGCGCCACTGTGGGCGAGGAGCTGCACACAGAATGACAAACTCTTTTCTCACTTTCTTCAGCTCAGTTTCCTCCGTAACACCGTTGGCTTCCATTTCGTTCCTTTTACCCATTAGCTCAAGAGGAGAATTGCACATTTTCTTCACATTTAAAGGGTTAGTGGATTTGGCTATCAACATTATGCTGTAGATGAAGGCATAATGGACCGCAAATGAGCTCCTGTGATAGGTGGATCATCTCCCACCTAATACAGACACACTAAAAGCCATTAACTAGAGGAAGCATTCAAACTTTCCCACCCGCATTACTTCAGCAACGAGAACGGACTAACAATCAGCAGAGGTTCTCAAGAATGCAAATAAGCACGATGTGAAAAAGCTAGAAGCCCCAAACATATCATTTCTTTCAACTTCACCCGTACATTAGCATTTAATTTTCTACATCACTTAAGTGTGCTCATTATATATATTTGCTACATAAGAAATGGAGGATAAGGCGCTTGCTTAATTTGTTCTCCTTCCCTCAAGGGCTTGGCTAATCTATTGTATGGCGTAAAGGGCTTGTATTGTCGTACACTCTGTAGGAAGGGGTGCGAGTGCATTAGTATTATTAAAAGAATGATGAAAAGTGACTCCGTCGCTCGCCGATGATGAATCACTTGGCTGTCTTTTCAGAGTCAAATGACACGGCTGGTGAGAATCCATGTGATGTGGCAGGATTTGACCCAGCGCACACATAAACCCTCCCCCCAAAAAAAAAAAAAAAACAGGAAATCGCCAAAACGAAAAGAGAAGCTTTTTACAAAACCAGATGAACGGCTGTGCAAGATTGCTCCCGATTCATGTGAAAGTGCATTAGGGCTGCTAAAGCAGCTTCACAAACACATAAACTGTAAGCAAGGATGCTTTATTTTCTCTGTGTGATCTTTCGAGGCAAATAAAATATTAATAGAGCTGGAATGCAAGTATGTGATCATTATAACAATTTCTCTGCTTGTGAAGAAAAGGAAAAAGGTTTTTACAACTGGAAATGCTGACTTGATGAAAGTAAGAGCATGGGGAGAGAAAGACAGCAAATGTGACCCAGAAAGCAAGGGTTTATGCAATGTTCTGAGAATTAAAATCATTATCGTACTGTCATGGTTAGGTTTGGGTCAAGCGCTCTCAAATCTTGTCCTCGAGTTTGATCAAAGTTGGAGCTAAACTCTGCAGGAAAGTGGATCCTGAAGGCCGGAGTTCAATACTGTGTTTTGCGTCCACAGCACTCGGGAGGACTACTATTATTTGCTATTCTTTTTTTGGGTCAGCGCTGGTTAAAGGGCATTTTAAAGAATTTCCACAGTAAAGTATGGTAGAAGTGGCAAGACGGAAAAGGACTATATTCTGTATTATTGTACCATTAGCTGAGAAAGCTTTTTCCACTTAGAGTGTCTGGAAGAGGTGTACAGTACACCAAAGCCAGGCAAGCTATCATTAATATTAGACAAGCTCGAGATTTCCTGCATGCATTAGTGGCGAGATTTATTGACGTCTTTGCGCCACGGATGTGACAGGTGTGCGTAGGTACTTATTCAAGAGAGAGCACTCTGAGAATGTTCTGTCAATGTTGCTCACTGGTTAAAGGAATGTTTGCCAAAGGGTTCTCACTGGCGTGTGTAGTTTTGTGGCAAGCTTTGAGCTGTAAGTCATAGCAAACCAATACCTCCTCCCTTACGTTACTTATAATAAGTCTGGACCAATTGATATTTTCATCTTATAAACAACCTACACAGCAAGTGCTTAAGTGGGAAAGTGTATAAATGCATTTATAAATGCATAAATAAAACAAAAGAAAAATACTAGACTGCAAACATCCTATCTGACAAATAATGGCTTAAAAAAAGAAATTTTGATGCCAGAATTTGCAGCAGTTGTGGGGCAAGCCCTCTCTCTCTTCACTCAGAGTTGGTGTTTACTGAGGGAAGAGTAAATTCTGCCCTGTGGCCTCCCCTACAGATGATAATAGAACAGAGTTGGCCCATAAATATGCCATATTAGTGCCCGCTTCACATGCCGCCTATCAGACACAACACAGATAAATCCTTGTCGCTTCACCCTCAAGGACTGTACCAAAGCCGTCCATCATAAGGCACTCTCCCACACACATACACACAGTGCTCTAAAAGAGGAGTTCTTTTGAACCTTTCACTATGTACTGTAGATGAAGTCAGCCTTTTGTCACTGTTCAAGTCAACATTGAAAGTAAAGGCCAATAAATTGTATGTTTTATTGAATTTTTTTTAAAGGGAAAATGGGTGGTATGTGCCCCTAGAAATATGAGTATACAGAGAAAAAACAAAAAAAAACAGGACCATTAAACCCTGTCCTGCCTCAGGACTACCACTCTGATCTTATGTGGACAGATTTGTATAATGGTAAATTGGCTCCCAATCTGGTTTGATATGCACTAATTGTATCAAAGCCTAAAACATAATAGTTAGCTGCACTCAAAATAGCAAAATAGTCTGTCCTGGGGCACAAGTGTCTCAGTTTTATATAGGTAACACATTTTTGTACTGTTTTTTTTTCTTTCTGAATTTGTGTGTCACTAGTGATACAAAATAACTGACACTTATCTGCAATTGATCTGAAAGACAGAGTTCTGCGCCAAACTTGAACTACTGGTTGAGTCAATGTGCTGTGTTGGACTCCTGTGTTTTTATTATTGGCATTTGTTAATAAAATGCATTGTATTAAGATACATATATACACAATTGGTACAATAGTATTTCACTCTTTGTTGTATTGTAATCATTTGCTAAAATAATTTTAATTCATCATTAATGTACACACAGCACCCCATATAATAACAAACAAAGCAATAATAATGAAAAAGATAGTCACTACTGTTTTGTTTCCAGTAAATGTAAGGTTGTATGTGGCTTAGTGGATTACAAATTGCCTTTTGTTTTCTAGGAACAAGTATAGGATAAAAAAAGAAAAAAGTAATGCAAATTACATAGCAGGCTGAATAAGTGAATCTGAATTGCTAATTCAATTTCTTTATCAGAAAAAAAAAAAAAAAAGCTTTCTCTCATTGTCTTTCTGATTGTATGGAAAATATGTGGTGTCGTCCTTGAAAACTCCTCATAGTTTCTACTCTGTCGCTTACTTTCTCTTCCACTCCCACACTCCCTCCTAATTTAAACAGCAATGCATCATGGGTATTACATCCAGCTTCGATCAATGATGGCTACAAATATCCCAGCAGCTTCTTTTCCCAGGAAATAGCCTGACTGTTCATAGTGTGAGCGAGCGAGCGAGTTTTGTCACCAGAGAGAGAGAGAGAGAGAGAGAGAGAGATGGGGTTGAAGGGTAATTTCCTTGTGTAGTAATGTATGGTGCCTGTATGGTGACCAGTATTTGCTGCGACAACCTGAAATCAAAATGGACTCTGTTTGCCTTAATTTACATTCCTGGTCTTCATGCTATTTCAAAGAAATACAGCTCAATTATATTTGGTAACACTGTAGCATAGGGACCGATTCTCACTCTTAATTAGTTGCTTATTAGCATGCCTATTATTAACATTCTGACTGTTTACGAGTGAATCACATGCTGCGTGACTTTATTCTACATCTCTAATCCTACCCAATAAATAAACTTTGCTATTAATTTAATTATTTGAATTATTAATAAGAAGCAAATTAAAAATCTTTTAAGGCAACAATCATAGATAATGGTTTATAAATCTTGAGCTCTTGAGAACTGGAGAACTGGGGGGTATGGAAAAAATATCATATCACATTTTATTCTGTGGATATCACGCTTCACAATTTTTTTCCCGATTCTTTTTCAAGTTTTTTTTTAGTTTTTTTAACTATTTTACAAATTACAGAGGTAGGTGTGCGTGATATGGCACAATATCATATTACATTTGTCATTGATTTTTACTATTTTGCAAGTACAGACAAACTAATTTGCCTTTTTTTATAAAAACAAAGCCTTTCAAGGTAACAAAGTATAAAATAAAGAAGGGCAGATATTTAGGCCAAAATGAGCAAAGATAAAAATCGCTGTCATTTTATCTTTGTAACTCGAATATATACACATTACAAATAAACATAATATGAATAAAACAAACAGTGCTTTTAATTTTCAAGAAGAGTAGGTGTATTCAGCAGTATTGAATTAACAGACATGAAAGTTGAAACACTATATACTTCTACCCTACAGCCATCATTTCCTCACTCTCAGCTTGTTTTTATCTGAATGAGTTTCTTTTTTTAGTTGAACATTGTATTAAAATCATTGAGGACCAGCTACTGTTTGTTTACTCAAAACCTTATGTTGTGTTTAGCACAAGAAAGAATTGGGACAACATGTAAGTGAAGTGAACAAGTAATGACACAATTAGTGCATGTTTAGTTCTGTCCCTTTAAGAGCTGCACGCATCTAATATACTGGCACGTTTTTCTCTTGATCGTTTACTTTCACTTTAGACTTTCACGCTGTGTGTTTTTGACAGTATTACCACAATCAAATGTGATAAATATCTTAGTTCAGTAATTAAGCGCTGTTTGACAGGTTTTTAGTGGAAACACGTGCACCGTGCTGGAAAAGCTCATCTGGACAGCACACGTATGAAATGTTTAATCAGCAAGACTTTAAAGCATTCATAAAAACATGTTATTTGTGCCTTTCTCAATAACTTATTCGGCTCCACCACTAAAATATACATATATATATATATATATATATATATATATATATGTAAAGCTACCAAGATTTACTTCAATCAAACTAAGTTGTTTCACTTAAAAATACAACAATTCACTGAAGAAAATGTCATGTTTATGCAATTCACAACTTTAAAGTTGAACATCTAAGCAATTAGGAATCGGCTTTTATGTTGCTCTGGCTCAGGCCAGCACTAAATATTCAAAGAGCTGACCATAAGGGTTGTCCGTGAATGTCACCTCATCTCACACAGCCATGTCTCAGCCAGCGTAAAGGTGACATGGGTGTAATCCTGCAGGCCGGCATTCTTCAATACAGCTGCTCTCTGTTGACTGAGGGCAGTCCTCCGGCGAGCTCGCATATCCCTTAAAAACGCCACAAACACCCCCCCCCTGCCAAAAAGTCAATATTTGTCTAGTTCTGCAGGTGAATACTTTATAAATTTGCTCTCTCTCCTAAATACCATCCTTTCTGGATCGCACTGCAACACAGAACATTCGCCTTTATTGTCAGACTGAGGAAGGCCACCAACTCTCATCCGCCAACAAGAGAAGCTATTTCTGTCTCAGCTGCGCCGCTGTGCATCTGTCTGCGAGAATATATCAGCATTGCCCCTCTTTTTATGGAGAGCAAATGAAATGAAATTACTTTCATCTGTAAACTGTTTCCGTCTATGGCTTGCCGTAGTCGGGGGTGAAATTGCATTTCTCTCTCCCTCACCCCTTCTCTCACTTTCTCGCTCATTTTTTTTTTCTGTTTCTCTCCCACCATCCAAGCGTTGCTCTTTGGGTAATAGTGCTTTGATGGAAAAGCTCCGTGAGGGCGCAGATGGGGACTAAGCATGGTGAGATCATGAATGGGGGATGGTTATTGTTTTTATTGATCTATATAACACATGGAGGGCGTGTGATCACATCACCTTAGCGCTCATCACGGTGTGTTATCGATCATCCGCCAATTATTGGCTAAAAAGCACAAGCCAGGTTCAAAGAAGATAGAGCAGGCGAGAGCCAATAGTGGGCATTTGCGGAATGATCAAAGGTGTAATGTGTAACATAATCAATGGAAATAACGAACATGAATATGTCAGAGGTCAGAGAGCGTGCGAATGTGAGGACGGTTTGTTTTGTGCATGCGTAAAACTTTGACTTCCTATTACATTTGTGATTACCATATATAAACATCAATACATTGCCTTGCTTACAAATAGTAGCTTTATTCCATATTTTACTGGTACTAGTCTTATCCACCACAAAAACTAAGTAAAAACAAATGCAGAAATGATCTCCTAAATCAGTGCATTGCAAAGGTTATTATGTTCTCATTGTTTTGGCCTTTCGGTATTTTAATATCTCCTATGAGGTTAGAAGAAAAAAGAAAAACAAGATAAAAAAGTCTCATATAAGCAGATATTTTATCGTATGCTCTCTTTGTGCAAAAGCTTTTATTGTTTAGATTTTATTTTCTTTCTTATCTCAATTTCTTTAAATTGATTCTATTTTAACAAATATATAAACAAACGCATTGCAGTGTATTTTTGTGTTAAACATGACGTACTTACTTTATGAATATTTTTGTGTGGTTTTGTATTTTTACTTATTTTACTTTTAGTTAACTTAAATGAGCTAAAGTGTAACATATTTCTGCTTAAAACAAGAAAACACAAAACAATAGCTGAAGCAATTTAGCCTATGAAGTCAGTTTATCTCATTTAAAAAAAAAAATAAAATAAATAAAAAAATCCTAAGAGATAGTTTGCTAAAAAGAAATGCAGCGTATAGAGTTCCTGGATAAATCTGAAGTCCTGTGTGTCAGCCTTCCTTTCAAAAAAAAAAAAAGTCAGATGACTCTAGGACCCCCACTAAGATTGATTCATTCCTCCCTCCTTCCCACCGCATGTGTGCTCCAATCAGCAATATTTCACACTGACAGAAGGACCCCACAGCGGGCATCCACCAAGATGCCTGACTTTCTCCCCATATATTAAATTATTTAATTTGCTAGGAAATTCTTCTCTGTTCATTTTTAACAGGCCTAAGCACAAACCTAGTGGACGAACAAAAGCGCATTTGAGATGTAAAACCCATCAAGCGCAATAATGGAGCCAGTTTCGTCTGTTTATTTATTTATAAGGACCTGTTATGTCCCCTGAATTAGAATCCTGTCTCCTGCTCTGGCCGGCCAGAGGTAATGGGTCGAGCGTCAGCAAATGTGTCGGGCTGGTAACGAATGAGCAAATATCTTGTGAGTGCCTGTGCGCCAACAATTACAGTACGTCCGCTTTGGCCCCGGCGTCTCCTCCTGTTCCCTCCTTTCCTCTCTTCTTTTGTCAAGTGGTCTTGCGGCCCTAGCCAAACCTCCCGCACTCTCCCTTCTGCTTCTTTCTTTCATCTCACTGTTCTGTTGCTCCCTCTCTCGTGGAGCAGAAAGCCAGCATTACTATCCCTGTTCAGTTGATTGACTCCATTTTGTGGCAGACGCCTAGTGCATCACCCTCCCCTTTAGATAATGCCTTATCACGCAACAGTTAGCTTGTAGCTCCCCTGCTGCAAGCAAGCAAAGGAATGAAGGGGGGGTTTAGCTCAGGCCACATTCTGAATACTGATGCACTCATTTTTCTTTTTATTCAATGTAATTCAGGGTCTAACCGCCCCCCACCTCCACCAATCTTTCCTTCTGCCCCATGAATACTGCATCAGCTCTAACTGACTGTTCATGCTGACAAAGAGCCCTAAGAGCCCAGAGTTTGACTGGGGTGAGTCCATTTCCCTCATTGTCTCTTTTCTCGCTCTATCTCTCGTGTTGCACTTTCACCTCGCTCCCCCATAGAATGAAATGAATTGGAATTAACAGGTCTGTCTCCAGCAATAAGTTTGACTAAGTAATTCCAAGAGCAATTGGCCGAATTAGCATTAGGAGAGAAGTGACATGGAAGGATACCATCTGACACGTAGTGCACTAAATCGTGTACAGACCCAGAGCCAAATGAACCTCTTCTGTTGCTAGTTTCAGCTCTGGGTGAGCAGAGAATGCTCAGAGTTTACGGGTGGCCAGGAACAGCAGAAAGACATTTTGGACATGAAGTACTGCTGTTGCTTTTACTTTAATTCATATAGAGTTAATTTTGCATTCTGTTTGCCAAATCTGCATTGTGTTTTTTTTTTTTTTTTTTAAAGGCAACATTGTCAGTCAATATTTAGGCCTATGACAGCTTGTCAACCCTACTGCATTTGAGTGGGACATTTTCTATTGTCTTATCTAAATCTTATGTTGTTATTTTTTTATATTTCATGTTACACACAACATGCATTCAGCTGTACTTTTAAATTCAAAATGTCTGAGTCTGTGCCAGGTTTGAGTACAAGCCCATGTGAGTGCACCCGAGTTTATTCAAAACAGTTCTTGTTCTTTGGCTTCTCAGAACGATTTGCACATTTGAGCTTTTCTACAGAACGTCTCAACAGATTTGCAACTCAGGACACCTGGGGGACTCATATAAAACATCACGAAAGTCTGCAAATAGACACTTATGCTCGAGGAGGCAAGGGTATTGTGAACCGGGGTGTGTAAACTTTTGAACAGGATAATTTGTGCAAATTTCTTTATTGTTTTGCCTCTGTATGTATTTAATTTTAGCTCTACAGCTTCTTTAGGGCAGTACTGAAAAGGTGTTTTTTTATGATTCCATATTATTTAAAAAGAAAAAAAAAGAAAGGCTAAGGGCGTTGTGAACTAAAGAGAATTTTTTTTACTCATAATCATAACTGTTTGTTCACCTACTGTAACATGCTGCGTGCTGAGAATGTATGTAAATATAGCGAAAGAAAAGCATATGTTCCTCAGAAGCAAACTTGGCATCACTAAGTTGCAATCAAATTATCATTCACAGAGGTAAATCCAAAAGTTGTACTTCGGTCAGACTTTGGAGGTCTCAAAAGGGCAATTTGTCTCTGACTTGCCCAATTACTGTACTAAAGAACAAACAAATGTCAATACCCGATGAATAATTACTTTCATACAGACCTAATTAATCTTGCCAATTAAACCCGAGAGACGACAGGACGTTTTTATCTAGCTCTGATCGTCACAATCTATACAACCTCCGTGACCATGACTCAAACCTTCGTGACTCCTGACGCCAAAACAAAGCTGCTTTCCTCACAGCGCACATGCGCGAGCACACGCTGAGCCTAATTAATGCACAAAGGGTCCTTAGTAGCAGCTTGTTTCATAGCCATGATTCACACGCTTCATCTTTGAGTCATACACACATACGCTCAAGGGAGAAAGAAAGGAAGCGATGAAACAAAGGAATTGAAATGGCTCTCAACTTTGTACCTGAGAGTGATAGACGCAATGTCTGACATTCAAGGTCCAAATGGGTCAGGAAAAAAAAGGCTACCTGGCAAAGTGTCTGATTTGAGTGATACAATAAAGAGAGGGAGAACTGAATCAACCGTTCTTCGTGTATTATCTAAGACCATCTGGTCTGTGAAAAGCACGGTAAGAATGTTCTCTAATTAACGTTTCGCGAAGTCACACTCTTTGGAAACTTCTTCCTACTGTATGTGTCTCGGTTGATTATGGGTTTGAAATACACTCTTACAAACAAAGGTTATCTACTTAAGACATACTACAAGCTTTGTAACTACATGTCTACTAACTCTCAGAGTAGGTTTAGGTTCAGTAGAATAAGTTGACATATACTTGCAAAGTTTCTCACAGTCAGTATGTTGAGTGTAAAGGAAAACTGCTTTTAAATTTGGTATGGATCGAGCGTTGACCTCCTATATAGTCTGCACTGCAGTTGTGTGCAGTGACGTAGTGCCACTGCGAGTCTGAGCCATTTCGTTTGCTGCAGTATGTGTGTGTGTGGGTATGAAGGTGCAAAAGGTGTGACTGTTTCTACCTGCTTAGTTGAGTTTAACTGGTCACATTTTGTGAGTTTAACACTCTCTTACGCTCCTTTTTGTTACAGCAAATCTCTCTTCATTCATTGACTTTCTCCACGACTCATTTTGCTTTCATTCTCATGTCCCCTTTTTCTCTCTGTCCCTGCTCTGCTCTGTTGATCCTCAGCACTTTGTGTTGAGGCAGATTCAGCTGCCGGCGCACGGAACCGCTGCACATGGTTACCTTTCTGATTCAGTTTTCTATTCCCATGGTACCTCTCTCTCTCTCGCTCACTCACTCTCTTTCTCTTTCTAACCTTCTTTCCACTCCCCCTCTCATGGCTCTGTGAGCTCGTACGTGTATTAGTCCTGTTTTCCACCCTTTTCTTTTCTTTCTTTTTTTCTCACTCTCTCTCTCTTCTGCTGATCGTCTAAGGCAGAGCATGCTCCTCACACAGTGCGCTCTGGAACAAAACGGACACCATTAACAAGGGAACACACCTATCCATCTGCGCACCAGAGCTGTCAGTCAAGATGCTGGAAAATCGTGCCCTGCAACTCTGCGATGTACTGGAAATAATAAAAGTCCCTCATGAACACAGATATGAAGAACTGTGAAAGTATCCCAAATTTTAATGTCCAGCATTTTATTGGGGATGCAGTACTTATTAAAATTTTTAAAACATATTAAAATACCGCCCTAAACCAATAAGCCAATATTTATGTTAATATGCCTTTTTTATTATTATTATTTATCATTACAATTAGTTTTTTTAAATTATAAAATATTATCAGTGTTATGAGAGAAAACAAATAAATGGTTGATGTTAATTTAAAAAAAAAATATTAATAATAATAAATACAAACTGCAAGTGTAATGTGCCATTATGATGCAAAGTTTAATAAAATACAATAAATTAAATCAAATATAATAAATCTAGGGGTTATTAGAAATCCACTGTTTATTTTTAATATATTTATAATGTTTGCCATTATAAACAAAGAGAAACAAAGCCAAAATGTCTATAATGAGTATGGAACCAATAGCTTGGCATCTCTAATGTGTACTGACTTGCTGTTTAGCTGATTGCCAGTGCAATTGATTGCAGAAAATATTGATTTAAGGTACGAATAATGATGATGGTGATGAAGACCATGATGAACCTAATTATCAACATCATCGAAACGAATGCCTAATAAGTGTGTTTAATCCCAGAGTGCCTAAGGTAGTCTTCAGTGTAATGTTTTTTCCAGATTTCTTTGCAGCCCTCGGGGAACTGATCAACTGAGAATGCATCCTGCCTTCTGCCTAAACATTCCCCTAATGGCCTGAAAACGCACACACTCACACAGACATACGCCAACATAATAACTAAGGCATCCTCCCTTAATTAAAGATCAGGGGAGAGGTGGTAGACGTCAATAACTGCATGCAAGGAGTCCTCCAGGTGTCTCTAACCGCCTCAGGAGGTCAAGCATTAAACCCTGGTTTAAAGCTCAATCTAAACATCTTTGCTTTCTTTGTCTCTTGCCATGTCAGAACAGCAGGAAATGAAATGTTGAAATAAAACAGCGGAATATAGTATTCCATTTCCTCTCTTTCACAGATTCTGCCTCCTTCCTCACACGCCTCGAATTTCACCTCATCCGTTCTCTTTCTATCTCTAAAGTCGAGCGGAAGCAGAGCTAAAAAAGACAAAACAGCACGATACTCTCGCTGTAGACAACCAGTCAAAACCATTAAATATTAATTCCAAAGAGGATTGTGTTCTATTGTTGTGTGCTCTGTACAGAAAGCTGAGTGCCGATACTCTGTTCTCAAATTGCCATGTATTTATCCGTTTTCTTAAAATGAAAAAAAAAGTGAAAGAAAAAAGGCAGATTACCAAAATCGGACACTATTGTAGTCCCTAATCCCCGCTGTAATCCAGAGGTATTGATCGATGATCCCAGGGATGGCTGGAGGCAGCGCCGGAAAAAGAAAAGAGCAGCGTTCCTCTTCCTAAAGGGAATGGTATTTAGACCAAAGTAGCCTTGTCAAGTTAAAACAGAAAAGCTTTGGAATAAAAGGCCCTCTGCTCTTTGTTCAAATCTATCCTCGTTCTAGACAAATGCTGTGGCCGGTGGAAAAGCAGATTAGATACATGACTCTCAAAACTCAAAGTCTTTTGTTTGTACTGCCCATTGCCGAATAGTTTAGCGAGATACGATCAACTGCAGAAGTTCCATCACCGTTTGTTTAAGAATACGCCAACGTACATGGCTGCCATTATTACTCAGGTCACAAAGCCAGTGAGTGACATGGCTAATGGCACTAGTATGTATAGCCTGTTGTCCCGGCTGCCCTTTAACCCAGGAAACAGATGAGAGTGGAAGTCGTCGCTAATGGCAACTGTGGCTATATTGTCTAAAAGAGGGAAAAATCGATACAGACTGTGTGTCTTAACCGTATTGTCCAGCTGTAGCAGTGGTCAGACTTTCTAAAGCAGTCTATCCGCACAGCAAGTCCACTCAAAGAACACCTGTGCCCTGAGCTCTGATAGCAGCCATCAAAGACTTGATTTACTGACATCAGTCAATACCATTCATCGGCTCGCTCACAATCCCTTCACCTTATGGCGTTTTCAAGCTCAAAAAAAAAAGGGGAAAAAAAACTCCCCAGGTTTATATTTCTTTGGCTCCTTTAAAAAATGTTACGGATACAAGCTGTTATAGATACTTGAGATCCAGGCGGTCTGCACAATGACTTCTTTAGCCTCTTACTGCTGCAATAATTTTTGTGTGCATTTAGCATTGAACTGACTCATTCAGACACTTTTATTTCTCATTTTTTAACTGTAAGATACATTTCAACAATCAAGTAAATAGCTAGGCAAACACTGTGTGGCAACAAAAGGATGCTTGACCTTTTCTCAGCACTACCATCATATTTTGTGAAGGTGTGAAGTCAGCTCCACTCAAGCTTATATTTAAAGTATTTTTTTGGCCTCTTTTACAGATGGAAGTACAGTGCTAGTATCAGGATGAACATTCCTGGATACTTTAACTAAACACTTTCATCATGAAGAAACATTGATGGATAATTCAAATTACCTTGATTTATTTTATTCATATTTTCTTTCTACGCGCAATTGAGAAATGAGATAATTATTAATTACTCTGTCACTTATATTTACAGTAATATGTTCATAAATATACATTAATAGTTTTATTTTTTTTATTTTCAATTAATACTCTATCATTAAAATGTTGTTGCCAATATATTTCATGAGTTTGCACTTCCTCCTCAATGCGAATAAAATAACAAATTTGGCTTGATGTCCGGGGGAGTGATATATATATATATATATATATATATCAGACTTTGTAAAATTACTTGACAAGTCAGTCATCTGTGTATATTTCCAAGAAAGACAAAGGGTTAAATGGGCAACCCTTTAAGCTTGAATTGACTGGTGGCCTATATGTCATACATGTGCACAACACCAGTGACATATTCTTAAAGGCATAGTTCAAAACACACACAAACACAGCACCTCATTAGTCATCATCACTAGAGGTGTTAGGTGTCCTAGCACTGCATGTATTTACCTGACTGCAACACAATACACCAAAGGCTAATGAGATCACTCTTTCCACAGCCAAATCCCTCTCTCCCTGCATCCATCCCTCCCCTCCAGCTCTCCATCCCACAAGAAGCTTCTGTAGAGAAGGAGGAGCTGACTGTTTGGAAAGAGCTGTGAGGGCGTCCTGCCACCCGAGGGATCGGCATGTATGTGAAACCACAGTATGTGAAAGTAAACATCATGGTAGATTTCAAATCCTTGTGAAGATCTTGCTGTAAACCGAGAATAACTATTTTTTATTGTTTACTAAATGGAGGGTTTACAGACATAATGTTCTTGGTTAAGTGTAATAAACATGAAAGAGCTGCCTGCATGTACATCGCATTGAAATCACCGGCATATACAAACAGAAATCCGCGCAAACAGCCACCGCCGCACACGTTAATCCCTTAAAGGGGGCTTAAGGACACGTCTCAGAGGTATGATCCCTGCAGAGGAGTCTTTGCGTAATTAACACTGTCTGTGTTTTTGAACGGTAGGGCCAATTACAAAGAAACAGATGAGAGAAACAGAACAAAAAAAGAGAGGAACTGGTGGAGGACTTCTATTCTTATGGGTGAGAGGAGTTTTGGAAGACAGACAGGGTCGATTTAATGTTCTCATCATAATTCTAAAATCCATATCAAAGGGCAAGAATAATGAACACAGCGACTACAACTCAACCCTTCATTATGAGAAATCTTACAGTTAATTCTCACCTCACAGTTTGAAGAGAGCAGGGAAGGGACTTGGTCATGAGCTGAGATAAACTTTAAACGGGTACACTAAATCATTATAACTCAGAAATGGCTGCTAAATTTCAATGATTTATAAAGAATTGGCAAGTTACATGAGATCTTGAAGGTTTTTTTGTTGTTGTTGTTTGTTTTGTAAAACGTCTTACAACTTCAAAAGAATGTGTGTAGTTTTAAAGTATGTCATTAACCTTGTTGTGACTTTCTGTTAAGAATAAACATCATTTTATGTTTTTTTGTTTGGTCGTCTGTTTGTTTTAGGTTCTCTGTTTTTGTTTTCTTTTCTGAAAACTATGTTTAGAATTCAGTTTGTAGATTAACATTTATTTATGTGTTTGTTTGTTTCATTCAAAATGTTTATATCTCAAACAAATGAAAAAGCAAGTTTAGTTGTTTAGATTCCAGCAGACAGTGGCAATGATGCATCTGCATCAAGCAGTATAAGCATGGTAACAGTGGATATAAGGTGTTGCCAAGGCAACCAAGGTGGATCTAGAAGTAAAAGTAGGTATGGGCAGACTTGTCGGTTCTTCAGAAACTATTAAATTTAATTCAGTCGTTGCTTTAATCATCTCTGTGATTTATGGGCTCTTTTATTCTCTGATTCCAGTGGACTCTCTTTTAATAACAGGGAGACAATGAACACCATCTGAGATGAAATAATTAAAAGTGTTCAAAAGATAAGATTCTTGTCTTTTTCTATAGTTTTTACAGGCTGATTGAATAAAGCTTGGAATGACGGTCGGCAAAATAAGATAATGCGAAAAGCTAAATTAATTATAGGATGAATAAAGATACTAATGATGAATATACTGTAGGGAAGATTGGTTTCAGTCAGCCAGGCTGAGACCAAAACAAAATTCAACAGAGTATGGACTGTGTGAGGTAAAAATGAAGAAGATGCCATTTTTAGAAACATTTTCCAAAATGTACTTTCTTGCGCACTAGTAAAACAATTCTAAATTATTCTAAAATGAGCCAAAACAATTCGATACTATCTGATTAAGCCTTGTCAACATAACTGGATTATCTTAACTGGATTGATTCCCTAAACAATGAAAACTTTGTATGCAACAAACATGGACTATAAACGGCACAGTGTTAGATTTAATCAGATAAAATTGTCTATGGATATATTGGACTTAATTTGATATATCATGCACCAGAAAATGAACTGAAGTGACAGGGAGCTCTAGGTAGGAGTGAAAGATTGAAGAACTCTCTCTGTCCGGTCTGACTTTGCCTCTGTCCGGCTGGTCTCCATGGAGATCGGCTAAATAAAGTAAGTGGACTTTCTCTCCATGATGAGAAATGGGCCATGAGGTTTATGCATCCTTAGTACCCTCCAGAAGCCCCCCAAGAGATACACACAGGCCGTGTGTACAGTCACAAGGACATCATAGGATTCTGTACATTTATTAGGACCGAAGCATCTTGTTCCATTTTAAAAGTATAAAAAATGGCTAGTTACTGTCAGAAAATAAAGTCTGAAATTGGTTTATTTTGGAGTTATGACCAACCAACAGTACATCGTAGTGGCAAGTAAACATCTGTACATAAGGCAAGTATATATTACAAAAATGCCATGCCTGACCAATCAGAATCCAGTATTTCAGAGCACTGCATAATGTGGCTTCACCTTTAAAAGAATGTGACGCCAAGCATGTCCATTATAGCACAGGGCATCTGAGGCCACACGTACAGGCACACCTGACAAGCGCCACGTGTTGCTTTTCCTGCACGCTAACACTTTCTCCTAACCTTTTCATTGGAAAAGGCTTCATTGATTTAAACAGGCCACAACCATTTCGCCTGCCGTGGACAGCCTGTGGGAGCCCCAGGGGGTCTGCTGACGGCGGGGCATTGGCCCAGCATGTGGTCCCTATATGGGGACCGGGCAAGAGCCCACCTACCTGGATAACAAACGCTTACCACTGCGTCCTGCGATGGCAAGTAGATTTCAAGTTAGAAAAGAGCTGTGTGTGTGTGTGTGTGGGAGAGAGGGAGAAAAGAGACACATAGAGAGAAAGAGTGATTAAATGTGGGAAGGTGTTTGGAATTGAGAATATAATGGAAGTAAACATAACTATTTATGTAGAGAATCACTAATAAATAGAAATGAAATGCAATTCCGAAAGCAAACAACAGGGGGCAGCATAGAGCTGGAGTCTTGTACAGCACAGAAAGTACAGCCCGCCTTTTCTGCTTTCACCTCCGGGAAGAACAGATGTAATGTTTTGCTTGCATTGATTACATGTCCAAAGACTCCTTTAAAACAAGGAAACCATCCTTTGTAGATACGAAGAGTGAAATGTAAAAAAAAAAAGAAAGACATTCCGATTATCTTAAACCGTCCAGCTGTGAGGGCTAATACTAGCTCCCATTACCTGGCTTGAACAGTTTGAAGCTGATCTGACTTGAGATATTAATATCGGCTTGCTGTACTCTGCTCATAAATGGGAAGGCTGATTGGTTTAAAATGAGCTGCAGCACAGAGCCTAAATTGACATTGAAATCTATTGACTTGCCGGAGACAGAGACAGGGCCGGAATACCAAAGGAGAAAGGGATTAAACAGACTCATTCTTCATGAAATTAGGAATTAGGAATTCCTTGCGAGGACATCTATCTATCTATCTATCTATCTATCTATCTATCTATCTATCTATCTATCTATCTATCTATCTATCTATCTATC
>JAUCNO010001819.1:19211630-19235712 GCA_032353835.1 Enteromius viviparus
AAACCTAATTGTACGGATCCAAGAAGCGGCGACATACACGCCAGCGTCCTCTCAGCGTCCAGAGTATATATTTTATCAATCGATGATGTTTTCATCATCAAACATTAATTATAAATGATTGATTGCACATATGACTCTGTAACATTATATGAAATGGGTGTCAAATTCCATTTTATAAAACATTAAATGCATAGATAAAATATATTAGATAACTAAGAACTAGATTAAATAACTGTTGCATATTACTTTTTTCCCTGTATTTTGAATTAATTTAAAACTTTGGAGATCATAAGATAATTATATAAGACTTTATTTTAGGGTCTCTTAACTATCTGCTCATTAGCATGCATATTACTAGAATATTAGGCATTTATTAGTAGTAATTAAGCACATATTGATGCCTTATTCTACATTCCTAATCCTACCCAATAACTAAATCTAACAACTACAGTACCTGACTTACTACTAATAAGCAGCAAATCAAACGTTTATCGAGTGAAAAGTCGTAGTTATTAGTGAATAAGTGTCCTCTATTATAGAAGTGTTACAGAGGGTTCTTCTATATAAACATATAAACACACAAAAAAAAAAAATAATTTAAATGGATAGCTCATAAATGATTGTTAGGCTTTCCTAGACATTCCTTTTTCTGTGGAAATAAGTATTAGTTTTAAAGATTTTGTTTTCATGAATAAATCATTCAAACATGTTTTGTGAACCAGATCAATTCATCAAGTGAAAGAAGTCTGACTTGCAACAAGTCTTACCTTTAACTGGACTGTGTAAAGATGAGAAAGAGAGAAAGCAAGCCGTCATTCATAAATAAGACTCTGAAACCAGAGACAGCATCTCTCTCTCTCACACATACACACACATATTCCAGTGTCCTTCGTTGATAACGGCGAGTAACCACATACAACCACACAGGACACAAAGAACCACATCCTTTCTCGTTTCTAAATCAGACACAGCATCTATTCTCATCTCTCTCTCTCTCTCTCTCTCTCTCTCTCAGCGTCCACCCTTTCCCTCTCTAATGAACGTTGCAAAGTGACCTGCTGGGGCCCCGGCATAGACAGCATGGGAGTTTTGAACTTGCTTATGATACTATTATTAACATGCGTGGCGGTGGGCCCTTGTGATGCCTCGACGTGATAAATGAGCATTCGTTAATTGGATGTCGAAAAAACTCCCGTTTCCGAAGCTTTTGACACATCCATATCCCCAAACTACCGACTCCTGACGATTTGCAATTAAATAATGGCAGGCAGGAGGAATAGTGGTTCTACAGGACTGGTGGGCAGACTGATTACTGGAGGAACGATATTAAAGAATGCGGCATAAACAGATGATTACAAAAGGCAAGACACCACCTGAGCTACCGGGGGAGAGAGGAGAAAGGGTGCAATAATTATCCATCTAAGAACTGAGATGAGACAAAAACTTTGGAAATGTGTCATGGGGATTTTGTTTTCGAGTCGTGTCAATTTGTGTGGTGATTAATGCAATGGAGTCCAAAAGTCAAAGGCCACCAGTGACATTGATTAATTTGATACTAGTTTTTTTTGTATATTTATACTGCTTTTGCAAAACCTAAAGGTCCTTCAAGATCTCAAGATGACTTCACACGGTCAATATTTCAAACTTCTTTAGTGACATGAAATACAATGTTTAACAATGTCAAATCGATTCAGTATTTAAAATCCAAAACCATTCCGTTTATTTCTAGGTTTGAAAGACTTTCAGACTTTTGGATGGATGCTGGAGTAAATTTGCATTTGGCAGACGCTCTGAAATGTAACGTTCTCTCCACTGGCAGCCATCTTGCAGAGTCTCTTTGCTCCTGACAGTTCACCATCATAGCCAGTAATAAATGCGGAGGTGCTCGTGGCTGTGGGTTTATGCAAGATGTTCCTTAGTAATTCCACCCCGCAAACAGACAGAGACCAAAGACTAACCTGAGTCAAGAAGAGATTTGCGAGATCTTAAACAGTAAACCTCTTTCTCTCCTAATCACCTTGTACAGATAAAGTGTCTCTCCTCTGGGCCCCGCAGCAAACTCAGAAAGAGACTTTTGTAAACTGTCACTTGCATCAGCGTAAATCCAACATAAAATACATCCGCTATTACAGTTTCTCAAACACATCCAGAGCCAGTCAGCTTTAAAACACTTCATTTTTGTGCAGCATTATATTCCCAATGCTACAATGTCTCCATCGGCACTTTCTTTGCCAGACAGAGGGGTGGGATTAATTTTTATGTGCAGATTATATACGGGGCCAAAAATTACATAGAGACAATAAAGACAATTCAACAGCTAGTGTTGGATAAGCAAAACTAATCCAAGCTTAACGCATGCACATCAAACTAAATGAAATTAACAAGAAAGAGTAAGGGAAAAGGGCTAGGAGACAAAAGAAGACGAAAAAGCACAAATACAAACCATCAGGAAATTGTCGTTCCCAAGCCCTAAAACCATCTGGTCTTGACTGATAATCTGTTGACCAATTTGATTAACATTAAAAATGGGCGGGTATTAAAATAGTACGTTTTTCATTCTTATTTATTAGAAAGAAGGGCAGATTTAGAGCCGATTTGGAAGGCGAGGCTGGGCGATGCAATGTTTGTAGGAATTAAACTGATGAATGCTTCGTTGGCATGTCTTACCTTGCACGACACGACGGTTATAGATTCTCACATCACTCATTCCACTCTTACTTTTTTTCAACTCCTCTAAAGAGTGGCCCATTTCTTCTCGACCTCACCCCCAGAGCAAAATTCTCTGCACCATCAATTATTTCATTCAGTCTTGGAATTAGATTCACATAGTTCACCCGGCTGCACTAGCATGGCGTCGTGTGAACTCATCTGCGGTGTGATGTCTGTCATTCAGTCAGACGAGTGAAAGTGGTGTCTATGTTGTTTTTAGCATTGATTAATGTCTCCAGTGGAAGGCTTTTAGCCTGTTCCTGCTAGTCGGACGGCTGCTCATAATTAGTGGAAAATATTTACCCAAGTCTAGTCTTTGTTGAAAAAAGGCAATTTGCCAAGTAATGGTGATTGCCGTGAGCATTTGAAAACCATTAGGACAGTCAAATACTCGTCAAGTCAAGGCTGGGTTTAGTCATGTAATGTATTTTTCTTGTGACACGACTGAAACCTTTAAAACACCTCTTTATCGATCTCAGATAAATGGTAAGCAGCTTCGCCGTCCTTAAATTTGATTTGTGTCTCTCATTTCTTTATTCGCTCCAGCTTTGTCAATTTCAGCACAGTCTGAGCAAACGCATATGCCTAATCAAAGTGTCAATCATTAATTGTTTAATATTATTCTTTCTGATGGATGGCAAATTTACAGATTTTAATCAATCATACTTAACTAAAGTCATATGGTTTATATAAAGTCAATGAAAACATGAGCTTAAATAGCTATTTATTTCAAGATGTATGTTATAAACTAAAATGAGCACGTGTATAACAAGTGTATAACACTTTTACAAATGTACATACATTTCACCTGCCATAAATAAAAGAATAATTATGTAACATAAACAAATACAATATATAAATTTGCTTGAGAAACTTGAAAATCCAGGAACAAATGCAGAAATATCTTCTATTCCATGTTCTCCTTTATAACATATTAGCCTTTTTACATTTAATGTCATTTTTAAAAATAGTCTCTATCATTTGTTACGGAGAAAAATAACATCATTGGAGTAACACATTAGTTTCAACACTAAAAGGATACCTTGCAAAGCAGACTAACCTAATATTATATATACAGGCAGCACTGTCAGCCATATTGTTCAGTAACAGCATAGCTAGCGGTTTCCTCCGAAGGGAACCTGCACTATCGAATAAATCACCTCTGTGTGTTCAAGACAAATGAGGCTGCTAGCATTGCACCTGTTAGCAAAATATCTTCACTCGTATGCAAGGCCTCTAAAGAACAGAGCTTCCTTCATAATAGTGGCCGTTGCATATTAAGCCACCTCCATTATAACAAACAAGCCCTCAAAAATGTATAATAAAATGGAGAGAAAGAGAACAAAGCTTAAACAAAACAATAGAGGGAGCCCGACTTTAGCGCTTATTTCTGTTTATCATCCTTCTTTTCTCTCTGACCATCAAAAAACCCTGAAGATTAGGCCTAGGCTGTGAGCAGCGAATGGGGGGTTTTGTGGGGAGGGGGAGTCGTTTTCATTCTAGTTTTTTCGGCGGATAAATCGGACACAAATATTTCTTGCCATGGCCTACTTGCTGAGCCTTGGCCTTATGCAGAATTCAATTCCAATTTGTCGCTTGGTTTCTGCTTGTGTTTGTGTGTGTGCATCCTCAGGGGTGGGTGTATTGTTTGTGGGTATTGTGAGTGGATTTGAGGAGCCCATCTTACGGATTAAAACCTCTCTCCGGTTTTGTCAGATCATCCAAGCACTGTGGCACTAAATCAGTGTGGGTGGTTTTTATCATTATGTCAATCCATCCACCAACAGCCCCCTTCACTACACCAAATGTTCCATCTAAGAGAAGCCTATGCATGAAGTTCAAACATGAAAGAAAGAAAGAAAGAAAGAAAGAAAGAAAGAAAGAAAGAAAGAAAGAAAGAAAGAAAGAAATGGACATTTTAACTATAATGTATTAACATTTAAACTAATCATTTGTTACAATGTAGTTATCATGTAAATACAAGTTTTTACATTGTTCTTGTATTAAAATGCAATGCAATTGCATATGTAATTAATTGATGTAATTGCATCTACAATTACATCATAATCCACCCATAAACCTAACCATACAGGCTTATCCATATTTCACTTAGCAAAAGTGTTGCTACTTATAAACCAAACTTAAGTAAAGACACAATCTAGAAAGAAAGAACGAAAGAAATAGAAATAAAGAAATAAATAGGGGATCAATCACTCATGTTTAATTTTTAAGTCGAACAGCAAGAGCTAAGGAAAGACTGACAGTAACATGGGACGGAAAAACAATGGTATACAAGACGCAGCAAAGGAAGAGAAGGAAAGCAATTTGATCGAAGTCCTTCGAGAACGGAAGGCTAGATTGATGGAGAGAATATAAAGAAGTCCATGGCTAAACTCAGAGAGCCACGGGCGTTAGTAAACTCCCTCCACGGCCCTGCCTCGTATCGCCCACGGCTAGTCATTATTTCCTTAGAGTAACCACACAAAAGCCCTGAACGACACACACACACACACACCTTTTGTTCACATTTTAGTCCCCCCAAACCAGGTGTGTCTCCCTCGTTATTTGTTCGATTCGCTAATCCTTTTTTCCGGCAAGGGTTATAAATACATTTCTTCTGTCTTTTCTGTCAGAGTCATGTGATCTTGAGTTAATTGTCAGCGTCTTGAAGTATTTTATGCCGGCTTCTTTTTACATAATGAAAAACAATCTTTGCTCCCTTCAGGGCTCACTCATCCCTCCTCTTTCAAAGTCTGCGCTCTTTGTACCTTGTACATTTTTGTTCTTTTGTTTGCTGAGTCGGCCCCTTTGTGTGTTGTGGTATGTGGGAGGTTAAACGTGTATGAGTAGAAAAAGTTTTATCTAATGTTTTGACTGCCATCACCTGGTTCTCGGTAAGGTTTGGGAGAACACCTCTGTGCGTTTCTAGTGGCCGTGCGTCTACTTGCAACCCGAAAAAGACTAAACCTTCAAAACGCAGTAGGGAACATACAGCTGTTGGTGAGACTTGAATGAGATTTGTCAGGCCCCAGGCATATTTTACATGACATTTCAATAATTATGTGCCAATGCATATTCACCTCACAACAGGCACCCAATGAAAAGCAATGCCAAAAATAATTCCCTGAACTGTCAGGTGTTTATTTTATTTGTCTAACTGCCACCGTGATTCCTTTCTTTCCCTGACCTTGCACTGTTTTTCAATTGACATGCAATTTCTAGACATCAAGGCACTTGCTTGGAAAACATTCAGATGCTGATGAAAAGAAAATGCTGCCATAATGCATGACTAGAGCAGTGATGACAGAATTCGCTCTTTTTGTCTGTTTGTTGCACGATTCCCCAATGTTTATTTTTAGAAAGAAAGGGATTGATTCTGTTAAAAGTGATAGTTGGAGAGACGGACGCTTTTCTGTTTGTGAAAGGTCACGGTTCATGCTGAGAGGTGCGGGACAGAGGCGCAGCGAGAGCTTTGAGGTGAACCTCCCAAATGCCACCAATTGACATGTGCAAAAACGTCTCCTTCTGTCACACTCATTCTGCCTCACCTACATTCGTTCTCTCTGCGAGCGGAACACCAGCCTGTTTAATAAGACAAAGGAGGACGAGTGAATGGAAGGAAGAAGAGAAGAAAAGAATACCAAAGGCCTCAGTGGCTTTGCTTCTGGTGCTGCGGGGATGCATCTTCCTCCTCTCGCTGCAGTGTGGTAGTCTACTCATACATCTCAAAACAGGGGCAGATTTATACTAGGCCAATGCCAAAGGGACCGCTGGAAAACCTTTCAGAATGGATCACATTTTGCAGCAAGAGAAAGAAATATTAGGGGGGCTACAGTAGAAGAAAGTACCTTCACGGCCGCTGTTAATCTCTTCTTCACCGCAAAGCGATCCATCATATTTAGCTAAACATAGATGGGTGGTGTTGTCTGATTGGTGCAAACAGCAGTCATGTGATTTTGGCTGGCAGGCAACGAGATTGTTAATGATATTCAGGGTGTTAAGATACAGATTCGATGACTTTTCAGCCTCCTCCGATCTCTCTCTCTCTCTCTTTCCACTCTCGCTTTATCACGTTTAATTTCCAGCTCTGTAATTAAGCTGATCCGATACCTGATGTGATTGCAGGTACTTCAAAGTCTTGCCACAAAGTGATGGTGAGCGTCTCATTTATTTGAAAGGTCTTGCGGCCATCTCTACTAATGCCTGCCTTGGATTTTAATAAGAGCACTCAAAGAAACAGCCTTCGACAATTATCCTAATGTTCCAAGAACATTCAAAAAAATAGCTGTAAATAGCTGCCCTCGTGTTTTTCCCCTACGCATTTTAATTCAAACACACATTCGAGCTATTCTCCATGCAGCTCTGTATAGGTTAAAAGTATTTTCTGACATGAAAGAGTTGCATAATATTATAACGGGGTTACAGAATTCTCTATACTTTTGCTGCAGTACAGATAAAACGCTAAATCTTCTATGTTGCGAGGCTATTGTGCGATTCCTTTTAACAAGTCTTGGAATACTGAATATGTATTCCAAGGCTTGTCAAGCCTCGGGAGTCGGGAGTCTTTCAACAAGCTCAGCAAATGTCTGACTCATTATTCCCTTGGGTTATTTCCAGGCTGAGGACTTTGGGAATTCCTGGAATGATTGGCTGCGACAACAGGACATCAAAAGGTAAGAAACTAACTGCTGCGAATGCCAAAGGTGAGCGCTGTCAATCAAAAAACTCAGAAAACATACAAAAATAACACGTAACATGATAACCAGTAAGACTTCTTTCACTGAGAAACACCTTTACTGAAACATTAGACTATCTGGCTGGGTTAATACAAGAAACCAAATCAAAATAGCTGTACTGTTTGAACCCTTTAATCAACCAAACTAAATTGGCAGTTTTAACCAAAACACTGTTGACAAAAACATTGCATGCTTGAACATATGTTCTATCATAACTTAATTGAACACCCTCTTTACTCTCCTGTTAACCTCCCTCTCACTCTTTGAACTTATACATTAGGATTATTTGAGATAATGAGACACATTCCTGAAGTGAAACATTGTAGATGATTTGGCTGTTGGAACAAAGCAGCCACAACTCAGAGGCCAAAGTGAGCCAGATTATTATTTTTTTTTACCTTGGAGGGCAGTTCAGTTCTAGACATAGGGAATGCCTGCATAATTGCAGAGCTTCTAAAATGTTTAGTGCTTTTATGTTTGGGAAGGCTCCACCTGTTCACAAAAGCCAGGTGACGCACAAACACTTGGCAGGAAATACAAGTGAAATACTGCTTTTTTATACAGGACTAGTATGGCACTCTCCCTGAACAATACTTGCCACTTCACTGAACTCCCAAAGCCTAAAGGGGCGAGCTTGTTTTTGTTTCATACTGATTAAGAAAATCCGCACGCTTTCACCTCCCAGCACTAAACTGTCTCATCTAAAGGCAACTGAAAGATGAATTGCTGAGTGAAGTAATATATGACATGGTTATACAATGCAAAACACCAACTGACCAGAAATACCTGTTTTATCTTCTTAAACACAGAGACTAGTATCTGTTGTACAACTGTACAAAACCAATTGCACTTTTCCTGTTTGTGAAAGGAACTCAAGACTGGAATGTCTGAATAATGGTCGAAGCACGAACTAGTATTTGTGCTTTGGGGGTTAATAATCCCGTGTAATGATCTGTGACTGTTTTTCAGTAATACACACGAGAATGCAAGTGTATATTTTAGCAAATACGATCAACAACAAAACATGCACACACTCAACCTTACAAGTGTAGCAACCTGCCCATAATCCTGAACCTGATTCCAATTTTCTGATAAAGAAGAACTCTATTAACTCTTTAGCGCAGTGTGACTATAACAAATGACCTTGAGTCTCAGGTCTGCCGACATGACGCTTGTACAACACACCAACTGCAGCAGCTCGCTCCCATTGTCCCAAACTGACTGAAGCCATAAAGCCCAAACAAAAACTAGCAAAGGTTACTCACTAACTTTCTAATGAATGCAAATGCCAGTAAAGGTGGCCTGTGATGCTTGTCATTGCTTTAGTGATCTCTCTCTCTCTCTACAATTATCGGCCCTGCTTGAGTTCTGGTGAAATAAAAAATGAGGTTTATTGGATTGAGGCTCTACCGAGCTCTTGAAATATGAATAGCTTTAATTAAAAGCGACTGGCATTGCCATCTGGCCCTCTGTATCCGGCTTCTCTAATGAAGTGAGAGTACACGCAGTGTTCATTTATTTATTTATCTGTTTGTTTGCTAATGGCCAAGTAGCTAAGACAAACTTGAGAGGTACAAGTAAATTGCACAGTTAACAAATATTATGTTTTAGTACTACAAGTGAGCTTGTTTGGTATTTATAAAGTTGTTCCCCATTTTTCTTTTCCTTAGCAAGAAAACAATCTGAACAACTAATTTCCCAACTATAAAGACGCTTTTGGACAATGGAAAGGTTCTAAGGATTGCAAAGGTTCCTCATGAAACCATACACAAACACACACACAAGCAGATAGTACTATGTACTTACAATGCTTGTCATTTCTCAGTGAAAGCTGTTTCTATTATGTTTATTTTTTTGTGTAATAACACAGCAAATACCAAGCTAATGCAATACGATCTTTCCTATCTGCATCTTTCTGCGTGGAATGCTGAAAAGTGAATCCTGAAGCACAATTGCCAATAAAAACCTGTCATTTGTATTGATTTATAAACGGATCTGAAGTGATCGTTTCAGTTCCCATCATCTCCAATTGCACTAACACTGGACTTTTACTGATCCAAGAGTAGCTGTTGATTATACTGTATGAGGTTATATTCAGCCAGATCTCAATTCTTGCTTTGAGGCATATTATACGCCCAGTATCTGTCCGCAGTCATGATAAGATTACAGAAACACTTAATGCCTAACAAGCAGACTCTAGAGACAGACATCTCCAGAGTTCAAATGGTGGTCAGATATTTTTGCACAGTGTTCCTCCAGAGGAAGCCTATCCTTATCACTGGCAAATGATCCAGTGTCTGAAAGGAAAATAAAGCATTCTATCTGTTTGTCTGTCTATTGTAATGAAACCAACACAGTCTCACTATCAATTTGTACAAGGTGCCAAAATTGTACTAATTCGTATGACCTCACTCGTACGATTTTGTACGATTTGTCTGAAACCCTGTGACTGGTAGGTTTAGGGGCCGGGTTAGGTGTGGGTCATTCGTACAAATTCATAGGAAATGGCAACTTGTAAAATACGTACGATTGAGAAGAAGGAATTTGTACGAATTAGCCACCTTGTAAAATACGCACGAATTGTCGTGAGATCAGGTTGATGAAACTACAAAGTTACAGGATAATAACATCTAAGTGATGATGTCGGAAAGCAGAAAAACCCTTGGGGAGAGAAGACGGATGCAAGTCCCATGGTTCAGCACAGGGGAGTGAAGAGAGAGAAGGAAGAGATAAGAACGAGGAGTAGAGCAAATGTATTGACTGGATGATCATCGATTGACAACGAGCAAGTCGAAGAGTGGGGTTTTTCCAGAGAGTCAATCAGTCTCTCTCCCGCTTGTTCGCTCGCTCACATTCTCTTTCACAGGTACATTCATGTGCACATTAAAGAAGGAAATATCTCATGTCGATATGTTATATGTTTGTGCAGCATGTGCTGCATTGGCATTTGTGCGTGCAAGAGAAATTGAAAAAAGAGTGGGAGAGAGGGAGAAAAAGAGAGAGAGAGAGAGAGAGAGCGTGTGTTTTGGAAAACCCATCTTCACGGCAGGGTTTCTTCATTAGGGGGACGCCCAGTTCCTGCCATGACCTTAATCCCAAAACAAACAAACACACTCACAACAAAAAACCTCACCAGGATCCCAATCACACACATCCTTCACAAGCATAATGACCACAATTACAGACCTTCACTGATTGTTTCTTTCAAGTGATGGCATTTTGCCCATCTGTTAACTACAGGGGTGTCTGTGTGTGTGTGTGTGTGTGTGTATGTATGATCTCCCGTCCATATTTTAATTGACTCCAGGTTATCAGAGCTGTAATACAGCATTAGGGAAGCAGCACTGTGAGGGGCAATGGCTGCCATTTAACTGACTAAATTAAGTGCTTTCCATGAGAAGGACACTGAGAATGTTACCCTTTCAACATGGAAAAACCTGCAACATTCTTTGCCGTCTTGTTGTGCTAAAGATGGAGCACGACGGCCTTGTTTCATTTTCTCACAAAAAAACAATTAAGCACAGCTTGCAGGGTTGCAACTAAGCTAGTAAAAAGTGTTTTCACTTTTTTTGTCTACTTTTTTCTTTGTCTTCTTGGAAAACACATATACTGAACAAATACTGAACTGAAAAGACTGACAAATAACACTTGCTTTGGTTTAAAAAAAAGTGTTTAAATGTCCCTGGAATGCATATGGGCATATCACATGGATATTCTTTATAAAACAAATTAATTTGACATAGAATATTAAATTTTAAGTTAATGATTTATTTAATTAGATTATGTGTCTATAACCATAATAAAAAATTAGTGTTTGAAAAATAATATATATATATATATATATATATATATATATATATATATATCTGTATTTGGTTCTAAGGCATTAAAAGGTAAATATCTCCAAATTACACTCAGGAGCTGTGATCACACACCTAAAAGTGAGTATGGATGTTGTCCCCTGAGAGAGCATTAAAAGCATTAAACGAACCTAAGACCAACCCAAAAGACTGTCAAAGCGGAACTAACCCACAGCATGCCTAAGCCAATTATAGAGCTAAACACACACACACATGCTCAGGACATCTCTGTCATGAAAGGGACATTGACAGCAACTTTGCTGGGTTGCAAGTGTGACCGGCTGTGTATTTGAGTGTGTACGTATGTGATTCTGTGTGGGTTGTTTGATAATGCATGAGCCCAGCATAGTTGGAAAAATTTCAGCGTCAACTTCTAACTGCATTGAATGCATAAGCTATTGTACTAATGTTGGCTTCTGCTCAGTTCTAAACGGAACATAGTCTGCCGACTTTTCTATTTTCCCCATATCTCTCCCTCTCTAAACCACCCTCACACACACACACACACACACACTGATTCTCCTAAAGATTGGGAGCAGCAGGGTGAGGCATCTCTTTTATTTATCAGAAAGTGATTCATCTGTTTGTTTGTATCTGCCCTTGAAAGATCTTACAAGAAAGATAGAATGGAACAGGAAGAGAGGGAAAAGGCATAGACGTGAGGTGGCAGGAGAGAATGAAAACGGGAGAGAAGAGAGTCAGAAAGAGAGATAGATGAGAAGACGAACTGATCATTAAATGATTACTAATAAAACATCAGAGAGAATGTGTGTGCCTGCGCCTCTGTGCATTCATCCATCTAAATGTCCGTAACTTCCTAGAACTGCAGCATCTGAGACTGAATAAATGCAATGATAGCACAATCAGATCCATCTTTAACTTTCCTAACCTTGGAAATATTGACATTGAAATGGTAATGTCTTTTCATCATAAAAAATATATAAGCCATGCATGTCACAAATGAGACTTTAAACAGCTTTTCAATACCCATCAGCGTATGTTTCCTTAGTTTCCCTGCTTGGGTCTGATGGATGACCAAATTCACAGTTATGATCTAATCAGCCTTGCATTGATCTCCTAGTGACCAATTATTTTTAGCTTAGTCTGAATTAGAGCCAGACTTTAATTGAGGCTAATTTGGTGCAGAAGTGTCTAAATGCAAAAGCTTCAGATCCTACGCACCAAGCGGGCTAATACAACTTTCCTTCCACCAAGCCTATTTAAACTACATTTGGGCCAATGCTCTCCTTGCGATAAAGTTAAAAATCAACATTTTCTGATCTTCAGACCCAGTTTCGACCTTCGACCTTCTACAAACCGTGAGGTTTTAGTGTCACGCAACGGGTCTCAATGAGGTAACACAATACACAAGCCATAATTTAGTGCTATGAACCTGATAACTTGACTCTAAGAGAAACACTCGGTCCTGCTCTTCAAACGTGTCCTCTGATGAGCAAGCAGAATAGACATTCCACAGAAAATGGCACGCTGAGCTCACATAATACGCACCTGTTGTATCAAATGTGGACAAGACAGCCCTTAATGTTCGACAACTGCTACCGAATACCTCCCCAACAGTAGCTCCATTGATAGAGACCCAACATAGGTTGGTTGGTCATTAACAATGGAGGTAACTGTTGACCACAGAGAGTTTCTACAAAGGATAGGTAACTCAGCCACAATGAAACTAGATACACACTTTTACTGTTCAAGCCCTTTCACCTGTTAAACCCCTACAATTTAAAGAGTGCGATAGGCACGGCAGCATATCATACTGACAGTGATTACTGAAAAACAGCCAAAATTACTCAAGCGAAAACTGTTCCTCACCATGGCACAGTAGAAGTGAAGAAAATGATATTTTAATCGATTTATCTGGTACACAAGCAAATCTCTTGTGAACTGATGTTTACAGTAGTTATGTCTCAACTGAAGCAGTCCTGACCTCATCTGACGATTAGAGAAGAGTTTTCAAGCTAGCAAAGCTATGCTACGTTAATCGACCTTCAGCTTTTGGGTAAACATAGCAAAATAAATATTATATATATATAATGCTAATGCTTATGGATACTTGAGAGCTGTTGAGCCAGTCACACTATAGATTCATACTTAATGTGTAAGACAAGCCTAGCAATTCCGCTTATTCGGACTTTTCTATTCATATCTGTAAATAACCCAGCATCTGTAAATCTGTAGTGTCAGCGTAGCTGTGTGTGAGTGTGTGGCCTTTTGTGAGATTTTCCCTATCTTGTTGACTGATGAGTATGTCTCTTTTTATTTAGCTGTTTAGCTTAACTCTGACTTATCTTTTTTTTTTGTGTTTGCCCCTACCATTTTCCATATGCTCTGCCTCACCGACACTGCCATCGGGCGTAGTCCTCTCATAGGCGTCTTCGGGTAGAGGGAGGGCACCTAGTCTGGGGCCGGACGAGCTCTTGCTGCTGGGCGTCTCCGACTCCTCCAGGCCACTGTCGTAGCAGCTCTGCAGCGAGCCCTGGTGCGGGTCCTGTGGCTGGCTCACCACCGAGAAGGTCACTCGGCGGAACGGCTACAAGAGAAGAGATTGCTGGGGGTCACTGGACTGAAGAGGTCGAAGAAGAGGGGTTGATGGATAGTTTTTTTGTGGGGGGATAAATTTGAGTGAAAGTACTTCGCTGTAGCTCTAGCTTGATTAGCGCACTGCGCTACATGCTACCAAAAAACACAAACAGTAACTGGATTAATGTCTACACGTAGTTTGAAAGCATCGCCCGGCAAGGCAAGCTAAAAAACGAAACAGTACTAATGAGCCTCACAGCACTTGTTTAATGATTCTCACACGAACAAAAAATGGTAGGATAGTAAGTTCAATGCCCACAGGAGTAAGTACAGAAGCCACACTTGGCACTGCGGTTTAAATATAGCAGTGGAGGTCTGAAGGACGTCAAAGTCTCCTTGTGTGGTTTACTTTATAGCAAAAACAGGACAAGAGGCGCAAGTATGGTCCCAATGGGAGATAGAATGGAACACATGGCTATGGGCTAATAAACAAGCGCATGGATCCGCACACACATTTTTCAAAGTAACTAAAGAACAGATAGGTGAAAGGATGCACACAGGAGTAATATACTGGTACATGGAGGCTTGTGTGAATTTGTGCTCTGCGCTCTGAACCTTTGATTTTCATTTCCTCGTTCTCGCGGGTTGTCTCAATTGAGAAATGGCACAAAAGACAGCACGATCGGAGGAGATGACTGACAGTAAGCCGGGAAGGGAGACAAATTCTTTCGGTTTGTGCTGAGATCCAGCAAAAAAAAAAAGAGCTGGGAGACAAATTAAACTAGGAAGGACATAAAGTCTACTTGATATGGTTCATTTCATTAAAGAGAACCAGATATTCATGAAATCAAGTACTATTTTTATACTTGTTTTCTGCTGTTATCAAAGCGAGACGTCTTGCTGCAGTGGTGTACTGATATCCTTTAGGACTTTTGCTAAATGGGAAAATGAATTTCTCGTCCTGATTTAACTGTTTCGGTAGAGGAAGACTGGGTTAAGCGAGAAGAAGACTTTTTGTCCTTCATATCCCAATAAAATACAGTACATTAAGATAAGGGATACATGTGGGCTCCGAGCTAAATGAGTGGCTGGAAGAGCAAGAGAAAATGAGAGCACGAGAGAGAGATAGAGAGAGAGAGAGAGAGAGCTGAAAGGTGGAAATTAAATTTTGATAATTTAACTAGCATTGGAGCCTTGTAATTAAACCATTGACTCTTCCTGTCTGGGTAAGTAAAAGCAGTGGGAAAAAAGAAGAGAAGACAATGGAGGAGAAGGGATCTCTCCACCCTCCCATCATTCTTTCTGTGTCTCACTCTCCAGCCTATTACTTACTCAAATTATCCTACACTGATCGTTGATGCTGTTTAGTCTGTGTGTGTGTGTGTGTGTGTGTGTTGAAACATAATTTGAACACAATTCAACAGAAAGAAAACATGCTTTTGTTTATGTTAGTCGTGACAGGGAAGTTCTAGGTATTTGTTTTTATGTAGAACATTTTTTTCTTAATTGTAAATGTAATAATTAATCTAAATTAATCTATATTTAATTAAATATTTCCACAAAAGTACAATATTATGTTAACTTCAAAAATAAACTAAGCTAAAATGATTAACTGGCTCATTCAAATGTGATTAAAAAGAATACAACAAAATAAAAATAAACATGTGTTATGACGGTGTACACTTTATACATTATGTAACAGCAGCCCTTATTGTGTCTTTCTATCTAACAAGGAAATCTGGTCTAAGTAAGGTTGCAGACCCCAGCTCTGTATAGCACTTTTTTTTTGTGACTGCAGCAAAAAGTTCGACTGATGCATTAAATAGACACTAACAAAGCAGCAGCGTCTTTAAGTGTTTGCCTCTGGCCTTCCCCCCACTGCCCCACTTCCTGTCACTGCACATTTTCTTTCAGGAATATTAAACAAGACGGAGCACCATCATTCACTCTTTTTCTTTCCAACTCGCTGCCTTTCAGACTGAGTGGCCTAACACTCATCATTACTCCAAATTGTCCATTTAATTTGACACGTCGCCATAATCTTGGCATTTGTATTCTGTCAGGTTACAAGGGCCTGCCTTTCAATGTAAAGAAGTGCACACACTCACACAACACCATCACACAC
Source organism: Enteromius viviparus (assembly GCA_032353835.1). Taxonomy (NCBI): domain Eukaryota; kingdom Metazoa; phylum Chordata; class Actinopteri; order Cypriniformes; family Cyprinidae; genus Enteromius; species Enteromius viviparus. Next base: position 19,227,599 of record JAUCNO010001819.1, read on the forward strand.
GCACCCACAAATGGCTGTTTAACATCTATGCATGTATGCTTACCGCACATATCCAATGTGTCATTCATCTTTCTGTAACATGCCCTTGAACAAAATGAGAGATGAAAGTCTGAGCACTGACAAAATCTTGCTGTGTCATCACACAGTAGCCAATACCTAAATTAACATTAAAGAAGCCACTTGCTTGCATTTTGGCATTTGTTCTTATGCTGCATTAATTAATTTATTTATCTCCCTCATTTCTCTAGCTAATGTAGAAATCTTGGCAATGAATCATGTTTCCATGTAATTACAATCAACATTCAACAAATGAATTGAAATAAATATTCATAGGCTAAAAAAATTCACTTTGGATAGTCAAACATTTGTTGCATAATTAAATAGAAGCCCACAGGGGGTCTCGCTATCGCACTGAAAGAACAGATCAAAATGATGTTTATGTATCAAAGCGCCATTCTCTCTCTACCTCCGAAATGAAATGGCTGCCTCTGCAGCTAAGTGTGACAGCAATCAAAGTCCCACACTGAAGAGTTGAGGCTTAAATTACCCACAAATGAACTGAACTTTAGATAAATTGGTAGAGTGTGGCATTATGCTTGGTGCAAATGCGATTTTCAAATATAAGAGTCAATGAATGTCATGCATGAAGAATGGCGAGATGGGAAAGTGGTTGGCCATGCAAAGATAGATAGATTGGTTCACTGATTGAGCATTGATTGGCTAGGCTTCCCTACCGTTTTGAGCAGCTTTATAAAGGACGGATTTAATTAAATCTTGCACATATATTTGCACGTTCATCCTTTTGTGCCATTCTTAGCCATGCTATGTAGGTTAAAAAGCTGAAAGACCCCCTGATGAGATGCACATGGCTTTCATTTCTGCTGGACACATAGCCTTTGTGAACTTGGAAAAAATTGGAGGTCAGGTTGTGGCCATGTTTGATAACAAGCTGCTCAATAGAGAAATCGAATCCCAATTAGCTTGAATTCAAATATTTTCATTCTTACATATACATATACATATACATATGTTTTCTATTTTCTTGCTAGCTCTTTGGCCTTTTACTTGTGAATGATCAACATGATACAGTATAAAGAGGTATATATAGGGCAATGCATTCTAAATATTGTATGTACAGAGATGGAAACTGAAGCACTGTTCAAAAAACAAAGCAGCAATACCTGCAATTTTAAGGGAACTAGGTGGAAATACTACACTACTTAAAAAAATACACAGTGGATTTGAATTCATTTCAAAAGTAACTCTATTCAGTAAACAAGATAATTGTTTGTCTCTTTGTCTTTTTCTTTCTTACTATCTTAATGTGTGTGTGTGTGTGCATTTGTTTGCATATCTTGGGTGTATGTGGGTAGTGGAATGACCTATATCCATGAACCATGAAGAGCAGGGGTTTAGCCAAAAACACAAACTCTAAAGCCTCCTGTGTCTTTCTGCAATCAAGCAGACAGGAGAGGAAAGGAGAAGATGAATTGAAAGAGAGGAAGAAAAAACACTGGATGAGATAACAGCGCAGACAGGAAGAAAACGCAACTTGTGTGGTTAGTTTGGTAGATGTGCTGGATGTAGTTAGTACCGTAAACAAGAACATTAATCAGTCATCGGTATCTGAATGTAAGGGCCTGGTGCTCGAACCTGTAATTAACCTCTGTTCAAATTTCCATAAGCTCCCTCAGGCTGAACCACAGACTGCTATCTGATCAAGCTGCCACTGTACAAAACAGCCCATGCTACTGTAGGTCAAAATAACCAGTCAATCATCTCTAGAATGCGGTACAGGTTGTTTTCGTATTTACTGTAGGTTGAATGGCTAACCTAAAGCCAAGCCCTGTTAGCATGCCAAGAGCGAAATATAAGCTTTTTGATGTTCTGTGTTTCACGTAGTTGATTCTGCGTAAAAAGTTAAGGATATATGCATGTATTATGTATGGCTAAGCTCTTCCAACTGATCTTGAGAGATACCCATTCAACCTTTTTTTAGTCAAAAATGCAAAGAGCCAAAATGTTAATGATTGTTGTAACTATTACCATTTGATAATATCAAAATTATTAAACTGTAAAACGCTGCAACCTGTGATTATTTTATTTATTTCTGTGGTGCTATTTTAGGTTTCTATTTAGATTTGCTGGTTTAAACGTATATAGGAGGATTCCATTGCATTATTCATTTATTAAAACTTCAGTACAATCAGTTACATTAATTGAATACACAAATAATATTTTACTTTTTTTTTTAATACTGCAAAATGACATAGTGCACTAAATAAATCTACTAATTAAATATTGGTTTATTTAAATATAGATGAATTGGTTTAATTCAATTAAATATGATAGACAAGTATAGAAATTTATACTTTATAAATTTATAATTTATACAATGTTAATTTTTACGGTATCCTTAAGCTAACAATTGTATCTCATTGTATAAATGATGTAAAATGACATACTGCATAAAAAAAAAATCAGCTAAATAAAAAAATCGCAAGCATGTAAATTGACATTGAATTAAATAATCTTAATTCAATCTTAATTCAAAACAAGCAAAAGTAGAAACAAGTTTTGTATTTATCTATGTGCAAATCCCTACGGCTCCTCCCTGAATACTATTCAGAATGTTCAGGATTTTTCCAAATCTTGATAAGATGAAAAAAGTCATGTACATTCTCGCGTACACTAAACCTCACAGGTCTAAAAGCGAGTACAACACGTTAAGAAAGGAATGTGTCTCTGTGTTTGAAAGACTAACAGAGCCCCCGGTGAGGAGGTCAGAGAGTTTTGTTTATCCTGGAGCTTGGGGAGGCTCAGGTGTCTGCTTTGTCTTAAGGGATGACTGACGCTGGTCAAGCTTCATTTCTCCTCAGCCTTCCTGCCTATGAGAACCTCCAGATGGGCTCTAGACCTCCTGAGACCCACTGGAGTTTAGCTAGGTCTGAGGTCTCTCTGGCAAGACATATATCAACACACCTCACTGCAGGCGCTGAAAACTTCCAGGGCGGATTTTACCACTGGACCACTTCCCTCAGCAGAGTGTACTTTTGATATCTTACCCAAGACTGTTGTGTTTCAGTCAAGCGGGCTAACTCCGAGGGACCCCTAAACACACTCAAACTGAGCCACAGCAAACATTAAACGGCTTGGCCACTTTTGAGGCCCTCCTTTGATTGCAGTCCACATGTCTACAGCTTTATACCAGGGGCTCTTTAATCACTTTTAACCCATCAGCTGCCCTCTTCGTGGACAGGCCTCAAGCTTAACTGATCAGCACTTCAAGAGTATTCTTTTAAAAAGAAACACAAAGCCCTTAAAAACTGAAAAAAAAAAAACACACACACAAGTTGTCTCCTTTCTTATCCGTTTCGTCTGAAGTTCTTCAGATAATACTTTCAGAGTAAATCTTGGTAAACGTCAGATGGCTGCCTTTGAATGTAATCCTTTTCGAAGGCACTGAGGCATAGATATCTCACCTGGCCTGATCATTCATTCATTCATCTATCCATTTTTTCTTGTCATCCACTCCACCTCACACTCTCGGCAACAGCATAGTGATGCATCACTTCTTGCCGTTCCAGTCCATTTCCTCTTAGGCCAACTTCGCCTTTCCACATGCCAAGTGTTCCAGATGTTCGTGCCTTTGCCAAACAAAACACTGAGGATGTTAGTCACTGTAGTGAAATTAGCCGCCCTTGTTTATCAGCGTTCATACATTCTTAATCAAGAAGGCAGCATTATAAGTGGAGCAGAAAGCTTACTGTTCATCAGAACTTCTCTTGATCCTCAGATTTTTATTTTATATATCCGCAACAAAAGCACTGTTGTAGTGCACCTTTTTAAAAATTTATTTTTTGCTCTTGTTCTAGTTGAAAACTGAAGAGCAGTGCTGCCTCAGTATCTTTAAGCCTCCTCAAGAGGGATGGATAACTTCAGTCTGCAGAGTTTATTTCCAACCCTAATCAAGCACACCTGCCTGTAACTTTCTTGAAGACATCGATTAGCTTCCTCAGGTGTGTTTGACTCGGGTTGGAGCTAAACTCTGCAGGACACCGGCCCTCCAGGACCGAAGTTGCCCAGCCTCAGGTACATCTTATTCCTGGTTTTATGAATGTGGTGTCCTAAAACTCTATAAAACTCTGTGATGTTGTTCCCAAAAGTTAGATTATTCCTATTATTGTCCCCATTTGGTGGAAGGATGGATTGCATTCTGAGCAAACGCTTGAAAAAGTGGAGGACATTATTTTGGCCGATGGTCCTGCCAGATAAAATAACCTTTCTCTACTCCACCTTTACATCGTTCCTAATAACATTTCAGAAGTCGAATTAACATTCTTGACGATAACTGAAAAGATGAAGGGAAAAAACACAAGACAGATGGGAACCTCAAAACATTTTGCCTTGCTCTTTTCTTAAAATCCTAGCTAAACTTTTAATTGCTCTTTAAGCGGTGGATTAAGCCAGAACATATTCTGAAGGGATCATGTGACGGCTTCAAAGGCTTAGCCAACCTCTGACCTTCACTCAATGAGAAGGAACAATCCCTCCAGGGTGTTGCTTCACACTCAAGATCCCAAACATACCTCTCTTTTATGAGAGTTTTGCTATAAATAAACACCACAGACATACACCGGCACATTTTCTCGCAATTCATGACTCTACACAAATAATTGATTTTGTATGCACTGTGTGCTTTTTAAATTTGGCTCTAAATTTGAATGTGATTTTCTCCATTTCATTTTTTTTCTTTTTTGTCTTGTCCCCAAAGTTTCTCTCTGTCAGTAGTGAAAGGGATATGCAGTTTCCTGTTCTGGTGCCGAATATCTAACCTCATCGGGGCAAATCCATTATCATGGCACGCTGAAATGGATTACGGTCTCGGGTATCCATCAAACGTACAAAAATGCTTTCAGGTGCCTTTCCTAACAGGATAATGTAGGAAAGTTGAACTCCGCTTTAACTTTGAAACGCACACACAAACAAACAAGCGTGTGCTCATCTAACTTACAGACAGTCTGGCTTTGACTTACATGATCACGTTACAAACAATTTCAGACGACCTCCTTCAAATTAAAGGACACTATCTTCACCCTTCTTGTGTGTCCCCGCATCCGTCAATCATTGACCAATGACACTGTGCTACAAGAAGCGTGCAGGACTCACTGTAACGCCGATCAGTCAATCTGACAACTGACCCACTAATGTCACTAAGTGACAGGCGTAATCGCCAAAGCTACGGTAGTCAGAGGTGACAGAGGCCTAAGAGTCAGAGAAAGTGCAGGCTGTAAACTTCCTGAGGGTGGACGTGATATCGAAACTCGGACAGTAGAAGTAGAGCCGTCTCTCCTGAGCAAATATCTGGCAGCGTAATAAAAAATTCCACACAGACTGAGGAGAGAAATGACAAAACAGAGTATGAGTTCACACCTCAGCTGGATTATGATTGACACATGACTGCTCTAACAAAGCACAGAGTGCTGTTCCCTGGCAGAACGCATTATCTACATCATAAGCACTAGTCTATTAAATACATCTGCAAACAGTGAAGCTGTCAAGATGGCAAATAGTACATAACTGTGATATCCTCTTAGTGTTTTAGGGGATTGTGAAAAATATGAGAAAATATTTAAACTGCTAAGTGGAAATTTGAACTGGTAGAGGAAAAAAAAAACGAGATGATATTGTGGACGACTACAGCATAGCTGGTTTTGTTGAAAGGAAACAAGCATTTCATTGAAGAGAGCAACATTTAAAGCTTATTCAGGGTTTAGGGAAATTAGTTTGAGTGTAATTCCAATACTGTGTCAATCAAACATGTATGTGCTGTTCTCGCATAACCTTGATCAAAGTTACGAAACAAATGATCTAGTTTTTCGGTCAAGTCAGGGAACCTTTGAGAAATCTATTCTTGTCTGGACGGAAACTTTTGCAATATTGTATTTTTACAACACTCCTGCTCATTTATTTTGATCCTTATTAAATACCATAACTAACATATTTTCTTGGACTGGATGGGGCTCATAAAAACAGAATTCAAAAAGTGGACTCAGTTCAGAGTGTTCAGAATGGCCACTGAAGCAGAACAGGCAAGTATTAATTGACACTTTTTTGATCTTCAATACATTACATTACAATGCCATTTCAATGTATCGTAGATTTCACATCTGTGACAAAGAAAATGAAGGTGAAAAAGCACCAAAATAATTTAAATAATTTAATAACTATATAAGTATAAGTTTTTATGATGCTTCCTTAGTAGACTATTAAAATTATCTTTAAATATAAATGCCCTCTTAATAAAACTGTATATGTCGTTTAGAAAATGAATCTTGTCTGAATAGCACTCATGTTTAGTTTAATACTTTATAATAGTCAATAGTAAGCTATGTCATGATATATAAACAATTAGTCAAGTTAAGATCAACATGCAATGTTTCATACTCTCTTTAATTTTCTGTAAATGTTGTTTTATTTTATAGATGGTTTAAACGAGAAATAATTGTGTGCCATTAACACGATGACTATCCAAATAAGCCCATTTGGGTTTCAGATCTCTGCTGCACATATTTTTTTTTCTGTTGTGTGTCCTCGTATTGTTCTTTTATTCTCATGGTGCTAAATAAACAAACACGTTTAGTGTCCTGGCTTCCTTAAAGAACACAAAATGATGTGTAAAGACAGACTGACATGGTGAGAAAAAGAGTGAGCGAGAATACTATAATAACAAGATTTCAATGTGTTTTACTTAACACAAACCCATCAAAGGATGTTTTGTTGAATTTCATTTCAGTGTCTACCCCCAAACACACATGTTCTACGTTTTTCTAAACTGTTTTATTTTTTTTCCTTTACCTTTTTTCATTCACTTCATTTCCTGTGTAACAGAGGACCTTTCGGTGGACTGGAGCAAAAAAAGGCGTTTATCATGAATAAATCAATGTCAATGTGACAGAAAAGCAAAACTCCATTTCCGGGGGCTGTGGACACATTACTCAAAACATCCCTGCCGTGTCACTCTCAAACATACACACATACATACTCTCGCTCGTTGTCATTGCTGCGTCCTTCATCAATAGACTGACTCCCCTGTTTAGACAAAACAGGCCATTTGTGAGTCTCAGCCCAGGTCCAGAAGACAATTACGATAGCTGCGATTAAGAAAACAATTATTCCAGAGAAGTAATTATCTTCTAATGTTTGAACAAACAGAAGCAGAGAGAGAGAAAGAAAGCACCCACGGCCATTTGAGATTAACCTGGTGTTCACACTGTGATGGCCATTACATACAGGGGTGATGAAGAAGTGATCAAACTACTGATGTTACAATATGATGCACACCAATTCATGCTCACGCTCAAATATAAATGGCCCTCAGCTATTGTGACTCAACACACACGCCTGTTCCCATGCAATTAGATTTTTTGCTAAAATATGCATATATTCATAACAAACACCTCAGAAGTGCTATGTTCTGTCCTTACTGCTAATTTGAACTGTCACAAAAAAAAGTAAAAGTAAAACCCGAATAAAATCCAGCGCTCCAGAAATTATATGCAATTATTAAAGTCAATGTTTACAATAGAAGGAAAACTGAATAAATAATAATACTAATAAAATGAAATTAATAAAAACAACATGAAAGGCTGTCATTGAAAGTCGCTTTGCTTACAAGTGAATGTGAATGAGCACAAAAATGTATCTGGGTTTGGCTCTTGTCCAGACAAATCCTGTGAGTTTCCTTTTGCCCCTGAGGCAAATTGAAAAACATAACACAAAAATAAAAATCATTTGAGAGCTAGTGGTAAAGTACCGCCTTTTGATGGACAAGGTAAATTTCCTCTATGAGAGAGTGTCTCTTTCTACAATCAACATACTATATCTATATACAGTGCCCTCCACTAACTTTCTAGTCCTTTCTGACAACTCATAAAACTTTCTAGGAGTGCCAATTAGACATTTTTACTTTAAAGTATCTAAAGTATATTCCCATTCATATTTACAATGTTGAGCACTCCAGGGTGATTATGGACATGAAATTATCCAGCCATGGTTTCCTGTTTCACAGAAATATATATAGGAGGAAAAATAAAGCCCAAATTCCCTTAATC
>JAUCNO010001819.1:19235812-19251165 GCA_032353835.1 Enteromius viviparus
AATACCAACAGATAACAAATCTAAAACTGACTGACTCTGTTAGAAATCTTGTAATGGGCCATGGTTGGGTTTTCCACCGGGACAATATTCCAAACACAAAGATCAAAATAAACGCACAAATTAGTCACTGAGCACAAATGAAGCTTTTGCAATGGCTGTCACAGTCCTCTGCATGAGTGAGGTGAACTAAAGAGGAGAAGCATAATGGAGCTGGTTTTCTGAAGGATCTGGGGAGATTTTGCATGAACGAATGGTCTCTTTTCTCTTATCAGATGTTCTCCAAACTCTTCAGGCATTACGGGAGAAAACTCAGAGCTGTTGTTTTAGGAAAAGGATGTAGCAATAATAATCGGGTGCCAATAATTGTGGCTAACATGTATTGGAGAAAAACATTTATTTCAACATGAGTTTTTTCCCCCATTTCCAATTGTTTTACTTCAATGATAGGTTAGAATTTTGTGAATTTCTGAATCTATCATTTTGGTCAACTTTAAGTGAGGCACAATACTGTAACATAACGCACAGTGAAAAATGTTGATTTCAACATTCACTAGCGCATTATAAAAATCAAATGAAGTAACATGGACTAACAGTGAACAGTTGTATTTCATTATTTTATATAATATAACAAATAGTAACATTGCAAAATAATATACATTGTAAAGATATGGCTCATTGTTAATGTTAGTTAATGTATTATTACAGTATTACTATTCCCTCTTCTTTCCTCTTTTTGCATTTACTGTATGTCTGGCAAGTAACAAAGAATCTCTTGTATCGCTGAGATGCCAGGTGTAAGTGAGGCTTCAGACGGCTCCAGCTCCTTTCAACAATTTCACTGGCCACAAAGACCCCAAAAATCTCATCTCCACCGCTCGCCTGTCTTCGTTCCTTTCAAACAGGCATCTATGAGCTGGGCGAGATTTAGTTTCTCCAAAGATAGAAGGATAGCAGCTCCGCACATCAGCCTGCTTCAAAGGGAGGTGCTATCAGACCCTGCCATCGCCATGGCAATGACGAAGATACCAATCCTAATCCCCATGTAAAAATGAAAACCCCCCGAGTGCCCGTGGGACTTCTTCGAGTACACTTCGCTTCTCCAGCTCTCTCCCTCTTCTCCGGCTGTCTCAATTCAAGATCTAAGTCACTAAGATTAGACTGTACCTTAGTGTGCTCTCGTTCCCACTTTCTCTAATTAGGAATATATTGGGAGTAAACTTTTTTGTGAGATGTTGCTCTTAGAGGAAGCTGCCATTTTGTAGCGGTTTGGGATCAGCTCTCCTGGTAAACAACATAAAACAGGTAACTGGAAATCATACAGGGCGACTGGATTGTTTGAGTGCTAAATGTGTGGCTTCCGTGTTGTCACTCTGTTGAGTTGACTCAATAGCTCCTTGCCTGAGGGCTACGGAGATTCAAACGTATTATTAGCAGCGTGAAAATATCCCTGGGGCCAGCTAAACAAATAAGACATACACGCGAGCCTGGGAAGATGGGAACAAGACAAATGACAGAAAGGGAGCATTTCAAGATGAACTCACAATATTATAGAAACAAGTGCGCCTTCTTTATATCTTTCAAGAATCAAGTTTAAAACACATGTGCCAGGTTCTTAGAAACGCACACTATGCATCCTTGTTGGCTTCAAGTGATTTTTAAAATTGAAGTCAGCATATTTACTTTACACTTTGAATTGCTATTTCAATATAATTTTATTAATAACATTTCTTTATATTACATCATTTTGTTGGTAACGCTTCTAACACAACTATAAATTTTCACTCAATAAATTCCTTATTAGTTGGTAAGGTCTTTGTTAAGTTTAGGTATTGAGTAGAATTAGGGATGTAGAATTATCCTGTTGTGTATTAGCAAACCTATTACTAATGTATTGGGTATTTATTAGTACTTATTGTTATGAACGAGGCAGATATTGTGAATGGCCATATTCTACAACACCTGTCTTACTAACTTACTTACTAGCAGCAAATTAGAAGTTTATGAGGTGAGAGCTGTAGTTAATGGTTTGTTAATAATAAAATTTGGATCATAAAATAAATTGTGACCCTTAATTTAAAAGTGACTAGGATTGGCTTTTACAGTTGAGTCAAAATACAGGAAACAGTACAGTATGTACAACACAAATTGACAGTAACACACTGAAATGAACATGGTTTAGAAACATGAAGTAGAAAGACAGGAATAGTATGTTGTATTGTTTTTTGTAAAACATACAGTACTGCAATACTGTTTGCTATATTACATTTTTCTTGTCATTACTTCAATTCTGTATTTTTTAGTTAGTGGTTCAATTAAAATATATACATAAATATGCATGCTAACATTTTATTTTGGGGTCTCTTAACCAGGTGCCTAATTAGCATGCATATCTTTAGAATATTATCAATTTATTAAGCATTTATGTCTTGTTCCACATGATCTTATTCTACAGTACATCCCTAATCAAACCCTATACTTAAACCTAAAAAAAGGGAGTATACTGAGAACATTTTTTAATTTAATGGTTTGTTATTAGCTTAAATCGGAGTGTTATCAGTGTTATATATTAATATTTACTATATATTTGTATATACATTTTTATTTTATTTTATTCAGCCGTATTTACTGACTGATGATTATTTGTAAATTTTTCTGAAAAAAACTTTAATATTCCACTACAAACACATAATTCTGAATAGTTTTAATTCATTGGCTGAACCTGATCTTGTTTTTACCTATTAGACCTGACCACAGCCAGATGCTCTATAGACCACTGAGAGATTCAATGGGTTGACAGGTTAATGGCCAAATGGAAGGGAACAACTAGGTTGATCAAATGACAAAAGGGCCAAGAAGACCGAAGAGAGATAGACAGAGAGATAGACAGAGAGAGGAGAAAAAAGGCAAAAATGTTCCACCTGTTCACAGACTACAGGTAATCACAATATATTCTGTAACATGAGATGAAGAAAACAAGCATCACATAGTTTGAGTAAACACATAATAACACACGTGTATGATACAGTTTAGTACAGGGCAGATAGATTATGTTTTATATATTATGCTGTAAACTGGTCTCTAGTGGCTGTCATACAGCATGAATTTAGAATCTACAGGTGTAAAACAAGCAGAAATGTCATATTACATTTAAGAAATTAGTAAAATGGAAAATTGTAATTAATAAATTATGGGTGGCTCACGTTCCTCGAGGGAAATAAATTCAACTATCCAAATCAGTGCCTGGACATGTGAATAAAATGCAATAAAAACATTAATTCACCAATTGTGGTTTAAAAAATATGTGGCTTGCGTTCAGCTTGTGTGTTACAACACGCTTTGAACTTGACAAGCAGGTTTCTTTACCAAATCAAACGCGCCGACATTAACTCACACGCACACGCTTATCCTCTTTTTCTTTGACAACACACATCAAGAGCAAAGACAGCACAAGCTGCACTTCTTTAATTACTATAATGAGGCATAGAATGAGGGTTAACACAGCCCTGTTAATGCTACCCGTCACACTCGCCTGAATATCAAAGAAAAGGCGCTCTCAAATCATATATAAGTTCTCTCTTATGAAATTTAAATGGTGCTCTTACAAGTCGTATTAAAACTAGCAAATACCATATTTTTCATATTTAAATCTGCAACATGACCCATGCGAGTCTACCGACTAGAATCGGAATCAGATGTTATTGCTTGTTTAAGGAATCTGGCTTGGCGGGTGCTGACATTGGATAGAAATTAGGTTTGAAATACATGCCAAAAGTAGACAGCAGTCCTCAAATGCTTAAATATAAAGGCTTAAAAGGCCAGTCATAACACAGAGTAACCATTATGCACTGGATAATGATTTATCTGGCTTAACACACACACACACACACACAAATGTTAGGCTGTTCCCAGTATGCCTAAACAGGTTTTTTCAATGTTTTGCCTGCACAATGTCCAAGACGACATGACATCTTACATACAATAACACAACTGGTGCCAGTGTGTTTGGAATTCAGCATCAAATATCATTCAAGATCACAGGTCTGGTTTATCTAAACATATAACAGCCCCATCGGAACACTGGCGCTATTGTTTATTAAAAGAAACTTGTTTAAAATATCACCGGATCAAAAATCAGTAAATATCGTCTTGACACATTTACTGTACCTGCTGCACATCACAGTCTGCACGTTTAACTGGACCGAGTTGGATACAACATGCAGTCTGCTTTATGTCACCAAGATGGAGGAGACAGAAAGTTTATGCGTCGCAGTTATAAGCAAGTTATGCAGAACGCTTAAGGCTCATTGTGGTTACATGTAGCAATAAATGGAATGAAGTGTATACAAACAAGTTTTCAATAAACCCCCCAACAAATTCAAATCACAGAGGTGTGTATAAATATACATAAAGGTGCTGTTTATAAAGTAGCCCAGAGCATTTGAATAATCTCAACGGACTGTGTCCAGACAAAAACAAGGCCAGGTTGCAGGGTTTTCTTCGCTGGTTTAAACCAGACACCACCCGCTGCTTCCAAGACCAGCTTATATCTGTCACTTTATAAACCAACTGTGTGCTCCTAAAAGGTCACATACCTGCACAGAAGAGGAAACTACTGCTGAATGAAGAAAATAAAGTAAGACTAATGCAACTAATTCAATCTGTCTACAGGATGGAACTCAACCAGAATAAGCTTTCTAACACTGCACTTATGAACGCGTGTGCATTTGTTATTTGGAACCAATTCAAGCAGGAAAGTGAATGTCAAGACCGTGAACATATGCTTATACTGCATGCTACACTATGCTATATTTTAGATTTTTACACATGCAACAGGTGTGCAGTATTATCTGCTTCTATATATGGGCTGCATTTCCCAAAAGCATGGAAATAAGCTGTCACCAATGGTCTCCACAATCAATTTAGCTCACCATGCTTTTAAGAAATGCAGCTCTGGTCAATATTTAGACTTTATACTCTATTTTGTTTAAATAAATAAAAATAAATCAAATGTGTTTGTTTTAATAATGCTATGAGTTCATTTAAGCGTCATTGCATTAAAAATAGATTTTAAATACGTATTTGCTGCTGTCTACATTCAACAGTTTTATTCAATAATTAATGCTTTTAAATATTAACTTCATTTATTTGATGAAAATTTGAATCTAATATACTGTAATCGTATAAAAAATATGTTTACAATTACATCTCCAATAGCTGACTGATCAACTACAACATTTCTGGCTTGATTTCAGGTGATTTTTGGGTAACACTTTATTTTAGAGTGTCTTAACTAGTTGTTATTAGCATGCATATTACTATGCATATTAACAGCCATTTATTAGTAGTAATTAAGCACATATTACTGCCTTGTTCTGCATGACCTTATTCTACATCCCTAATCCTGCCCAAAACATAAACCTAACAATTACTCACTATTAGTAGCAGCAAATTATGAGTTTATCGAATGGAAAAGTCATAGTTAATAGCGTATGTGTGTTCCCTATTTTAAAGTGTTACTGATTTCTGTTTACTTTTGTACAATAAACCATTTTTGTAGTGTGTTAAATCACTGCTTCAAATCTGGGCCCTAAAGCAAAATCCGTTATTAAGCAGCACTATAACCAATAACATTGGTTTGGGGAAGACGTAAAGGGGCAGTGAGTCACTGGTTATTCGGCAGTGAGAGCATTTACCACTGGATGTGTCACCCTAACATCTGCAGGTCATATTATGGGCTGCAGCAATTTGAAAACATTCAAATGGCAAAGTCTTTGCTTCTCTTTTTATATTCGTTTCACCTTTAGCCTCTTTTTTTGGTCCTCCTACACCACACACATACACTTTTTTTTTTTTCCAAAGGGAATTAACAAGCTACTATTAATTTGAGTTCAGTGACTCTGCTTAAGCATGAGCTGGAGAGAGAAAAAGGAGGGTAAAAGGATGGAGGAAATGAGGAGAGAGAAAATCCTCAGCAGAATCCCCATGAATAAGTAATAGACCAGCTGTATGATTTTTCATAACTAAAAGAACGACAGACGAAGAAAATGTTCATCTCCAAGAGAGATTCCCTCTCTTCCAAGACAAATCCCCCTGTTAACCCCTCGCACACGCTTTCCCCCCCTCTCTCTCACACACACACACGTGCACTGTAAAGCAGAGCTGATGTCAAGCATTGCGGAAACCACCTGATCTGGAGTATCTGGAGGAGCATATGTGTGTGTTCAAAGCATATGTGTATGTGTGTGTGGCGCATGTGTGTGTCAGCTCTCAGTTAGATCTGTTGGATTAGCCGAGTTTAATTGGATATGAGGACCTTTCGTTGCCCTCTCATCACTTCCTTTGAGCAGAATTAAAATTAGCATAAGAAAAAACATTAAAAGGAAGCATTTGCTTATCTCGTGTTGTGCCAGCAATCAGCTCTTAAATGTGATCAGAATGTTTCCCCAATCTAATATATTCATACACGGTACATTAAACATCACATTTTATTGTATTGTACTGTAGCTTTGCAACAAAACATATTTCGCTGACTTTGACTGATCTGGAACCAGCATTTAAATCCTTTCCATTCCTGGCCTTCATTACAAAACAGCACCCAAAGCTGGGTCAGCTGAGGATCGTATGAAAGCCCTGCAGAGACTGTAAAACCCCTCCTTCTGCAAACAAACATGGCTCACACTTCTCTCTGTACTCTTTCATTTCATTTATTTATTTTTTTTTTTTTTCTATTTGGAAGCTGTTGCTTTGGATCTATAGTCTGTGTGTGAGCTGCTCTATAATCTGTCCTTTCTGTCTCATGCTCTTTAGTATCTCATCAGTTCTCTTTCTTGTTTCATCAGCTCTTAGCAGCTGACATTACACACTGAACAACACAAAGGCATGACCTGAGCACAGAAAATACACATTTTCAATATCAAGAGGTCAAGCCTGGCTGGTTAGCATGACCCAGTTAGCCCTTTATGATAGATGCCATAACTACACACTCAGCTAAACGATATATTCCTCTATTGAAAGCCTTTGAAAAGCATCTGTACATTTTTAGTTATTGAATTTAAACAGTATTTCCTGCTGCTGCTACTACTACTAACAGTAATATTAATTATTTAACATTATTTTCTTTTAGGGTTAAGGTTAGGATGAGGGTTTGTTTTACGGTTATATCCATGTGTTTATTCATAATTTAATGGTAATAGTATAACGAGTAGATGATACATGTAATAATGTCCCTGTACAATATGAATTACTAATTTATTTATTAATGTTTTTTATTTAATTGTCATCTTAAGAGTTCCGTTGAGATAGTGTCCAACAAATACACAGTTAATTGCTATTTCATTTTAAATATCAAATAATAATACAATTTAAAAATAATATATTTCTAAATCATATATATATATATATATATATATATATATATCTTAAATTAAATATTGACACGTTTGAAAAAAATAGTATTATTAATGCACATAAAATAATTTTATAATTCTCCCTTTCTATGGTCTTTTAATGTTACAGCTCAGTATGGTTGCTAGTAAATGCTATTTAGGTTCGGAGCCACCAGCCAGTCAGCATTGTCATGACGTCATCAAAATCACAGACATTCTCGGGTAACTGGCTATTTTTCGAATCACAGTTGTTTTGCGTCAACCGTGCAACTGCCATTGAGATGAATGTGAACGACAACTGTGGCTCAACAAACTGACACGATCAAACACACATTGGATACTCAAGCACTATCACCGCACAATAAACAACACACGTAAAACAAGCAAACATGTCAGGAGACAGGGGCATATATGAACGCGCATTATGTAAATATTCCAAAGCTGTAATTGTCAAACACTGCCTCTATATGAAAACGCTGTCAGGGTTTGTGTATGTGTGTGCAGTCAGAACTATTTGGATTGAGTTTCTCTGCACTGGCTCTCCTTGACACTCTGTTTATCAGTGTATGGCAGACAGAGAAAAAAAAAAAAGGAAAAACATTAGATGTAATCGCAGAGAACGCTAGCCCAGAGCACACGGCGCATAAGATTTACATGACGACAAACAAATCAAAGCAAACATAAAATAACCCCAGACCAGGCTACCATGGTTTGTCTCACCGGGCTATACTTTGACTAAAACTAGCAGAAAATAACACCTAAATGCTAGTTGTTATACAGAAAGTCAAATCAATTCTATTTTAATCCGAAGGGGAAGTGGGTTATTTGTATTAAGAGGGTAATTTATTTCAAAATAAGGCTTAAGTTAGCCAAAAAAAAAAAAAAACATTAAACTCCGTCTCCGGTAATTTCCAAGGAGGAAAAAAGGTGGAGGAAAGTGATTTTTGTTTGCATCCTGGTGTGTTATACATTGTTTCTTTCTTCTGATGCTATGACTGAGTGTATCTGAAAATTAAATGTGTGTGGGTTGGATACATGTGTGTGTGTGTGTGTGTGCTCTGATATAACTGATTAAGTATCACTCACTGATGTCCGTGCTCAATCTTTGATCATTACACATCGCCGCCAGACCCTAAACAGAAAATCAGAGGGATGTTTTGCATGCAAAAAGAGGAAGAGGGAAAAAGAGGAACCAAAAACAATCTCGCAAACAAGAGAGGGAACATAAAGACTAAGGCTTGCATAATTAGAGCTCTTTAATAAAGCATGAGCTGGAGAAAGCCGAGCCTCTTTGGGAGGAGGCAGAGAGCCTAGATACTCCTTTTAATGCTATTGATTGGGAAATGATGTGTGTGTGTTTGTGTCGGCGCATGTGTGTGCAGGTATTGATTGCTTTGACCCAAACACTACAACAAGCTTCATGCACCATTTTATTCAAACCTTCTACGACGAGCTAATGCTACAATCTGCGGCGGAATCTTGGAGAAAGAAACCAAACCTATTCAGGAGAATTGCAAGTTATGAAGTGAGACGTAGGCTAAAAGGATGTTTTGTGTATGTGCGTCGAATAGCTGTTTCACTCAATGCCACGGTGCCTTCAAACAAACAACCCCGCACCCTAAGGGAAAGAGGACTAATCCATTCAGCCAACAGAGCAATTCTCATTATCGACTGCTAAAAAACACAGAGGGCAAGAGGGAGGCAAAAATGAGTGAGGGATGACAGGAAAGTTTAAAGGTGGGAAATATTCAGGAATAAGAGGAATAAAATAGTAAACCACAAGACACTCTTTATATTCATAGGTAAACATCTACAGTATATTAATATTGTGAAAAAGTTGTATGGAATAACCCAGAAGTTCACGGTTCTCAGTTATGATTTTTATTATTGTTCTTTTTAATAACATTATCTTAAATATAAACATTTTAGCAATTGTATTATTTGATTTTTATAATAAACCGTATTTTGTATATTGCAATTTAATTTAAATTTCTTTTTTTATTTTAGCTTTAGCAATTATAGTAAGTCACTGATTTATTTAAAACAGCTGTCAAAAGTTTTTCAACTTTCAATTTAGAACTAATATTTGCATTTTATTTTAGTGCAATTAGCAAACAATTTTGAAAAAGTTACAGCTTTAGTTAACACTAACATTAAAGTTAACAACACTGAAACAAACTGTAGAAATACAGTCAGTATAGAGCTATAAAAGTTCTCATATAACTACATTTACAGTACTGTATACTGTAAGTGCATAAATTAAAGACAAATTAATGTAATTATTCAATTCAATAAATAATACAATTCAATAAATAATTGTGAACTATTTTCTATTTTGGTACAGGCAATTATTATTTTATTATTATTACTATTTATTTTATTTATTTATTTTAATCAGTGCAGTGTATGTGTGTGTGTTTTCTGGAAGGATGAAGCTACTTAAAAAAAAATAGCTAAAAATAAATAAATAAAATAAATAAATAAATAAATCATTAGTTCTCTAAACCTGGGAATATCTATTCTCAAATAAGCCTAACAAATAAATGCATTGGCAGAAATCAGACATCATATTGAAGTGCTCCTTTTATTGTTTGGAAGGAATAGTTTAGATGCACACACTCCCTCGCACAAACACACAGATATATGGGCTTATTTCATAGACTCCATTCCTCCACAGCCTTCTATTCGCACTGGGGCAATGCAGGTGTTGAACAGAATAATAATCAAATGTCTGTGTGTGTGTGTGTTTCTCTGGATGGACGGGTGGGTGTGTGTGGGGGTGTTATTAGGGACTGCATAAACACGTGTGCATGCAAGGAGCACAGAAAATTACATTCACACAACACGCACATTGAGATTTAGATTCACACACAAATATATTTACCTCAACCACTGAGATATAGTAGGCGGAGGTTAATCCATAGCTGCATGAAAACAGCCCTCCGATTGGCTGAGATGTGGCAGCTCTCCTGCCCACTCCAGGAAGTGATTGATGTTAAGCGGACTTTGATATTTGACTGCTGTGATGACAGTAGGAATATGATTCATCTCCGCTGTCAAAGGAAAATAACCTGCTTCTCTGGTTTGCAGGCTCAAAACACTCTCACACACACACATATGTAGAGACATAAACACACTTACACAAACACACACACACACAAACTCAACGGCAGCTGTTATTCTGAAGTAGATTCACTAGAAAACTGACCATAATATTAGACCACTGTTAGACATTTGATGAATGATGACAAGAATTATGTTCAAAGGAAAAAGGCAAAAGAATTGATGGATGCAATATTCGTTCCGCATCCAACTCGGGACCAGAAAGGCTTTCTTTTTCGTTTTTCATGGGAAGGAAGCAGAAGAATTAAACAAAAGCTTTTTTTCTTTATAAAAAGCTAACTAAAAGCATGTTTATTTGAATGAGTCGTTCAGGGCTGATCAGCGTGAAGTGGAAATAGATTGGTGGCCCTCATCTTATTTTAAAACGACTCTCGGTATTTCTCTCAGTTCAAAACTACTGGTATACGCTCACTGTGCCTCAGATGAACTCTGTGCACTTTTCCTCAATCTCTCAAACTGCATTCAAACTGAAAAAATGAATAAACTATATAACCACAAAATGACTGCTGCCGCCAGTACCTGAAACTGAGCAACAGTTGATTGTGAGTCATGTGACAATATCGCAAGACAGATTGTCCTGACTGCCAGAGTCTGTGGGAACTTAATGTATTAAGTAACTTCAGATGCTGGTTGTTTGCTGTATGTTTGAAGAAACTATTTTCTTTTATTTAATTATATTATTTTAAACCTTACCGTTAAAGCTACCATTTAGCTGAGAACTGCAAGTTTATAAGCACTTATCATTAAAGTTGTTCCATGTTGCATTTACAAATGCATGTTATAAGTGATCCAAACTCAGAGCAGATGCAGTGATGGAGTTTAGGGCACGTTTACTGTAAACCCACCCACTCCAAGACACTGAAAACACAGGGTCATGAGCTCCTCACGAGTAAACAAACACAGTGCCACGCTTCACTCTGTGAACTCTGAAGCACACAGCACATGTATTTATTTAAAATACATTTATTTTGAGTATGCATTTCATTTTGATTTTGATTTATCATGCAGCCATAGTTTGTTGGGGGTAAAACACTGAGCGGCAAACATTAAGCATGTATATCCATTCATGTACACACAGCTACGTCTGACATAGATGGATCTGCTGCTCTGTCTCTATTTATCTCTCTTTTCCGTACACACACACACACACACACACACACACCGATGTCAGCTTGGGTATATATGTGGATATATGGGCTAGTGTATGTATAATATGTTAATCCCTAAGGGCATAATGCATCTCCCCTAGAGAATGTTCTGGAAGTGTTAATAGCTCACAGCCGGGAACACGGCTCCTTCCCAGACCACAGGCGACAAATCACTCCATACCTGCACTCCAGTGCATATATCCACGCTGAGAGTGTGTCCATCCACCTAATTCTCCTCATTTTTTCCCCACCCATCTTTTAAAAGTAGCAAATTGCTAAATCCTATTTCTTCCTGTAATACCTGGCCCTGCATGGGAATGAACGGATGGATGTAGACAGAGAGAGAGAGAGAGAGGGAGAGAGATGGAGGGAGAGGTGCTAGCTCAGCAGAAGGCCTGGTTAATAGCACCATTACTGTCATGAGGATCCAGATTCGGACAATGAATTAATAACGAGCGAAAAGGGAGCTGTGCGAGAGAGAACGAACACACACACACACACACAAAATCACCGGCGCACACTCAGCACCTCTATTGCGTAAGTGTGCTGCGTGAAGCGGCAATAAAAATGGGAGATGTTGATTTTAAAAATGTGCCACACTTAAATAGAAGAACGCCGGAATAGATTGAATGATAGACCGGATATGCATGGATTATTAAACCCCACAGGCTGCAAAAGCATTCTGGCCTGGTTTGGGATGCATCAAACATTATAAAAAAGATTATTTGCCCTGTTGATTCTGCTGCAGTGCTTAATGAACTACTGTACTTTACTTTCTATTGATTAACTGCTTATTCTTAAATCATGTGATGCACTGTATAATGTAATGCATCGTACTTGAGGTGTGGTTTTAGAGTAGCTTTAGAGAAAACAAATCTTAGTTCTCGTTTGTTACCATAGTTACCTATTGAGTAAATATCCAATAGATTTGGAGTATTTTTAGAAAGAAAAACTTGTTTTGCTTAGCACTTCAAATTAAGATCTTTTTTTTTTTTTTTTAACCAACCAATTAATTAAAGCTAAAAAAAAATACAGACTACTGGAAATACAAGCAGTTCAGCAACAAGACAATAAGAGACACCTGTGGAATCACTCATTTAGACTTTCTTTTGCTAATAATCACGGGTAAAATTACAAATAAAATTTAGGCTTCCCCATTGTCTGCAATAAATGACATATTGATAGCGACACTATACTTAAATTTTATTTTTTAATTTATTATTTAATTTATTTAATTTATTAATTTATTTTTAGTTACAGTGTAGTTGTACAAATATGTACTGGGGGATATTCATTATTAACAACATGCATTTACTATAGAGTTTAGGTTTAGTTGTGTGTTATTAGTAAGTATAGTAAAGCAATAACATGTGTCCTTGTTACATACACTTGCTATTATAATAACAAATACTAATGCAGTATTAAGTACAGCATTACTTACAAAGTACAGAATATCTTAACGCTAACCATAAAGCAAGTGCATGTAGTTATATAAAATATTACTCACTACTTAAATTATAATAACACTGTAACAAGGAAAATAAAGTTTACCTGTAGATTCATAAAGGACATTGTCAAATAGAATGTTACCCAGAACTAAGTGGCATGCTGATAATATGAAACTGTGGCAAAACCGAGCTGACAGAAATGTCAGAGAAAAAGATAAACAGGTGGAAGTGTTATGATATAATATTAAAAACATTGTGACATTTACTTAATCTAAAAACGATATTATTTGCTTATTTATTCATTGCCTGACAAAGTCTTTTAATTTTTTTTTCTTTGTTATTTTGACGTACAACTCTCAGTTGCTGTTTAGCCTCTACACCTATTTTATTAAAAAAAATGTTTTTTTTTTCTGTTTCTTTGTTTTTTGAGACACTCGAATATAAAATGTATATGCAATGTTTTTATTATCTGACCTTTTTCCAGCCGATTGTAGATTTACCTCTGTTTTATCTTTTTTTTTTTTATTATTGCAGCATAAATAAAGGTTAAAACCCAATGCAAATCCGCTCAGAAATTTTCAAGAAACATGATTTGTCATCTCCATCAAGCCAATCTGGTCAAACTCATCTGTTCCCTTTTGATTATTTTGCAACAAATCAAATCACATTTGAATCATATCAAATTTGGATATCTAATATGGGTCAGATGGATTATACCGTACACAAGAAATATAATAAATAAACGGATGAAACATAATTTATCCAGAAACAATCACCAGGCTTTGGAACAGAAGCTCGACGTGCAGATTAAGGAACATAAGCTTGTTTTTTCCATCTCCATACCAAGACATATCACATTCATTTAGTGTATTTTGAAAACAATGTATGGGGGGAACTACAGCAAGTGAAATTGTGTATAAGAATCACAATGGCTGCTGAGACTACACACACACACACACACACGGCCAAAGATAAGCCCCTCGGAAACATACTCGTAGCTCAAACACCGAGTACAGTTGAATAGAATATTGTATTGTCATAAACCTTGAGGGAGAACGCAAGTGAAGAGTGCAGATTATGTAAAGATTATCTATAGATGTTCCAATATAAAGAAGGATGCAGAGAGACCGAGACAGTAAGAATCAATGACGTGCTATTATATCCCCTCTACAGCTGCAGCACAATAAAACTCTTGAAATATGAAGCAAAAATACATCGGCTTTCTGAATCGTCACTGCAATTCAAATCTACTTCCACTTTTGTTTTTTGGGGGTCGTAACAGAGGAGGAGGCCATGAACAAAATTGAATGACGTTGAGCTGAGAGTTTGGTGTTGAAAACGTCTGTGTGTCACTGCAGTATGCCGTAGCAACAAAACACACACGCATCAACATGACTTGTACCCCTCCGCCCGATTCATTCAGCATTCAGTCCTACACTATGACTCCCTCACCCAAGCTTGTGACAAAATATGATCTCCAGAAAACCAAAATATGCTTATAAATGTCTTTTCAGCAAATAATTTCACACCCAGTTAAAGCTGGCACACAGGCCTGCATGCTATACACACACACATGCGTGCTGGAAACTCCGCCTCTCCTCTCGGTTTACAAGAAGAGGTTAATCTTGCTCATAATTTGATGAAGAAT
Organism: Enteromius viviparus; assembly: GCA_032353835.1. Taxonomy (NCBI): domain Eukaryota; kingdom Metazoa; phylum Chordata; class Actinopteri; order Cypriniformes; family Cyprinidae; genus Enteromius; species Enteromius viviparus. The sequence continues at coordinate 19,250,565 of JAUCNO010001819.1, forward strand.
TTAAAAAATAACACGCTGTGTCCTCTCCTCACGAGCGCAGAAGAATAGACAGAGAGACAGTGCCCCAGGCAACACATTTTCTCTTTCTCTCCTCCTCCCTCATCCTGCGCTCCGCTCGGCACATCAGTATGCTGCAGACACGCACGCACACACACACACACACACGCAGTTGGAAACACACACATAAACGCTTGCCGGGAGTCTCTAGACACTGGAGCTTTGTGCCGCAGAGCTCTCTTTCTCCCTCTCTCTCTTTCTCTCCATCTTTTTCCTTAAGTCATCAGACTCAGTTTCTTCTAAGTGATGTTTCATCAAGACATAGAGAGAGTGGTATGCATTTATTAGAGTATCCTCCTCAGTTTTGTTCATTTTTAACTGTGAAGCAAATGCACCACACCCAGCTAATGGCCTGATTGTGCTTAAGTTAAAAAAAAAAGTTTAGTCATTTAGCTAAGAGGGCTCTTGCCCGAACCTGAGCAAGTCTAACACAAACTAGATCCATCACAATGGTGCGGAGAGGCAAGCTGAGCTAAAACACTCAGTATGTTTTTAGGTTGTTAGAATTTCATGTGTTGTTAAAAATCTTATTTGTAAAAAAAAA
>JAUCNO010001819.1:19258697-19293872 GCA_032353835.1 Enteromius viviparus
CGAGAGATCCAGCGAGATGTCGCGTAGAAGATTACGTCACCGCAAGCTCGTGCAGCATCGCTATGACAACCAGGTACTATTGTGGAAATTACAGGTACAACTTTTACACAGTGGAAAACCAAACAGAGCCGTGTCGAGCCGAGGCGAGCTGGTACTATGTAGTGGAAAAGCGCCATTAATATGCACAGATAATTTAGATGAAGACTGACACGGAAGAAAACACATTATTGACTAAAGTCAATATTTCAATTTGCATACAAAAACTATTCTTGTAGCTTCATAACATTAATAATCTACTGATGCCACGTGGACTATTTTAACAATGCCCTTACTGCCTTTTGGGGCCTTGAATATGGTATTGGCCTGTCTGTCCATTCAGGGTCATCAACCTTTCAGATTTTTATCAAAAATATCATTATTTGTGTTCTGAAGACGAACGAAAATCTTACAGGTTTGGAACAACATGGGGATAAGTAATTAATGACATAATGTTCATGTTTTGTTAAACTAACTCTTTAAGGGAATTGATTACAACTTTAAGGTACTAATTAGCAGATTTTAAAGGTAGGCCTTTTTCCTTTTTTTTTTTTCTAAAAGTTTCAGATTTATCAAAATGGGTCAAAATGAAACAGTAACAAACATCCGTTGATACACTGGACTCTATTCAAATCTTCCACCACTATATTACTTTAATAAAGCCCTCTGTGTTAAAACGGACATGCTGGTATGAGAGTTAAAGAAGTAGAAAAAATGGCTTTCCCACATTGAGAAGGATTGAAAAGAATGCCAGCCAAACAGTTTTTGCATGCCAAGAACAGTTTTGGAGAACAAAATGGACTCACCATGTTATAAGTGTTGTGTTCTAAAGCAACTTATTAAGGGTTATATAAGAAAATAGTAAAACTTTATTTTACACTTACACTGTTCAGAGTGGGATGTGTGGGAAATGGTAAAAAGTGGGCATACTGGCTGGCCATGCATATGAATATGTCTTTCATATGTGTACGCTAACATCAAGAGTAATATTTTCTATTGCAGTCTTGTGTCACGTTAGCAGTTGTGACTTTCTCTTTACCCTGATAACGAAGAACTGAAGCGCTTGTAAAGCTCTGTTATTGGTCTGACAGTACAGTTACTACAGAGAATTACGGATAGCAGAATAATATATTACGTTAATTAAAAAACTGTGAAGCATTCCCTGAGTTCAGAAGTGGAGGGCTATTGAAACCGATGTTGTCCAAAGCGTGTTGACATGTTTTCAGCAATACAGATATGTAGAAATAACCTTGTGTCGAGGCTGCCCTATTTCAAAATTTCATTTACACGGTATTCACTTCCATGACACTATGCACAATACTGTATAGTCTGAGTATTTTGCTCTCCTCTTTCATTCAATTCCACGTCCCGAATTTTTGTGATGCCAGTTATAAAAAAAAAAAAAAAAAATTGCTTTATCTTCATCTACAAAATCACGGAAAAGCTCTGATTCTAATTCCACGGCTTCTATAAATCCCCAAGAGATTAATGTAAATGTTTGCTTTGTTTTTGTTTAGAAATACATTCATTAGAAGTGCTGTTTGATTGCATTTTTTGTGTTTGTCTGTCTTCTAACAGACTCTGGTTGAAGTCTGTAATTAGTAATGCTGAGAAAGCAGTAACAGGAATGAAAAGACTTATTATCCAGATCTTTTCTGTAAGCATGTACGCTCCATCCTTGTTGGTGCTGTGACTTCAGGCGAGCTTTGAAGAGAATAGGTGCTGATATTTCTCCTGCAGGCAGGAGGATTTATGTATTTGTATGAACATCTTTTAAAAATGTTCTCAGCCTCGTCCTTATTATTCATTTTGCTCAGATTAATCGTTTAGTTTTGGGGTCTGTTGACCTTGAAGGGGCAAGGAATGCAAATAAATAAAAACCTGCACGCAGATACATCAATTTAGGTGGTTAGGAATACACAAATATCTCTGGTTCAGACAAATAGGTCACGTGGAGGTTTACTGAGTGAATGGGGAAGGGAAACAACCCTGCTCTCCCATATGGAATATATTTGAGTCTGCCTTTAAAAACATCACATCATCACTTTCAACAGTCTACACGGACGTTAAAATCATACCGCAAGATGATGCGTCAAGAAAAAATGTGAGCTTCCTAGGTGACGTAATGCTTTTTAAACAACCCATAACAAACTGAACTAAAATAATACATTACCCTATGAAATTTCCCAGTGCCAACATTATAAGGTCACCCTAAATGGTAATGTGCTTATGTACTGTAAATTAAACCAGTTGTGTCCTAATTTGAGCCACATTTCAGGTACTGCTGAAGGTGATGTAAAAAAATATCTATATTCTGTGCCCCAGAGATGTGCGGTTATCCGAAGTACACGACTGCTTCCCGGGCCAGCAGTCTTTTATCGTTTCTTCAATCTCTCCATTTCTGCCTGAGAGCACCGCATCTCTCATCCGTCTCCTCCTACTCTCCTTTTACAGCGATTTGCTTGGGTCAGATCTAGCCTGAGTTCGCACATCTGGCTTGAACCGAACCCGTTTTAGCACGATTTTGTTTAACAAGTGTTCTATATCTGGAAAACGAAAAGCGAACAGATGCAATGCTTGCTTTCTTCCTGATGAATCTGACAAGCAGCTTATGGGAAGAGAAAATAATAGAGAGGGGGAAGAAAGAGGAGCAAACAAATGAGATGCTGAGGACAAAGTTGCCTTGAGAGTGGGAGGGTGGTGGTGGAGGGAGATTGCTTACAGTCGGTTCACACATCTGCATCAAACGGCCTGACACATCTGGCGTTATCTCACAACACACAGAAACCAAAAATAACAATCTCTGCGAGAGGGATGGGCCGAACGAGTGCCGCAGTTTCGCTCTACACAATAAAGCAGAACACTTCCAAAGACATGTTACTTTTGGAACATGTTCTGTAATATTTTTGGATTGCCTCTGTCATCAAATACCTGTATATAATGTCCCCTGAGATTTGGAAACGTCCATCTGCATACCTAGGAAAACAAACGTGAAACCGTCTGTTGGGGGAGATGGGTGGAAAAGGGAAGGTTGAGACCGCCAGGTGTTTTATGTAAGTGTCCCTTTGCATCAGTTTGTTTTTAAGTGTGTAAAATATGATTGCCGCTGTTTAAAAAAAATGATCTCAGCGGTCATTAAGAGTGTACCGATGATGAGGGGCGGTTCAGCCACGTGCCTGCAATTAACAAGAATCTTTAAGCCACAGGCCTTTATGAGGACATGTAAGAGCTGACAGCTCTCATGGGACACCTCATTCAGAGAGCTGGGTAGTTCACACAGGGGAGTGTATGAGGGGTTGTGACAGAATGCTCATAACTGAACACAGCGGTGTATAAAAGGCTGAGACCACACAAAAATTCTTAAAACAAACAAAATTATTATATGAATGCATAATATACTGTACTGTGCAGAAAAAAATAAATAAACCAAATTTCAAAAATTATTTTTAATTACAAATTAAAGTGCCCAGTTTTTCCATAAACCTACCATGCAGCAAAACGTATGCTAATAATACAATTTGCTAACAAAATATCAAATTAGAAAGAGTGTGACACTGAAAACTGGAGTTATTTCTACCAAAAAAAATAAGCTTTGCTGTAACAGAAAAAATACATATAACTTATATTCATAAGAAAATGTTGACTGTATTTTTATACAAATAAATGCAGCCTTGGTGAGCATGTGAGAGCTCATTCTTTACACTTACAAAAACTCATTTATGTCCATTTTTTTAACTAGATGCTGTTGAAATCACCTTAAATCGTACACAATATGCAGCTCAAGGTATGGTACCATTAAAGTCAGACAGACCATTAAACAGAGGACAAAAAGATGCATTTTCACTAGTGATCTCAGACCCCACTGTAATATATCTAACCCTACTATAAACACAAATTAAGTGCATAGACAAATTTATTACATTGGACTTGCTGTATCTTGACCTCAATTAGTCATACATATATTGAATTAAATCTACACATTTACACATACTCCCAGACAGCCAACACAAGGCCTCACTCTCTGTTCTGAATATAAATATGTATATATGCAAGCAAGAAATTTCCCTCGGCACTGCTACAGAAATCAATGTTTTTACTCACACATACACACTAGCATTTACACAATATACACACATTACTGTATTTATGAGGGGATATGCTGATGCATTTGTGAGAGGTTAAAAGCACAAGGGAAAACCATTTGAGCAAAATGTTTGATATGGATAATATTAACATTCTTTATAGCAATACTGTAGGTCCACAGCACACCTAGTCTCTCTACCTCATATAGAATTAAAGAAGAGCAGATGGAGAAAACAAAAAAATAAAAACTGGGATAAAAATGAGAGAAAGAAACATAAAGAAAAGGGAAGTGGAAAAAATGCTTAAATCAGCCTGATATGGAAGTAAAAAAATGAAAAATGGGCCATAAAGGGTGTGGGGTGGAAAGACAACAAAGCGGAAACACCAGGGATTCCGAGCAAATGTCACTGTCATTTACCTCGCCCTCGTCAGACTTTTTATGTGAGAGATTGAGAGAGAAGGAGAAGCGAATTGGGCCGGACCTAAATGGAAATGTACATATATCCATCTGGAGGCCAGTTTCACAGGGCTCTTGGGGGCTCTGTTCATTCTAGCTGGGCCGAACCAACGACCTAGCAGCCAGATATAGACCCGATAGCAAGTCTTCTGGGAGGTATCAAGCTCAGGATAGAAACAGCTCACTCATTTTTCACCTGCTGCTAATTAATTTGAAGATGAGTCTGTATGCATGTGATCGGATGAGTGCATTAGGCTTTTTTTGGCAGCCAGTATGTGTACATATGTGTGAGAGTGTATACATATATGCAATGCTCAAAAAAAATAAAGGGAACACTAAAATAACACATCCTAGATCTGAATTAATAAAATATTCCAATTAAATACTCTGTTCTTTACATAGCTGAATGTGCTGACAACAAAATCACACACAAATGATCAATGGAAATCAAATTTACTAACCCATGGAGGTCTGGATTTGGAGTCACGCTCAAAATTCAAGTGGAAAAATACACTACAGGCTGATCCAACTTTGATGTAATGTCCTTTAAATAAGTCAAAATGATGCTAAGTAGTGTATGCGGCCTCCACGTGCCTGTATGACCTCCCTGCAACGCCTGTGCATGCTCCTGATGAGGTGGCGGATGGTCTCCTGAGGGATCTTACTAAAGATTAAAGCATCCGCCAACTACTAGACAGTCTGTGGTGCAACGTAGCATTGGTGGATGGAGGGAGACATGATGTGCTCAATTGGTTTCAGGTCTGGGGAACGGACTAGCCAGTTCATAGCATCAATGCCTTTGTCTTGCCAGAACTGCTGACACATTCCATTCACATGAGGTCTAGTATTGTCTTGCATTAGAAGGACCTCAAGGACAACCGCACCAGCATATGGTCTCACAAGGGGTCTGAGGATCTCATCTCAGTACCTAATGGCAGTCAGGCTACCTCTGGTGAGCAAATGGAGGGCTGTGTGGCCCTCCAAAGAAATGCTACCCCACCCCATTACTGACCCACTGCCAAAACGGTCATGCTGGAGGATGTTGCAGGCAGTAGAATGTTCTCCACTGCATCGCCAGACTCTGTCACGTCTGTCAACATGTGCTTAGTGTCAACCTGCTTTCATCTGTGAAGAGCACAGTGCACCAGTGGCGAATTTGCCAATCGTGGTGTTCTCTGGCAGATGCCAAACGTCCTGCATGGTGTTGGGCTGTTAGCAAAACCCCCACCTGTGGACATCCGGCCCACATACCACTCTCATGGCAGAGGTAGTGGTCCTACTGCTGGATTGTTGCCCTCCTACTGCTCCTCCAAGTCTCCTGATGTACTGGTCTGTCTCCTGTTAGCGCCTCCATGCTCTGGACACTATGCTGACAGACACAGCAAACCGCAGCTCGAATTCATGTGCCATCCTGGATGAGCTGCACTACCAGAGCCACTTGTATGGGTTGTAGACTCCGTCTCATGCTACCACTAGAGTCAAAGCACCGCAAGCATTCAACAGTGACCAAAACATCAGCCAGAAAGCATAGGAACATAGCATAGGAAAAGTGGTCTGTGGTCACCACCAGCAGAACCACTCCTTTATCGAGGGTGTCTTGCTAATTGCCTATAATTTCCAACTGTTGTCTATTCCATTTGCATTTTGATTTTCAATCAGTGTTGCTTCCTAAGTGAGCAGTATGATTTTTACATTGTGTTGTGTAAGTGTTCCCTTTATTTTTTTGATCTGTGTGTGTGTGTGTGTGTGTGTATATATATATATATATATATATATATATGCACACATTTCATCTATATGTGAGTTTTTGTTTCATTAGCAGCCATGTATCATGAATTTTAGCACTCCTTCACATTCTCCCAGGGTTATCTCCTAACTCCTAAGTTTCAGAAGTCCCATTTGCCACGATCAAACCCCCAGACAAACACACACGCACACACACTAAAAATCTTAATCTCCCTGAGGTCCAAGGGATGCTTATGCAACCCCAGCAGGCCTTCCTCTGCTAGTTATCTGCTTTGCTTTCAAAGAGTGCTCTACTCAAAACCCTGCTGCTCTCAAAACATCTCCGAGACACTTCACGGGAGATTATGCATTATGAACATCCCACTAATATGGCTCTGAAGTATATTCAGATGCATGAGTTTTAATTAAGAAAGAGCCAAGTCAACATTAAAAATCCATGACTGAAAATATGCGTCTGGCCTCTCTCGAGCAGTCTCTGCTTATATTTCACCCCGCACCCCTGATTTGATATTTGTTTAATGCAGAGACACTGTGCTAACTTGCTTATGCTTGGAGCAGGAAATTGCTCAGAGGTTTCTCTTATAATTCAAAAGAATTACACTTAAGTATCAGCTTTGTCTCAGATGTTCCTCTTAAAATGGTCATTTTTCAATCTCAATTTCGGTCTAGGAGAAAAACAGAGATATTAAAGAGACATCATTAGTAATATGTCTTCCAAAAAGTACTTCCTAAAAGCTTAGCTGTGTTTACAATGCACTCCAAAATGAGAGCTCTCCGATGGGTCTGTTTAATGGCTTAAACCATCTAATCGTACTAGTTATTAACGGATGGAAGGAATGGACATGGACTGGGGTACAAAAACAGCCACAGAGGGAACATGATAAGATGTTGCAGGTTAATCTCAAACCTGTATTGCCAATATAAGCAGCAAAGCTTAAAAAAAAAACTTTAAGCACAACTTTCTGTGTATGGAATAGTACTATGTGATAAAGGATGGCTAAGGTACAGTAACGTAAAGTTATATACTTATAAACAATAAAATTGTCATAAAGAATGAATGAATAATTGAATATTCAAATATCAAATTGTATTATGCTGGATCTATCTGCTGTTTTTGACACTGTGAATGATCAGATCCTGGTGTCCACAGAGATTCCACTTTGATGGTTTGAATGCTATCTTACTAATAGGTCTGTCAGGGTGGCCTGATGTGGGGTAGAATTCAAAGCACATCTACTGGTCACTGGGGTTCCTCAGTAATCAGTTCTTGGACCCCTCATCTTCTCCATATACATTACATGACTAGGACCCATCATACAGGCACATGGCTTCTCCTAACATTGCAATGCTGATGACATACAGCTCTATCTTTCATTTCAACCAAATGATCCAATGGTAGCTGCACAGATCTCAGGCTGCCTGGCTGACATCTGCATTGATGAAAGAACATCACCTACAGCTCAGCTTGGCAAAGACTGAGCTTCTTGTCAACTCTACAGCATCACTTCAGCACTCAGTTAGGTACATCAACAACTACCCAATCAAGTTCGGTCAGAAGTAGCGGTACATTCTTTGATGACTAGCTTACTTTCAAAGACCACGTTGCAAAAACTGCTTGGTTTTTAAATTGCACAACATCAGAAAAATCACGACTTCTTGACCAGGCCTTTATCATTTCAAGGCTGGGGTACTGCGATGGTCTTCTAGCTGGACATCCATTATGTATGGTCAAATCTTTACAAATGATTCAGAATGCATTGAAACCACTGCTAAATGAATAAATGCAAATGCAAAAAAAATAGTATGTAATAGTGTATAGAAAATGTAGAGGTAGCATACTGTAAATAATAGAGCGGAAACATTTTCCTGAAATTTGAGTCTTGTTTAGATGTATAAATAGTATCACATGAATACTTCTGCTACATTTGCACAGTTGAATTATGAATATTAAATTCAGTGTGTTGATGAATTTACGAAACTAAAGTAAATTAAAACAATAAATAAATAAAAAATCTGTAATAATGACCATCTGTATATATATATATATTCTTGATCCCTACATGTTAGAATACTGCACAATTATACACTCAATGCTTGAGACAAAGCTTTACAAAAGGTGTCCAGAAAACTACCTTTGAAAATTATGTTTTTATTATTTACACATTCCCACACTGCACTGTCGATATTGAGTTTCTTTATTAAAATAACACTGAACTAAAGTTGGACTAAACTTCCAACAAGCCCAGAGAGAGAGAGAGAGAGAAAGAGAAAGAGAGAGGAACTGAGTCAAAGAGATAAAGACATGTTGATAAAGAATGAGGAAGGGTGCGATCTAAGAGTTTGAACATTTCTCCAACATTTTATTTTTATATTTTTTAAGTTTTTCACACTCCTTCCTCTTGTATTCACACCCGGACTGAAAACGCAAAGGCCCTGAGGAAGCTCCCAGCAGCTCCTGTTTGCCTATTTTTCAAATCTGTCAGTTCTTTTAGTACATCTGCCTAAGACAGACAGAGGCACACACATGCTCGCACATACGCATTCACGCTCGTCGCATGACGTTGTCAGTGTTATTTTGGTGGATGCTGCTATTGCTGTTGACATGAGATTGCCGTGAATAGCTTGGTCTGTGTCAACGTGTGATGCCACGTGCAGAAATGCGCACACACACATACACCTGAGTTCCTAAACTGCACAATATATCAAATTAATTACTATTAACAATATGCAAACATATACACTAATACTATAGCGGCTCTTATAAGAAATTCTACTTTAAATGTAATATTGCAGTCACCTTTTAGTCAAGCTACCAAACTCCCCTACAGTGGTCTTGCTGGTTTGCACTATCCAGACCCCCAGTTCTTGTATTGAGATTCATTCTCTTCCCACCCATTCATCTCCCTTCGGCTCGGTCTATATGCACTAACCAAACTCCAGCACTTTCACCAAACGTTTTGCCTGAGTGGAGGATGAGAAAAAAGGGAAAGACAAAAGAGAGAGACAGAGCAGAGAAGAGAGGATTTTTAACGATACACACACTCGATGGAAGCATATGGAGTGTGTTTGTGTTCAACAGTTGCATCGACAGATTTTTACGGAAAAGGCCTCCCATTAGTCTGTTTCTAAGTGTTTACAGGCACACAGCATGTTTGTAAGTATGTGCGTATGTTTATGTGGGGAGGGGGGAGAGCACAATTACGGATATCTAAAGCTTTTCGCTCGCTTTCCTACTTATCATTTCACAAAAGTCTGTTTAATGCATCTAGAAACACACACATACACGTGTACACTTAATGTTAGGACAAATATTTAAATGAATTCCACCAAATCACCTAAACAAACACGTACAATTTACGTCTGCTTGAACTTTTATTTACCCTACAGCAAACTGATAACTAAACATTATCACATTGCTCATGTTTCAGATACGGTTTACCAGAACGAATGTCCGTTTAAGGCAATTCGATCCAACTGGTGACCATTTAGGAAACATCCTCAAGCAGCTATTTTCTAGCTAGTCATGGAACAGCAGGTTCTTTGGACTTCAATGGGAGTAGAGCAAATTTTTTCAAGCCTGTTGGCCAAGTTTCAGGAGCCTATTTTAAGATCTAAATAATTATATATATATATATATATATATATATATATATATAAAATGATGATGAAATTAAAAATGCAACTACTTGGAAATTTTGATTTTCTAGTGCTAATATCTGCATTTATTGATTCATATCAGAATATACACTTTTCTTATTTTAAATATAAATTCACTTAATTTTAAAACTTAATTTATTCATTTTATTAATCCAGAATACAGTAATTAATATCTTAACTCCATAGTAAAATTATAATAATAGTAATAATAATAATAATAATATATTTAATACATTTATTTCATACAAGGTATGGTTCGAAAAAATTTTAATTTGTAATTAAACTTTTGAACAATGTACATTTCTTAATTTTACACCTAAAATGTGTTTTTTTTCCCATAATATCTGCCTTTAAATGCAAAATATTTAAAGAGTACCTGAAAAGTTCCACTTCATCACAATCACATGCCAATGTAATATACTAAAAGTAAAATTGTAGGGAATTTTATATTAAGAACTTAAATATGTAAATGTATTTGTGGTATACTATGCATGAAATAAATGTGTTTCAAATGTTGTTCACATTTATTTTTTTACTAGATAAGTGATTTGGTTTCTCAATTAAATATAAACCTAACACGAAAGGGAAAAAGTTTATTTTTTTATGTTTTTTAATAAAACTGTTCATCAAGGTACAGAATTGATTTGTTATTTACTGATGAAAAAAAAAAAAAAGCCCCTTTGAATCCATAGACTTTTATCACAATCATTCACGGTGGTCGCAGTATAAGAACTCAGCCTGTATTTCATGTTTCACTAGCTTGTTTAATGCTAACGTCTGAAGAATATCCAGGACACCTTTGAGATGTATAGCCCTTGAAACTCTCTTTCTCTTCTCTCTTGTTCTGTCTCTCTGAGATAACAACGTAAAAGAAAGAAAAACAATGCTGGCTAGCAAAGTTGGTGTTGTGTGCCAAGAGCTACAAAGCTAGCCAGGTCTGTGAGTGCTTTGCTGAGTTATGTGCAGGCGTTGTAAAAGCTAGCGTGCCCCTCGCTCACGGCTAATTGAATCCACTGAATTGAGTGATCTCCAAAGCAAAAGACACAAATTATCAGTAGTCTTGAAAAGCACTCCTGAGGAGGCTCTCCTAAATGGACAACATACTATGTGAGACAACTGAAAAGATTTGTCACAAACATCAGCCACTGACTTTGGCCAGCGCTGCTGAGGGCAGGTGGAGAACTAAATGAACCCACTGCTAATTTTCTCACACTGCAAACAGAAAATGTTTGACAATGTAATGTTCTTATTAAACTTAGCGACTAGCTGCAAGCTGTCAGTATGTTAACAAGTTTTAATTCAGATTTTAACGCATTTACCAATCTACGTTTTTAAAAATAACTACACTTTCGTTTGTTTAAAGTTATTAGTTCATATATTGTGAGCAAATGTGAATTACCAAATGACTTACACGACTGACATAATTAAGCGGTTTCTTTAAAGAAACGTCAAATAAGTCTTTCCAGGTCTCCATTGAGAATCTATAGAGAAGTTTAAGTCTTTCTCAATGTAACACAGTTGGTGGTCTTTTGAGGGGGCGGTGAAAGACGTGCTGAAGTAGTGACGTGCCATTACTATAGAAACAAGATGGTATTTAAAACCAATAAATTCTAGATTAGCATACATCTATAAGTTTAAAGCTAACCTTTCCCACAAAACCAAATCATTTATGTGTAGATACTGGGGTATTTAACCGAAAAAAAATATATATATATTAAAGCAGCGCACTGCAAATCTTTCAGGTATACGCTAAAGGTAGGAGGTGTTCCTCTTGTGTAGCAGCATGAGCTCATAATCTCCCCTCACACACACACACACACACACACACGCACACACACACACACACGAACCATGTGATGCATGAAAATGAGGATCTGTCTTGAGTTCTTTTAAAACTGCTCCAATTCTTTTTAAGTGTTCTCCATACTAGTGCAGAAGGACTGTGGGTTTAATAACTAGCGGGAGGTTTTTGGGAATAGCCCATTACAATGTCATCTATTATAGACTACAGTGTGTGTAGTTGGAGATGTATGGTGAGCCACAGAGGCTGAGTGTAGCCACCATTATACAACAGAAATCATGTACCTTTCTTTTAATAGTCCTAATTTCTTTTTTTTTATAGCTCTGTAATACATCTAAAATGAATTTAATAATTGCTGATTAAAAATGAATTGCTCGGGAAGAAAAGAAAGCCGCGGTTTCTTCTGGGAATTAACTAATCTTCTTTTCTTGTGCCAATATGGCTGAATATTTTTAATGTACGTGCTAGGATTGTTTGGTTGTTTTTGTTGTCCATGACGGATTTTATTTAGCAACTGGCTAATAGGCCGATAATAAACATGAGCTGAGGGTGGGATGGCATTCTTTGGCACATGTGAAGCTGAGGTCTTGTCTTTTCCCCTTCGGCCCTTCTCGCCTTCCAAAGCCTGGCCTGTAATTTTCAATAGGTTGTAGCGTCCAAGTGTTGCTGTGACCCCACCTCTGGAGTAAATGGATTGGAGACGAGTCGCAGAGGAAGCCTTGATTATTTCCCCACATCCCATGGTAAAAAAATCAGGGGAACTCAAGACACTGGCACTCCAGGCCTGTTATTATATTGGCGGGGCTGCTGCTGTTGAGCAGGTCTGGGAATTTGAGATCACAGGGGTCGAATGACCGGACATACACAACCTAGTGATTACAGGAGCTGCTTTGAGAATATATGGGAGAACTGGGAAGAGGAAAAGATAGAACGATCACTCTTTTTATACCTCAGTCCTCTTTCCTGGGTTTTTAATTCAGGATAGTATCTCTGTAGAGAGCTCAGGTAGACTCTATAAATCTAGCTGGTGAAAATTAAATGGCCATAGACCCAATCCTTGCAGAGGAATTGTTTTCTGCCCATAAAAGACTTTATTAGAGAGGAGTTTGCCTGCCGCTTTCATGTTTTTCTGTTCTCTTTCTGTTCCATGTCTCTGTTTAGGGGGAACAAAACCAGGGGGACCGGTTCTTGCTTTGCATGCATCGACTGAACTCAGTCAGCTGACATGAAAATACATACACTTCATTTGTTTTTATAATACATTCCAGGTATTGACTTACTATATACTTAAGTAAATTATATACTATGTTTGGAATCTTTCTTTCTTTAGCATGTAAATTGACAAAAGTAACCATTTTCACACTTAACATTTAAAACAAATGCTCTTTTTGTATTGATCTAAAGATTTATTACAGTTAAAGAAAAATAATAAATAAAATATATATTAAAATAGATTTTTTTTTAAAATTGCAATCATCTTTTACAATAGTACTGTTTTTCCTGTATTTTGATCAAATTAAAAATAAAATAATAAGTTTTTTTACATTAAGTAATTGACAGTAACGTTTTGCCCTCCACTTTAAGACATAAAAAAGACATTTGATCAGACATTTATCCACAGACATACAAAATCATCAGGAAGACAAAATCAATTACAGACATCAAGAGCGTGCTCATCACAAGAGAACAGCATTTAATAGTTGAGCAACACTCGATACATGTACATACCAAAGCACACTGCACAGTACAGTTAGCGTGTTCTGACAGGTGCAAGGATGAAATATGACATGTTCATTTGCGCACTGTAATTGAGCAAATTTAATAATTATGAGAGGAACACTGCCAAGAAGTTTGTATTTAACAAACATTAATGACAGCCAGTGTACGTCTGACAATTAACTGTTAAACAGTTTATATATTTGATCTTAATTCAGAATTTAACTGCGGAATGTAGAAATGAGAGATTATAAATAAAGCAATGCACAGATTAATAAATTTAGGAGATGAAAATTATGATATATGAAATTACAATATTAATAAAAACAGTAAGACATCATAAAAAAGTAGTACAATATTGAATATCAATTTTAGTGAACCCTTTAAACTGAGCCTACTATGGAGAAGCCCTGCCTCATGAATATTAATTAGGTTACAAGAATGGACAGCACAATCAGGTTACAGCGCAGCCTAATTAATATTTATGATCTAAGCAATTATTACATCACGCAGTGACAAGAAGCCAGTTGTTGGCGTCTTTTTTTTTTTTTTTTACACACTCCAATTCTCTCACCATTTTGCTTTTTTTTCACATATTTTTTCAGCCAGGTTGTAAGTCAAAATTTGACTTATTAAAGTTTAATAGATCTAATGTATTGGACTACTTCACAGAGACAGGTTTTTTACATACTAAAAGTCTAATACGACCCATGCTTTGACTCCCAGATCATTATTCACAGCGTGAACAAGCACACTTTCATGGCATAGCCCACCTTAAATCACAATATAATTCACCTAATCACCCGTCTTATTCCGTTCTATGGCAAGTGAGGGAGGACACCAGATCACAGCGTCTGAAATTAACATGACTGAAAAGGCTCAGGGGACTCCATAATTCAGCTGATTTTATAACAGGCTCTCATAAACTCCTGAGCGTGACCTTCATTTTTCAAAGGCCGCCCTGCATTCCGTGCACTGACAAGATTTATTGGCCAGCACTAATAGCCTGGTCTCTCTTTGGTGGCCTCTCATCGATATAACGCTTCCTGGCTAGCCGGGTGAGGTGGCATGTGATAATGAATATTTTTTGCAGCTTTTGAGCATTCAGGATTATGTTTTTGTGATGAGAATGCAAGTTCAGGCAAAAAATAGCATTAAAAACCTTGGCACGCTATACTAAAAACCACAAAGACAATGAAATTTTTTCTTTGATATTCATAGCCACCAAGACTATTTCAGTTTTCTCATATCTGTTTTCTTACGGCCTCAGTGTCTGCAGCTTTCTTATTTTCTGAGATCTATTGAGAGTCACACACACACACGCATACACACATAAACGAGCGCCCACAGACACCTTTCCTCTCATGTAGCTAAGTGACAGTGTTCATGTGATGGAATGGCTGAACCGTAGAGGCCCCTGTTGCAGCGCATTTTCTCTGTCTTGCATTCGAACGCAAAAACACGTTCCCACACGCACACACACACAGAGCACCTTGGCCTTGCTCTTGCTCCTGAGATGCAATGCCACACAGCTCTCCCACAACTTGATGGATGGCCGCTGAACCTTCTTCTCTCCTGCCTCACACACACACACACACATAATCTCATTTGGGAATGGTCTGGACACACACACAGTAGTAATCTTTTTTTGCGGCTTGTGGAATGACACTGTGGCAAAAGAAATGGAAGGCTATTGGTAGACCCCCGTCAGTTCTTTCCACTTCTTATTCCATTCCGTTTGAATCCATTTGACTTCAGCCGCATCTCTTCTCCATACCAATGAGGTCCCAGTGATGAGGAGCAATCTCTTTTACACAAATATGTAAGACTTTGTGCATTATTTATACTGGCCCCAGTGTTTAATCTCCACTTATGCAGCCAAGAGATCACAACTCACTTAATATTTCAGACCCTCACACTCATGTGCTTTACACTGGAGAAGAGCAAATGTTAAAAAGACAAATAAATGGCTGGAGACGGATCGAGTGCAATGCATGCTCGCAGGTGTGTGTGTGTGATTTTGTGCCTGTTGGTGACAGATATGGGTTATGTCTCTTAAAACCATCTGGATTTGGAAAATTATATTACCCGTTTTAGATGTCAACACACGCAGATGTTTCATTGCGGAATGAAGTTGCCAGTCATTCTTGGCGTGCATTATTGCAGCCAATAAACATCTATCTATTCAGCTGAAGCACATTTTGATTAGACAGCAGCGATAAATGATGAGAGAGTATGTTACGGTGTCACCCAGAAATGGCACTTGTGCATTCTTATTTTTTCATGAAGGACTAGTACAGCAATTTCATTTGAGTTCCTCGACAGACTTGAGTCTAGCTCAAAAGGGACATGCTCAAACACAAACACTTGGCTTGATGCGCCCTGAATACTTTGATGTTTTTTTTTATTCTTTATTTTTTAGTCCCACAAACAAAGAAACACAAACATCCCCACAGCTTGGATGAACATATAGAAAGCACAGGCCAGCGGTCCCCAAAAATATAGCTTCCAAGCCTTAATTTTCTTTTATTTAAAATGTTTTGGACACTATTTATTTATCTAAATAAAGAATAAGCAAAATGGTCCCATAATTCAAATGTATTAATAGAATGTTTTATTAGTTTTTCCAGGTCTAAAATTTTAAAATATATAATATATATATATATTAATATTAACAATTTACATATGCTCATGTTTTATTTATTTATTTTTTTTACTAATGTTTGAAATAATATGCACTGATATATAATTCCAAATACACACAACGAACACCATCAAAATCACAAAGCGATAACTTTCCCCTCCTATAAAATGACTTTGCAGCTGATGTCACTACTCTAAAATCTGTTACGAAAACCACTTTTCACAATCCTGATAAATCAAGTCCTGCCCTCAAGAAATGCATCTCATTGCATAAGCAGAATGGGTTGCAAATGTGCCAAGATGCACCACAAACCACATCAGGCCGTGAATATGAACACAGTCCTATTAAAACAAGCAAAAGAGCCATTTCAACCATCTGATCCCTGTTTGTGTTCTGTGTGTTGACAGTGAACTATTCCCCTGTGTTAGTTTGGAACAATGCTAAGTGGTTGTGCTTTTTTACGAGCACCACTTAAACACAGACAGGGCCATGGCTGTGAAAACAATTACACAAACATACACAAAACAACAGATGCACGCGCCGAGTCAAACCAACGCATATGTTCACTTCCTCTGCCCTGAAAATAGCCAGAGAGGGAATAAAGGTGAGCTGGCCAAAATGACGTAACACATGACTAAAACAAACAATCCCGGTGCTAAATTTTGACTGACGGAGCCATTCTTAAAGTCACTGTAAAATACTGGCGTACTGTACACAGACGTGTGATCACAGTTCAGCTGAAGTTGATATTATTGCACCCTTGCTACATTATTTGGCCACTGTGAATAATAATTGTTTTCGCTTTATGAAAGCAATAAGCCATTCAAGGATGTGCATTACAGTGATTCTACCACGCTTAGAGGGCTTTCCACTTCACATTCTGCTTAAAAACAATCCTTAACTATAGTAAAAAATCACTGTAATACGCAGCCTCTCATGGCTTATTGCTTTAATAAACCCTTATACTGACAGACACACACACACACACACGGCAGGCTGAAAACGGAAAGCTTAAAACAAAAACAGCAACAGTATTACACTAGCTGGAACATAAGTGTGTGCGTGTGCGAGTCATAATCCAGTGCACCCTGTGAGTTTGGACACCATCAGAATTGAAGTACAGATGGGGGTTAAGTACACACGGCGATGACACCGGCACTTACAATCAGCACAGCAGCAACCAATCAAGAGATGATCTCACTTTTTTTTTGCCTTCGCTTCGGCCCCGTCGCTTCTATTCCACCCGCAACTGTTCGCTTTCATCATTTTAGCATGATAAATGTTACAAGTGCATCTCCGTAGCTTCAATCAAGACTATTCACACGAAGATTGAGGAACAAGAGACTATGAGAGAGAATATAATAGAGAATAAAGAGAGGAGGAAGACGACAGAGGGACTGAGAAAAAGAAAGAGAGGCGAAGAATGAAAGAGAATGAGAGAGACTGCAGGCACGCTCGAGCTACATCACGCTGTCAACGGGCAGCTGAAAGGATAGATTACTTACAGTAACAGAAGGAGGAAAAAAGAAATCAAAGAGACGTTGCGGTACTACTTGTAAAAGGTCAAGTGAAAACGCTACAACTGCGCTTAGAGAAGAAAAAGATGAATAACTGTATTTTTGAACTGTTTTCTCTGTTAACTTGGCCTTGTGCTGTATCAAATAGACCTTTCATATTTCTGGCTAAAGTTTCACCGATTATTTACATGTACTCTTTTACATATGGCCGTGTCGACACTGGGCACAAATGAAACGTTGACCTGTACATGCAAATAAAGAGTTGGCCTCTATTGTCCAAAGATGATCTGTGATGTTCAGATTTTTATTTAATTAAGTGAATGGTTAATTATACGTGTATGTTATTTACAGTGGCGGGCCAACATGATTTAACAGTAGTATTTTCACCAGCTAAAAATGGCATTATGTCAGTTATTTGTATCTGTTGCTGTAGGAAATACCAGTTTACATTTCTAAACATTAATTTGTTCATCAATTAATAATCCAGTGAGATTTTTGTGAGTCTGACAACAGCCAGTGCTTCACACAGAAATCTCATCATCATCCAGAATGACAAACTGCTTCAAGAAACCTCCCTGCAAAGCTTCCTGAGAAACTATGCACAAGTGCACAGAGGGCAAAAGCCACTTTAAACACACTCATTGTTGATTTGATTTACACAATTGATAAAGAAAATCAATTATTTTTTGACCGCATCCTCATTTAAAGCATTTTTACACAAGTGTCTAAAGCTTTGCAGGTACGTTTCTTGAAGCATCTTGAAGACATTGTCACAGTTCTTCTGGATTTAGTCCGTCCCACTTTGTTCTTGATCCCAGCTGTTTCTCCGTCTCCTTGTGCAAGCGAAAATCTCACTGGGTTATTACAAATAATGGCAAAAATGAATGTAAACAGACAGTACACACAACAGCAACAGGCAGAACTAACTGACTTAAAATCATTGCTACAGGTGAAAATACTATACTAGTAGAATGTTTGCTTATTCATTCACTTCAAAAGTCTCTTTCTCTCCATCTCTCACAGGAAGCCGCAATCATACATGTGCGCTATCTTGAGTCGCATCTGTACCTGTGACAGATTTGGTCAGCGTTGGCCATTCAGTGCTGGCGTTGATCTGACAAGCTCTCCCTAATAACACAGCAATCAAGCCTGCAGCTGATCTAATTCTGTCCTAGTCTCCATTACCCAGCAATTCTGTGCCATCGCATGGCATGTTATTTAATGTGACGTGACGATGATGGCGTGTAGTTAATTTTACGCCTCTGTATTGTGATGAACAGAATATACGGCTGCTTGTAAATGCAGCTTGATTGCTTCATTGATTGAAGCCTTATCCTCAAGTCTCTTGACAAACTGAAACAACTCAAATGCAAGATTTAAACTTAATATACTAGAAAATACAATTATTTAAAGGCAGCATACATGTGCACGCTCGACCCATTTGTATCCTTTAACTCGCAAAAGCACTTTGTATTTAATGAAAATAAGCTTCTGTGATTTGCGTGCAGGTTTTGATAGCAGCGATACAAAGTCAGTGAAGAGGTACACACATAGTCATAAACAGCCAAGTGATCGCATTTGCATGGCTGTGTTTTTGTAATGCTTGCACATGAGTGATGCTTTGGTTCGCCAAGCACATGTATGTAAAGCAAATGCGGAGACGGAAAAGTGGTGTAAGGGCTGTAACCACAACAGACAAGCCACAATGACCTCAAAAAGCCTTACAAATCTCAGACAAGGCTAAATACGGAGATAGATAAGTACAAACCAAACCATTTTGCACTGGCAAAAAAGAGAAAAAGAGCCAGTGACTGGCAGATATTTGATTCAAATGTTGATATTGGCCTAAAATGAAAAGGCTGTTATAACCCCAGCCCTGTTTGTACAAAATAGGCCAGGATCCTTTTCATCAGTGAACGACACTCATGCTGTTCGACTGCATTTAGTCGCCTCTGATCTAGAGTGTTATGGAATCATGGGAAATGATTAAAGACTGAATCTATCAGCGTTGGTTGGTTTAAACCATTAACAATTCTGGATACAGCCCTTTTTTTAAGTAAATTTCACCCCTGTGTCTTTAGAGAGCTGAGTGAGAAGAATTCTATAAAGCGGACAGAAAAGGAATGAAAGAGAGAACGCTCTCCCATCAGAGACATTAGCAGTGTTTAGACAAACTGAATATGTAATGCAACAAAAGCATAAACCGGCAGTTGAAAACACTTACTAATGGTGAACAACCGTTTCATTCTTTTCAGAGAATGCCCAAGAAATGCATTATATTCTAAATGCAATGAGCCGCCTTGATATATTAGCTTTTTGGCTTGCAGGAAGGCTGCGTCTCCCACCTGCATTAAGGTAAATTAACAACTTCTTAAATGTCCCATGTGCAGCGAGACATGGAAACACTAGTGTTGTCTGGTTACCTGTCTGGGGCAAACAGCTTGGTGTAGTTTCTGCTATCAAGACAGAAGACGGTGTGTGTGTGTGTGCATGAGTTTCTGTGTGTAAGAAGATTAGGGGGATGTAGGTAATATGAAACCAGACCACACATTTATGAGGCCACAGCACCCGATCCCGCTCAACACTCACACACACACACACACACACTAACCCAGAGAACAGTAGAGACCTTTCTCTAGCCTGTTAACAGGGCCCTCTTTCTAGTTCCTGTCTCTTTTACCCTTTCCTCCACTAGACAGAAAAAGGAGAGAGGAAGGGGAAAAGAGAGAGCATCTCAGATGTCAGACCACAAGAACTGAAATCAAACACGATCAAAAAGAGCCGGGCCTTTTCACAAGGAGAAAAACACAGGTAGTTTTCATGGATGACTTCACCAAAGGGAATTGTACTGTGAAGAGAAAATTAATCTTGTCCGGAAAACTAGGTATTTCGAGTCAGCTACAAGACACCATTATTAATACCGCTGTATGTTCTCCATCATTAATTTAAACGCTATGAGGCCAGTATACAGTATCTAGTCCAGAGAACGATGATGTCATGTGACCTGCTCTGAAACTCAGTAGTGCCACATTTACTAATTTATTAGATTTTAGCATCCATTGAAAAGTTCAACGCTACCTAAAATTACATCTTAATTTTTATATATATATATATATATATATATATTTTTTTTTTTTTTTTTCCTGAATGACTTAAAGTCCCTTAATTTTATTATAAGGGCTTCTGATTGTGTTTTTTCTGACAGTGGGGATGAACAGTGATCTAAAAATGTGAAATATATAGTAATATAGTAATTCCTCTCGTTGCATCAAAGGCTACTAACAATTTGTTTTTGCAGCATCAAAAGCATTTCACTGACTGGATGCATAGAATGACCAATCAAAGGTGTTTCAATGAGTCACAGTGTAAAATAAATCTCTCAAAATATCAGTTTGGCTGAAATCAAGCTCACCTATTGAGATCTACACTTTTTTTTCAAATCCTCTCATTATAACAAACAAGGTGTGGACACAATGTAAATAAGAAGTGAATTACGTAATATAGTCAGCTTTATTTATTATAATGGGAGTTTTTGCAAGACAGCGAAGCTGAAGCGATTAACAGCTTCAGAGATTATGAAGGGAGTGTTCTTTCCTCACTTTTTGTGTATTTACAGAAGGCTGTATTTTCCATGCTGCTAAAGTCTCATAAGTGGTAAATGCATTTAATTCTACTAAATTATACTTCTTTGTGTGACTGACAAAATAGAGATGATTGACATTATGATAACCATAGCAACATTTTGGCTTGCATTTTAGTAAAAAAAAACGGTTGGATCTGTTTGGTGTTATCCATTTTAACCAATTGTACTGCTTTTAAAACAGCGCCCTCTGTGCACCCCCATCTCTCCCCCCTACACACAGACAATAAATCAGTATCTTCATAAATAAACGCACATTCTATTGATCGACACACATAATCACAATCACAGTATTGAAGGGGAAAAAAAAATCAACAATTACATGTTTTTTTCATTATTGTGCAGCCCTATCACACAGCTGTAATTAAACCTTACAGCAGTATGACACTAATCAAATCAGTGATTCATCAGGAATTAGTGGCTTGAGTCCATTGTGAGTGCGCCTGGCACTTTCCCTTCATGATGAGTGACAGAGAAAGAAAGAAAGAGATTTGGGAGGAAGGTAAAGGCGGATAAAAAGAATTAAAAGAAAAAATAAGAAGGTCATCATAAAAGTCAACAAAAAAATGTCCCCCATTAAATCCGAGCTGGAAACATATTAGGCTCAAAAATGAAATTCTAATGACTTCTCTTTATAGAGTATTTGATATAGACTATTATGCTATCTTAATGGGATTTTGCGAGGGCATGTTGGCTACTCCTGATAACGCTCAATAAAACATCTAAAGAGCCCCTCTTAAATTGTCAGCAGGGACGTACGTAATGACGCTGGACTTGATCTCACTTCTTGCCAAGGACGCTGTAATTGCAAACTGGTAATAGTGTAGAACTCTTTTGCTCAGCACCCTGTGAAAGACTGCTGCATTTGAGTGGACAAACAAATGGACGGCTCGTACGAAGCGCTGCAGCTTTCAAATAAAAAGCAAATAAATAATTATCTAAGCAGAGGACTGGGACACACAATACATGTGCCGGGGCAGCAAATGGAGGCTGTGTTTAAATATGCATGAGATGTCCGAAAGAAACATGGGCAACAGAACTCCTTTCGCAAAGAAGTGCAGATGCCTAAACACAGCACATCAGAGGGCTGTTCAAGAGGCTAGGAGAAAGAGGAGAGATGAAAGAACGACAAGACAGAGTTGTCAACGGGAAAAAAAGGGAAGCTGTGCAAGGAGCCAGAATTTGTGAGGAAGAAAAAAATCAAATGAGAAAAGAGAAACAAGTGGGATACTGGAAAGAAGCAGCAGGCATAAAAATGGAGAGTAGGTGTTTCTAAATACACAGTGGGGGTAAAAAAAAATGTTTAATTAAAAATGTAAAGAAGAAAATTCTATAAAATAAGCGAAGGTGTGTGAGGGAGAGAAGGTTAGCTTGTGGCTTGTGTTTAAAAAGGGAATTGTTTTGGAATGCAAGAGAGGACACTACTTACGCCATGTTAGATAGGAATCAATAATGCATTAACCACCTTAGAAAACACATGAAACGACAGGGCAAGTGTTCTTTTCCTGGCAAATCTGGACAATGAAAGGGCTGACTTCATTTTGAATTAACCTCACCTCGCACCGGAGCTCTCCACAGGACAGAGAACAATAATGATATGAATTGATTATTTCACACATGTGCCTACCAATTTACAAAGCCATTTTATGGCTGCTGCAACAAAGGACATTTTATGCTTTAATAATGGAATAAACAACACGGAGAGTACAAGAGAGGCATGGAATAAAACATAAAGATACGAGAATAAGAGAGAGGGAGAGGGAGAGAGGGAGAGAGAAGAAAGATGAGGCCAGATTTCACTGCTAGGTCACTGAATTGGTCCAGACACACAAGTGCACAGGAATGTTAAATGTGACCTCCCGCCCAGATGTTCCCAGTCTGCTCGGATAAGCACGCTAAAACATGACACTGTAACTAACATTCCACCTTTTTCAATCTCTTTCTCCCTCTGCTTCATCTCTCTCAATCCTCCTCTACCCTGCCTTCCTCCCAGAAATCGAAATAAGTAGGCATGTTTTGATAAAAGAGCTTGGGTCGTGCTCTAGACGCAAACCTACTGCTGAGACGGAATAGCTGTGAACCAGAACCATATGTGATCCCATTCGCTCTTCACACGCACAAACACAGACAAAGGTCATCAACGCTGACATCCGCATCTGCCCGACAACTACACTAAAAGACGTGCCAATGTGTCCACAGTGTGGCCTCTGCACCCCAGGTGGCCTGGCGGATATGATATCCCTGACTGAAGAATGCCTTCATGTCGCTTTTAGCATTACATCTAAATGGCACTCTGAGGCGAAGCAGGTCGATACAGAGAAACAGAAGCATCGGCTAAAAATACATATATCCAGCATGATAGTATTACATTGTAGGCTGAATAGTGCTGGTGTTTATAGACACTCAGATAAAGCTTGTAGATTCAAGTATAAAAATATGATTGATATCATAGATTCAAAAGATAAATTTTCTTACCTGTTTGTTGTACTTGTTGATGGTTTGGCTACTGTACTCAGAACAGTGGTCTGATCCGATGGATATGTTATCTCCAGTGCCGACAAATGTGTTGGCCGGCGGCAGGTCCTGAACAGCCTGGTGCTTTTTTCCTGCTGTTGGAGACTGAGGGTGCAGCTGAACGGTGGGCAGGGGTGAGCTGGATTTGTAATGGCGGGCAAGATCTGGGCTTCCGGGGCCACCGTTGACGGACCGATAGCGGCCCATTCCAGGACTGTCTGACAGTTTCTCGTTAACGCCATCGTATCGCTGTCCATTCGGCTTGGATGCCTCGACGGTGACGATGCTGCTGTATAAAGGCTGTTTAGACTTTTTCTTATTTTTGTCTTTCTTGGGTTTCTTGCCTTTATCATGCTGCTGAGGAGTGAAGAAGTCCTCGTGGTCTTTCTTTCCAGCCTCATAGCCGTTCTTGTTCTTGGGACGGCAGTAGCGGGCCATGACGACCACCAGGATGATAAGAATCACCGTCATGATGCCTGACACAACTCCTATGGCGATGCTCAGTCGTTGCTTTCCCAAGTCGTAGTTGGGGTCTCCTGCAATGTCAGCGTTGAGCGGCGTACCGAGGCTTTTGGCAACTTGCGCCTCTACAATAGTGGAGTTGGAAAGCGTTTCGTTAACGTAGATGTGAACTAACGTAGTGGTGCTTTGCGACGGAACACCACTGTCGTTCACTTGCACGACTAGTCGATGAAGGCCAAAATGTTTTTGCTCTAGTTTGCCAACTAGCAAGATCACTCCAGACCATGCATCAATTTCAAACAACTTAAACGGATTTCCACCCACTATTCTGTAGCTGAGATTAGCATTGATACCTGTGTCGGTATCAGCAGCCGAGACTGTTCTGACTACTGTCCTTATGTTGCTAGATGGAGGCAGCAGTGTGTATGAGCTATTCATTGGAAAAGTGACAGTGGGGGGATTATCATTTACATCCATTACAGACAGGGACACTGTGGCCGTTGCTGACCGAGGCGGATCGCCTCCATCAACAGCTTTGACACGGAATGAATATGTGTTTTTTTGCTCACGGTCAAAAGCCATGTTTGAGAAAATGGTACCTGTGTTGTTGTCAATGGAGAAAATGTCTTCCTGTTGCTCAATGTAAAGACTCATGTCTGCGTTTGGTCCTTTATCAGCATCCATGACCGTTATCATGCCAACAGGGCTGTTGGGTTGCAGGTTTTCCTGTATATAGAAAGTGAACACATCCTGCATGAACTTTGGCTCGTTGTCATTTTTATCCGTCACCAGGACTACCACAGTGGCTGAGCCCTGCAGAACAGGAATGCCTTTGTCTTTGGCGATAACTTTGAACTCATATCGTTCCGTCTGCTCCCTGTCAAGTATGGTGTTGACACGGATGTCACCGCTGTCTGCATCGATGGAAAATATTCCATTCACAGATGAGTCCAGGGAGTAGGAGATTTCTTCATTTTTGCCGCTGTCTGCATCTAAGGCCAATACTGTGACGACGCGCTCGCCGGGAGCATTGTTTTCAGGAAAATAAACTTCCACTGTGCTTTTGGTAAAAATTGGTGGATTGTCATTCATGTCCCCCACTTTGACTATCAGTGAATTGTTGCTAGAGAGGCTAGGGCTCCCAGAGTCAACGGCAACAATAACCACGTTATACTCCTGCACTGCTTCATAATCAAGTGGTGCTGATGTATGGAGAAAGTACTTCTTTTTATTCATTTCACCCTCAACCTCACTAGCAGGTTTGAGCTGAAATGGCACATCTCCCACTACGGTGCACGTCACTATACCGTTCGGCCCTTTATCTCTGTCTGACACTTGCACGAGAGCGATGGGTGTATCAACAATCACATCCTCTGCCACATTAGCCACACCGTCTTTGAGAAAAATGCGTCCGATTTTCCGGATGTCGATATTGGGGACGTTGTCATTTTCATCTTTGATGTTGATGACCACTGTCGCCTTGTCAGTCTTAGGAGGCTGGCCACGATCACGTGCCATGACTGTGAAGCGAAGCTGGCTCACATCTTCACGGTCGATTCTGTGCAAAACACTGAGCCAGCCAGTGCTTTCGTCGAGCCGCAGCAGTCGTCGCACTGACTCTGTGGCTGCTCCGAAAACATATTCAATCTGTCCATTCACACCAACATCGGTGTCGCCTGCTTTCAGCTGGAGTATGGGGGCACCTGGGGAGCTGTTTTCTGGCAGGTCTGCCTCATAGATGCTCTTTTCGAAGCGTGGGGTGTTATCATTTACATCAGTGATCATTACCCTTAGGATGGCTTGAGAGGAGCGTGGGGGGTCGCCCCCATCTCTGACACGCAGAGTCAGTTCATAGGAGTCGCGCTGCTCTCTGTCCAGTGCCCCTTTGATAATTAGCTGCGGCTGCTTCTCGCCGTCTGTGGTGTCAGCAACTTGAAGTTCGAAGACGCTGCTACGGCTCGCCCCCTCGTCAAACCTCCGCTTGCCCATGTGAGTGTCAACACCGCCGGAGCCGGAAGTGCCGATCCGTCTGACAGAGCTCTCGCCGTTGTCCTGAATTAACTCGTATCGCTCAATTCCATTCCTACCGAAATCTCTGTCGGTGGCCGTGGGCAGGAGATAAAGTGTGCCAATGGGTCTGTTCTCCTCAACAGAGAGCGTAAGAACAGGTGAGGGAAAAGACGGCGTGTTGTCGTTTATGTCTAAAATAATCACTTTGCCCTCGAAGAGATCAACCCAGCTTTGCGCGGGTCCTATCACTGACACTTCGAAATCTATAAAACATTCGTTCTCATCAAAAATCATTTGACACTGCGGCAGCTTTTCGCGGTCTATCCGCCGCTCGTTCGTGCTCAGGTCTCCGGTCATGTTATCGATTTTAAAGTACTCGGAGCCGGATTCTAATGTAAAAGTCACATCCATGCCAGCCGTGATGCCGAGGTCCGCGGCTACATTGCCCACGCGCACATCGGCAGGACCCTCCTCAGCCAGGCGGTACCGGAGCACTTGCTTGGCTGCGGGCTGACTCAGCAGCTGCAGAATAAGAAAGCAGTAGCTGAAATAGTCCACAATGCCTGTAGTCCTCATTGCTCGTCGCGGGTTTTCCGGCAAAACTGAACGTTAATTTTGTTTAACAGCTTTTTCACCTTCTTCTCGCTCGCGTTAAAGCGCCTGTTTCTCACTTCATGTGTTTTCACAACCGGATACCCCTCTGTGGTTACCAAACTCAGACAGAATAGCACATATCTGTTGTCTTTCCCCCTCTCAGACTAGGATCTTGCTTTTCCCCCTTTTCATCGATTTGTCCCTCAAAAATATTCACAGCACTGACAAAAAGTCTTAACAAACGAATTAAACATTAAGCTTGAAATAAACATGCCAGAAAATACTTGCTGAGACTACTCCGTGTTTGCCATGACTTGACATCGCCGGGTCTTTTCTTTAAAGGCAGCGAAGCCAGATAGTCAATCCATTGCGCAATCAATTAATACGGGTTTAAATCCAATCTTCCCAGATGCGAACTCTCCGCTCCAGATGATATCCGACCACACGGAACAGAAACTGAAATATCAGAACTTCTTGTACTACGGATATAAGCCGCAAATGGTCTGTCCTCTCCGTGTGGCGTGTCCGCGCGCACAAGATTTCTCCAGTCCACTCAGCGTCTAATAGTTCTCACTTGCACCAGAGAACGAAAAAAAAAATCTCTGCAGTGCCACTGTGCCATTCGGCTTTAAGGCAAAATGCAAAACTGAGCAACAACGGAGTTGTAATCCTGGCAGAGATGCTAGGAATGTGATATTAAAATTCCAGCGCGAGGACGGTCCCTCTGTCCAGCGCGCGCCTCTCACCTGCAGCAGAAGCGCGTGTGTATCTGCCGCACTCTGCGCGCGAGTCTCTCTCTCTCTCGCTCCTTCACGCTCTCTCTCTCCACCCCCTTCGCGCTGCGCTCCCTGTGCGACAAACAAAGCTCAACTTGATCGCTTAGTTTTACTGTTTGAGGAGGGTCTCTCCTTGTTGGTTCGCAAGGGCATTTTATTGCAAAATAGTGTATAAATAACGCACTCCCCAGAAATGAGCATTGGGAGACTGCCGGGGGTTCAGTGTGCGAAATGCCAAATGCTTTCCAAAAGAGGGTTGACTTAAAAAGGGAATTACATTTCTGCTGAGGTTGGCGTCGCGCATATAAAAGCTGGTTAGCCAACCGCCAACTATCTTAAAGATGTTTTAAAGATGTTTGCGTTGTACAAATCCATAGTAAATTGATCAATAATGGCATCACTTATGTTTTGTCGATGCACTGCGCGATACTGAGCGTAACGGAACCGTTGCTATGGTTACATCCCATTCAAACAAGACTTCTAAAAGCATATGCGTCAATTAAACACAATTCGTATTTAGTCTAACTTTGGGAAAACATGTATTCTTGCATTTTTAAGAATGCGCTTAACACTGCCATGTTTTAACTGGGATATCCTGTCGTTTAACTAGCGCAGTTTGCTATTTTAATTAACACCGTGTCAGCAAAATATATCACCATATATGTTGCAGTACATTCACTTTTAAATCCACAATTCGACTGTCATAATCAGTATAATATTAATCTACAGGAGTGTAAAAATAAATAAAATGAACATTTTTATTTGCACTCCTTGCTCCGCGCATCCCAACAGTACTCTATTCATTATCCGTGCATCCCAGATCATCTCGGTTTCTGTGCCCTTGTGGCATCCCGGTCTGTTAGAATATAAATGTGTGTGGTCGTTCGTGGTGAGATTTTCTTTCTTCGTCACGAGTTTGTACGCGACGAGCCCTTCTACTTAACACCCATTCTTTTCCATCTGTTATGGGAATTTTGCGCAGAAAAGGCACCACGGACAGCGACGCTCGGTTGAATCACCGGTGTGAAGCAGTGAGAGAGCGCGTGCGATGACTCTCCGTGACCAGAACTCTGATGGAGACCATCAAATGCACAGCGCGCAGCTACGATTTATATACTTCTTTTAGTTAGTACCCTCCGCGTTCCCATTTGGTGCTGTTGCTACTTTATCTAGTAATGCACTGAATCCACAAACACTTATTCGAGGCAGATATTTCCTAGCTGTACATTCCTCCCTACAAGTATAGAGAGGCGGGTTTTAGGGGATATGTGTGCGGGTTTTGCCCGTTCAAAGTGTGACTGAAAGAGCTGAGCTGACTGTAGCCCCAGCGCCCGGTGACTGGACCGGAGAGCTGCCGCCTGCAGAAGGGAGCCTTGCTATCCGTGAGCTGAACACTGCGCCAAATGTCGCTACACAGCGCCCTCTGTTGTCCTTTTAAGATTCATACGGAACAAATTAGTCATTACAACATATATGTTGAGATGGAGTATAGTATGTATAAAGCGGGGTTTTCCTGATATATCTGCATAAGATGTGGGCTATCTACTCTCTTTCAATTTGCGAGTCAAAATCGGGCACCATTTTCACTCCTATTCCCTGCAGTCCGTTTCTCATTTAAAAGTACTGTCACTCATTAGGACGTTAATGACATTTGAAATGAGTGCTTTCAAAAGCCACTAGAGGGTGTTACCCTTTTTAGTGTGGAGTGCACCGAAGTTAAGAGGTCAACTTTTTAATATAGAGTCATTAATTTCTAGGCTCCTCTCAGGTGGATGTTTCAGGTTAAAATAGATTTTTCAATATTCTTTTGTTTATAGGGTCCGGTTCACCTAAATGACATTCATTGCCTATACTAACTCCAACACACCTAAAACATGCAAAGTGGCCAATTAATACAATTGCAGCACATATGAAAGAATTAGACCTACTGTTAACATTAGAAACATTAATAACACTAGAACAGTATTATCTTTTTTTTTTTTTTTAATAAGTTAATTTCAATACTTTATTTACTCAATGCAAGAGCTGTTAATTAAAAACAAATGAAAAAATGTGTCCAGTTATGGACCAAAAATGACTAAATCAAAAAAGTCTACGCATGCCAATTAGTCAGAAAACAACCACTGCTAAATTATTAAATGTGTCAAGAAGAAAAAAAAAAAGTCTAAAAATGATACTATCTGCCAAGTAAGTCAAAACAATTTGACAAGGATAGACATTTTACTGGATAGTCATACATAATTAAATATTACAGAAATACATCCTGAAAAAAATCAGCACGGAATTGAATCAGCACTTCTGTAAGCAAGTCTGAGAAATGTGCTGGGCTTCCTGTCTATGATTGTTTATATATCGGGTCATTTAACATGGCCAGGTTCACCTTTTTTTAGGTTTTTTAATAATGCATTTTATGTTTTTGTACAGTTAAAAGATATAAGCAGAGGATAAGACATTGTTATGCGTACGAATGGATCTAATACAAATATAAATGTGACCCAGAACACAAATATATGATACTTTTATTTCTGAATGACAAAAAATAAGGTATTATTTTTTGACAGCTGGTGAATTTACAGTACAGTCACTTCCTTTCAGTGAGCCTGGCTTGAATAAGTAGAGATCTCTATTATAAATATGTATTATAATAAATAATTAAAGCATAGATGATGAGTCTACATTATACAAACCATGAGTAGTTTATCGTTTAGAAGGAGTTAACAGTTTGCAGTCTTGAATAAGATAACAAAAATGGGGGGGTGCAGAGAAAAACAGAATCATATCTGTGTATGATTGATAATAAAGTGCCAAATCATAGAGAGTGAGAGCGGCAGTGAGAACCTGTGACAAGAATAACTCGGCTTCCACACACTGCAGAGGTGCCACGGAAAGGTGTCACAGCAACTTTTACAAATGTGATGGAAACTGTTCCGAGGAGGCTTTTTGCACTGATTGTAAAGGCTACAGCTAATCTGGAATGACACAGGTGGAATCAGGTGTTTTGGACCGTGCATTGCAGTTGATTAATGCTTTCACAATGCATACAAAAGGTAGCAAACCTCTTAGAGGGTTGAACTTATTTTCATACCTGCTCAGCAACAAGTTTGTTGTAATTAGTCAGTCACTTCCACTGCGCCATTAAAAGTTTACCTTCAAACAAAAGGCGGCAACTAAGGAAAGGCATTTGTTTCAACATCGTGGCTTTGATGGAACTGATATGATATCTTGTGGTCATTTCAAATGGGATCATCAACTGGCAGATCAGATTGGAAAATAATTAGCTGAGCATCGTTCCACATGAAAGCTTCATTTTTATCTTGGATCTGTCATGTGCTTTGCCAAACAACCATAACAATCCTCCCAGCAACAAAATCACCCACACTCTATGTTTTTTTTCCCCCCCTTTTGTTTACTGCGGTGTAGTTAGATGAGGTGTGTGGGCAGTAACTTACACCTGCCGATTGTTTGGACTTTGCAGAACAGCAGTGCTAGTCTTAATCTCCTCAGGCCAGCAAAACGAAATTGTTGGAACCTGTGTGGTGCTTCTACTGAGTTAAGAGACATTGTTGTTGACCACCTATGTGAAGGACTTGCTCTCAGACTTTTAGGAGTGAACTTGTTCAATAAGAAACAGCTAGCAGGCATGTTATCTGTCTGTATAAGTAACAACACTATAAAATGTTGTGGAAAAAATTAAATAAAAGATGTAGTGTATGCCCATGGCTTATTGGTCGATGTCTTGTACATTCTTAAAACTGAAAGTAAAGCATCGACATAAGGATCTATATTGAAATGTTGTGTTACTGATTGATATTTCAGACACAGAGATTAAATCTTATTTAAATCATGTTTTGTGGCAATTACCAGTTATATCACATTATGATCTCATATACCACAGATGATCTCAACAAATGATAATGGGTTGTTAAATTCAGGTGTTAAATTCCAAACAGAAACAAAACTAGGCCACACACACACAATAACAATAACAATGTACTGAAACCAAAGATATTTTTTTACGATCCATGAAAACAACAAAAAATGTATATTACCCTGCTGAGAAAGAAGAGAGAGAGGGAAAACCCTAAGCGGGTTGACAGGTCATAGCTATGTTAACCTGGCTAGGCTGGTCAAGCTGGATTTGACTGGTTGTTCCAGCTGGTCTCTCAGACTAGAAGTGGCCAAAATCTTTTTTGGTAAATATGCTATGCTTCTTCACACATACTGTATCTATGTTTTTTGTAGTTACTTGTAGATGTGCACATTTTGAAAGATTTGATTTTTCAAGTCACCAGAATACTGTTGTAGTGTAAAAAAAAAACAGACAAAATGCATGTCCAGTTTTAGACATTAGGAGAGCTGATGGGACAAATGGACTATTCACAAAGTAACAAGAAGGTGGTAGGTTCAGGAAATTGGATTGAAGAGTACATAACATAGAAACAAACATAATAAAAGCCATGTGCTCATGCCAAATGTGACAGTACAAGAGCTTGTGACAAATGAACCTTGTGCTTAAAATAAATAATAAATAATAATACAATAAAAACAAACTAAACTGACAAAAGCGCATGGCAAGGAAATTTAACAAATGCAACATGCACAAACATGGAGAATGAGCATCCAGGTCTTGACGCCAAAACTGACACCGAACTGGATGAAGTGTCAGGGCCAAGAGCCCATGCTCCAGATACAGAAGGACAGTGCAAAGCCAAGGGAATAACCCCAAAGCACTGTTAAGCATAACATACAGTAGGTGTCAAAACGCCAATCCCAAACATGACAAAGTGTCCAGATTCTGAAAGTACAACAACCACCAAAACAGTTCCAATGAAGAACAGACTACACAAAGTGTCACTATTGACAACTGAAATTCACAAGTGTTATTTAATTCATTAAAAAAAAATTATAAAAGAAAAAAGTGTCACTGAAATGTGACCTTGAGTAAAAAAAAAAACTATTTATAAACATATTTTAGAGCAAATTGTGCAGACATTGAAATAAATCATTGAATTCTGCTTTTAAAATATACTCATGTGGTGGATGGGTTTGAACTCTGGAGGTTAGGTGTGCTCGAAATAAAGCCTCACTAACAGAGTGCAATAAATTAGTTTTATTGCTCATTACTGTGACACTGAGGGGAAAGAAAGGCACAGAATATGCGCCCTTTTCATGACTGGAGAAGCACCCAAAAGCAATCCAGATTTCTGGATTTCCTCTCCAGTGGCCCCCCAGCTATGACTATTTATAACTACAAATGTTCCTTCCAGTTTGCTTGGCCATCACGTTTGGCCCATTGTAAAAACAAAGACCTTCATAACCCCGCCATACAGTGACACTGCTCTTTCATGATGGTAAAGCCAGAGTAAAACATCTGAGAGGATGGCTTTGTGGAAATGTTCATTAATCCAGCCCGACGGCTTTTGTGCTGTAGATCTTAACATGGCCGTATGCAAATGATGTGTATGATTTGTTCTTTGGCACTGACTCATTCGAGAGCTTTGTTCAGTGATTTGTAAAACACATTGCTCATTTCAATGATTCAGCCATTGGAGTAATTTGTGTCATGTCAGCTGATATGTCATACTTTAGTCACAGAAAATGATCACAAGACTATTTGAGCTTCTAAAATCCTCCTTGACTTGAAGTGCATTATTCTCTCACTTCTATAACAATCCCTGTCCATGTAGAGCATGTGTTAAACTGGTAAAAGTGTATTAATTATAGCTATAAATGAGTCAATGTTTTACTCTTAGGTATGCCAAAGATATGCATCTGAAATCAAGAAGCTTATTCATAACGAGTGGCAATGCATCGTCATCATCACAACATGTGGTGCAGAGGGAGTAGGTGAGAACGAATATGAGGGAGGGGTGAAAGATAGACAGAAAGAGCATGTGAGAAAGAACGAGGCTGAGAGAAAGTGTGCATGAATAAGAGGGCGGCTTAAAGAACATCAATGTGTCAAAGTCACACAATCTGCAGGAGCGCACGGGATCGACAAAGACTAGTTCACCAGCTTATTTATGGTGCTTTTAGTACAGCGATAAGAAAGAAAGATGTGACATGTGCTTTGTTCAATTATCAATAGATTATTAGTTTAATAGTTACACAACAACAGCAGATTTCTTGTCTTCCTTTATGTTGATAACCAGTTATTCCACTAAGTAGCCATTCAAGCTAGTCGGCTTTACTTTAGAGTGGCATCCAGCCTGCTTTTGATTGAGAATAGATAAAGAGAAATTTTCAAATGTAGCAATTTTCCCCCCACCCCCAAATAAATCAAAGAGTTACTCTAGCCTAAAATTCAAATGTTGCCATTAATCACTTACAACCATCTCTTTCCATACCAGCCTGGTCTCACAGCAATTCATACATATTTTACGATGTGGCTAATTAGTACGACATCACGATATTCATATGATTTTTGCTAAATCATATGTAGTTTATGAGTTGCCAATTCGTATGAATTTGTACGAATGACCTACACCTAATCCCACCCCTAAACCTACCCATCACTGGGGTTTTTACAAATCGTACAAAATTTGTACGAATTAGCACAAATTTGAAACCGCGTACGAAAAAGGGGTGTCAAAATTAATCATTTTTACGATGCATCGCCCTGCTTTAAAAGGCGACATCTGGGCACATTTCAGCTTTTATGAACAGAGTCTCAGGTTGTCTAGGAATGGTGTAGTGCTTGTGACAGATAATGCGTCGAGCATGATCGCTGCAGCTCAATTCGGAACATTGTCTCACGGTAAATGCTTTGGTATATAAATTATCATTTCATATCTAATTTCATTTTACATTCGTTCAAGAAGTGTGTTTTCATTAAGAAGGTCAAATTAAAGTTTCAGTTTATATGTCTGACTGTTTGTGTTTATTAACAAAATTATATACATGTGAAATAAAATATAAAATTGAGTATGCAGTGCATTGTCAATGCATCATGATGCATCGAGATATTGTATTGAACCGAATTGATGACGTGCTAATCGTAACCGAACCGAACCGTGAGACCAGTGTAGGTTCACACCCCTAGTACGAATATGTCCGAATTGGTCATGAGACTGTTGTCCAAATCCGTAAAACCTTTGTTCATATTCGAAGTGCAATGTAAAATATTTCAGATGAAAACCGGGAGTATTGTGACTATCCCATTGACTGCCAAGTAAATAACACTGACAAGGCCATGAAAAGTATAAAAGACAGCACCAAAATTGTCCATCTGCCATTAGTGGTTCAACCACGGAATTATGAAACTACGAGAGTATATTTTGTACACAAAGAAAACAAAAATAACTTTATTCAACAATTTGTCGCTGCTGTGTCTCTCTGCATCACCGTAGCACAATTTTAGAGAGTATTTAAGCTTTTAGCATATCTGTATATTGCGGTTGACATAGTAGAGCGTACGCTATTTGCGTGCTGGAACCATAGACTGTAAAAAAAATGGACGTAGTGTCCGTGACGTCACTCGTAGGTTTCTGAAGAGCGTTTTTGAAGCCTAAAGTGGGCGGAG
>JAUCNO010001819.1:19321385-19336565 GCA_032353835.1 Enteromius viviparus
AATTCTGTTTCCTTTAATTGTTGTTTAATTCCAATTCCAATTCCATTTCCTTCTTTGAATTGGTATTGTTGAGTTCACAACTGAATTGACCCCGACCCTAATAGATACTTCAAATGTCACAAAAAATAGTTTGAAAACACTTTTTTTTGTCAAGAAAATGGGCTTTAAGGCAAACTAATGTAGTTTCACAAGACAGAATTAGCCTATTGGCAGCGTCCATGTTCGTGCTGTTGCTCGTGTCAAAGCACAGAAGTCTAGTTCAAAAGTGCATTAAATCAAAATATTGATGCACCTACAATTTAAAATATGGTAAAAAGAAGAGTTACCTCTCAAACATAAATATCTTAATTTGATGTTTCTTTTTATCATTTTGAAAGTACGTAACTGCGTGCAGCGCTAGTAGGATTACTTGATTTTTTTTTCCCTTATAAAAGTGAAAACAGATTACTCAATCAAAAATAAGACATTATTCAAAACTATTCTAAATATTTTATTTCTGTACATTTACAATAAAAACAGTTGTATTGTGTTCACTAAATATAAATTGAAATTCTGCATATAGGCTGCTACTTGTTGCGTTTTTTTCTTTCCTTTTGATAATTTATTATTTATTTGCCAAAAAATATAATTGGGTTATGGGCCTTTTTTTTCTTTTATAGCTTATGTTTTTCTCTGTTCACACAAACTCTGCATGTTGACGTTCATGCTGCTTTTTGCTTGTATAAAATTAATGCCTGGAAACAAATTAAGCTATTTTTAATAGGTCACAGCAATGCATCAATTCAAATTTAATTTATTTGTAATTTAGCATAATCTTGTCAGTTAATAACGGCTTAACAACCGTCGGTTATCGGTTAGGATAAATAAAATAAGCAAAATTAACATTCCTATTTATGAATATCCTACTGCTTGATGCTGGAGTATCTTAATAGTCTATGACAAAGTACAAAAACATGAAAACTCATTAAACTTGCTATTCTTATGTAGGCCTACACAATGTTTTTTTTATTTTATTTTGTGTATTAAATGGATGCAGAACTATTTGCATATGTAATTTGCCAAAAGGTGAAATTATGTATAGAAACAGCTTAAGGGCAATTTTTTTTTTTTTTTTTTTTTGCGATACACCAAAACTTATGTGGCAATTGTTTTTTTTGTTTTTTTAAGGATGATGTCATCATGCACACCATTTTATCGGTAAAAGGCCAGTTGGATGGAAACAGGCTGGAGACAGCAAATATCGCAAATACCTTTTTACAGTATGTCATTTCTCTTTGACGAAAACAAAACAGTCTACTGAAACTAGGCTACTGATAAAGAACAGAAAGTCTTATTAGCTCTGTACAGCAACTACAGAAGTCAATGAAAAATCCCATCACGCTGGAAAAAACATGCGTGACGGATGTAGGCAGTGTATGTCTCTCCACAGTCTCTCCGCAGGCCTTCTGTCTCCCCCAGCCCTCTCCTCATGTCCTCGGTACCTTGCAGTATATCTGAACAAATCACTCAGCACTTCCCAAGCGCCTCACCTGCTGATCTCTCTTCTTTCCCCCTCTGCTCTCTCTATCCTTCCCTCTGGTGCTACCACTCTCAGCCCGGGGTGTGATCTGTTGTCCACCCTATTTCCTGCTGCCATTATTGATCGGCACAGCCAGGCCTAATTATCTGAGTTGGGCTTGCAAAGCATGCTGGGAGCTGTGAAGCACTTATCCTGGAGAGTGAAAGGAGTCAATACAGCACTTAGTGAAAAATGATTAAAATGATTTGAAATGAGGGGACATGATGTCTGTTTGTGTTACTGAGGCAGAGGTCAAAGAGGAAGTGATAAGTGTTGTTCAGATGCAGATGTAGTAATAACTTGGATACGCAAGGAGAGAGGATAAGAAAGGGAGGAAGTGGTAGCCTAGATGCCCATTTCCCATCCAAACAGCCTTCACTCATTCCTCTCACACACTTTAATGAGTAATATATTCTCAAAATGAGGTAGAGAATAGCTTGCTGCTGCTAAACAAATGGATAATCTTGATAGAGATGAAAAATGGCGATTCAATCAGTGTTTTGCCACAGTTAACTTTTCTCCTTTTGTCCCAGTGTGAAGCAGAAAGCCAATCAGCATGACATTTCCACCCTCTTCAACACTGCAGGCAATTATAGTTGTGATTTCTAGAGTTTAATATATACTGTAAAGAATGGCTTTTGAACAATATTTTAATCCTGTCACTAACTTTGTGGCTTTCATTAAATCGACCAGATGACAAGGGGCTATTCAGCGAGGCCTTGAGTTTGAAATGGCAGAACATTCAGAACAAGCCGTGAGCCACGATTCAGGGGATGGGTCACCTTTCAAATGTAATAAACTGCATGCATGGAATTTTGATCACATGCTATTCATTTGAAGGTTTTTTTTTTTTTTTCAAAGTCCAAAATCTTGGCACTCACGACTTGACATTGTCCAGGTCAGTGCACCTTTGAACACAGAGACTCAGACAGCAATTTTAGACTTCTGTTTTGTCTCTTAAAAGACATATTTAAATATGACCTCTGGCTGAGAATGGTGCTGAAAACCTTTAAAGAATGAACTATTGAAGTGATAATGTAGCTAAGAAATGTCAAATAAAAAGCTTAACTAACTCGAAACCCTCAATGGAAAAAAATGTGGCGATATGCACAATTTCCTTATCATTTTACAGGAACTGGCCAACAAGTCATTAGCTTTAGCGCTGCCGATTTCAGCATATGCCTTTCATTGAATGCATGCATGAGGCTCAGGCACATTTCATCTCAGCCAAAGTAAACCGCCTAAATATGCATAAAACCCTGTTGTTTAATTCTATTTGTTCTGTCAACAGCGGTGTGAATAGACTCATTTAAGTTTGGCTTGAAGCATAAACCATCTTTCAACAACCATTAATTTAAATGAAGAAAGTAGAATATGAAAATATACCCTCACTTTAATATTGTAATTATACAGCTACTAATGCTGTATACTACTATTCAAAGCTTTAGGGCCAATCAAATTTAATCATATAATGTTTATTTTTATTTATTTTTTATTTTTTATCACTAAGGCTGCCTTTCTTTGATCTGAATTACTGTAATGTTGTTAAATATTGTTAATATTTAAAGTGACTACTCCAAAATGTTCCTTAAAAATTATTTGGTTACTTTCCTGTCACTTTTGATCATTTCAATTCATACAGAACAGAATGCCTTCATAATGAGATTTCAGTTGTTATAAACTGTTGAAAATAAATATAATGATAAACAAAACGTTACTTTTTATTTTTTGTTGAGAATCCTTTGCAGGCAATGACTGCCTTAAGTCTGGAACTAATTGGACATCACCAGAGGCTGGGTTTCCTCCTTTGTGATGCTTTGCCAGGACTTTACTGCAGCTGACTTCAGTTGTTGTTTGATTTTGGATCTTTCTGCCTTTTGGATCTTCGGATCATGAGCTGTTCCAAGCCTTCTCTGTCCCGCTTCATATTAAGTGTCCCTAATACCTGTGTACGTCCATAGTAACTGTATGTGTTTGTAGTATGTAACCATAGTGTAAGTACACAATAGTACATAGTATTTACAGCTGTAACTTCACACATGTAACAACCCTCAGAATGGTGTGTGTAAGTACAAAAAGGTGTAACAGGGCATTGGTAACAACACTTTTTGGTAATGAAAGTACAAATATGTAAGAGGACAAACAGCACTTTTTGGTAAATAAAGTGTTACACTTTTACTAAATAGACAATTGCTATTGATTTAGCATTAAATTACTCAGTGATGTTACACAGGAGCGGGCAGTAAATTAGGCATTACATATAAATTGTGGATGGTGTCCAGAATGTTTATATTAAGTGGGCAGTTCTTGAGGAGTTACCATGTATATACACTGGTATTACAGAGGTGCACCAGCTCCACCAACTCCACCCACAGTACATATCCCTAAACCTACCCAACTACACCCCCTGATCACCCCTGTTCAGTTACTCTTATACATGCTGCTGTTACAATAGCTATACATATACACATATAGCTATGTAATTCCTGTTACATGACTACTTAGTGAAGTAAAAAAAAAGTGTTTTTACCAATGTCCTGTTACACATTTGTACTTACACCATTCTGAGGTTTGTGTAGTTACATACATACTACAGATATAGATACTATGTAGCAATGTGTACTTACATTGTGGTTACAAACTACATTAGATACACATCTAGTTAATTTGGAAGTACACAGGTATTAGGGACACTTGGTATAATGTGGGACCTCTTTTTTTTTCTTCCTGTCATTCTGGTACAGGTTGATCTTACTTTGGCCAAAATAGTGCTTTTCTAGAAGGAACCCTCAGTATTTACTGTCATGAAGTCTTCTCTTGATTGTAGACTTTGACAGTGACACGTCTGCCTCCTGGAGAGTGTGCTGGATGTTGTAAATGCGGCGGATGTTTTTCTTCACCATGGAGAGCAATCTCTCATCATCCAGCACTGTTGTCCTCTGTCGATGTCCATGTCCTTTTATGTTTCTGAGCTCACCAGCGTGTTCTTTTTTTCTTTCAGAATGTACCAAACTGTTGATTTGGTCACTCTGAATGCTCCTGCTATCTCTCTGATGGCTTTGTCTCCTGCATAGAGAGCTCCTTTGACTGCATGATGTGGGTTCACAGCAACAGTTTTTAAATGCAAATGACACACTTAGAATCAACTTCACCTTTTAACTGCTTAATTGATGTATAAACAAAAAGGAATAGCCCAGGCTTGTCCATGAATTGCTTTTGAGTGAACTGTCCAGTACGTTTTTAACTACAATGACATTTGACCAATCTGGATACACCCAATCAAACAATTACAAGTAACCAAAAAGAACACTTTCACAATTTCACATATAAACATCAACATACCACAACCATCCCAGAATTGCATCCTTTTTTACCATTTATCCACAAACGGTGCCCCACGGGATATGCTTACATCACAACACCAGGAGGCCTTGGCTTGGAAGAAGGACTCATCCTTCAAAGAATTTGCTTTACTTTGCTTTCACTCTTCAGCAGTCTGAAGTGAAGTGATGGATGAACGGTGGGGGAGACAGACAGACATGTAGATAAATAGATACAGAAGTAGAAAGTTTGACAGATGAATGG
Source organism: Enteromius viviparus (assembly GCA_032353835.1). Classification (NCBI taxonomy): domain Eukaryota; kingdom Metazoa; phylum Chordata; class Actinopteri; order Cypriniformes; family Cyprinidae; genus Enteromius; species Enteromius viviparus. The sequence goes on from JAUCNO010001819.1 coordinate 19,326,529, forward strand.
ACTGGATGAAAAATAGATAGTTGCATCATACATAGAGAGTTACTGTACAGTTATCATACATTATATAAATCAGCACATTTCAGAAGCATTTCCATGTTGTGAAGTATTTCCAACAAGTGCTGTTTACTACCATAAAAGCTAAATTATGTACAGTAGGAAACCACTGATATTGGTTAAACAAGGTTCACACTTCTTAAGAAAACCATGGTAACCAAATAAATTATGAGCAGATGTTTCCTTATATATTCATGTGTGCAGACATATGTTCAAAACTGACTGAGGCCCTTACAGGATTAAAACATACAGAGGCGACAAAATATAAACACAACCTATCGGCTCACTAGAAAAAAAAAGAAAAACATCCATTATTGTACCTAACTGCAGTTTCTTGTTAAAATTCAATCACTTATTGCTGGTAAAATATTTTTCTTTATTTTTTCTTTTCATGATCTATGTAAACTACTTTTTTTTTTTTGTTCCACAGCCAGCTCTGAATAAATGTTTTGTTTTTCTGATGTAGTAAACTTGCTTGGTAGCTCACCTGGTACAGCTTGTGATCTATAAGCCCAAACTTATGACAATTCATATTTTACGAGGTGGCTTATTCGTACAAATTCATATGACTTCACTTATACGAATTCATACAATTTTTTCTCAATCGTACATATTTTATGAGTTGCCAGTTCGTATGAATTTGTATAAATAACCTACACCTAACTCCGCCCCTAAACCTACGCGTCACTGGAATTTTAGACAAAATGTACAAATTGGTCGAGAGATAGTGTTGGACTTACAAGTTGCTTTTTGTTGGTGGTACAGTATGCTATTCTCAGATGCGATCAAACATCAACATTTTAGGGCAACTCTTTTCCCAACTGTTGTGTTGCATGCAACAGTCGGTGTAATAAAACATTGCCAGACTCACGTTCATCTGATTCAGATAAAAGTTAATGTGTGTTTAATTCTAATTACTGGAAATTTCACTTTGAAAGTCTTCAAGTAAACCTTCTATAAGACATATACAAACATTCACACCAACACATCTGCTTTGCATCACAGCCTAAAGGACCAGACTTCTCACGTACCTCTCGTATCATTCTTTCATTTATTCATAATTCTTTCATTCTTGACTCTCATCTGCTATTTCCTACAGACACGTCCTTATCGGATGGCGAAAAGGGATGAAAAGTGTGTGTGTGGGATTAAGCGCACTGTTCTCTTATCTCACCAACACATTCTCAGGTATCAAAAGTTTTACCTCCCTGATAGATAGATAGTGTGTGTGCAAGAAAGAGAGAGAACACAGGGAGCTAGTCAGAGAGAAATGGGAAGTCTTGCCATTACAAAAGAACAACCAGTTGGACAGGACTACCAACCATAAAATCAGTCTTCAAAGAGGTCAGTGGCACTAAATGGAACAAACATGAATGTACACATTGGTATAAAAACATCCAGTACCATCCAGAAAGCTTATGAACAATTTGTCACAGACCAGAACTGGAATTCCATTATGTGTGTTATTGCATATGTGTGTGGGTGGTGACCATCTGAGAGGGGATATTATGATATTAAACACCTCTAAATAGAGCTAATTTATGTTAAGATGAGTGACAGGGTGCTGCTGCGTGTAGTGCACTCATGTAGGCGTTAGTTTGAGAGGACGCATTTGATTGACACTTTTAATTGGGCCATGATGCTCAGCTCATCTTCGTTTTGAAGCACTCGTCGTCATCAACAACATCAGTACTGTCTGTACTGTTTATCATTTAGGCTGAAAGTCACACAAATTTCAAGTGTACTGTTGAGCAGAAACACTCACAGTTTTCCGTGCCTGTTTTTTTAAATCCAAATGAGTTTCTAGTCCCCACCCTCTTTTCCAGAATAGATCTGCACCATTACGACTCGTATCTGCTATGGTTTTCTGAGTTCACACATCTGAAAGTCATGGACAGAAAGTGTCTGTCAAAGGCAGGTGAGAACAAAAGTTTTCATTTACGCATTAGTTCATTAAAAACATGTTAAGTTACAAAAACAGTCTGTGATGGTTAACAGCTGGGAAATAAAATTCTCGTTTATATTAGATCTGTGTAGCAGCAGCAACATAAGTTACAGTAAATACATCAATAAATACACTGCATTCTTGTCTCCTCTGAGGCTCTCTTAGCATGTTTTGCTTAAACTCTGACCATGACATCTGAACTGGTACACCATTGTTGGGTAGAAACTTACAGATTAAGGGGCGGTGTTATTAAAATCGAGATTTTCATGATATGTCACCTTTAAAAGTGACAGTAAAGACTATGCAGTCAGGACCACTTCTGAGAATAGAATTTATTGCAAATTCTTTGGATTTGTTGACAGGCTTCAGCTCTGAGAGGCTCAGCTGCCATACTAGACAGTTTGAGATAGCTCCTTGATGTAGAAATCCTCCACCTGGGGAAAAGAAAAGAAAATCCAGATATTTATTAGCTACATATACATTTTGCAGAACATGGGATGCAGAAAATTGCAAATAAAGATAGATTACAATAACAATCCAGTCAAGATGATTTCCTAAGCAGAAAACTGAATTCTCTACTGTTAAGGTGCTTGGAGGGGATTAAGTGGAAGTGGGTGCAGATGTCTGTACAGTTGACCCTGATTGACAGGCCATCTGACCAATCACAAGGTCTAATCCACCATTTATTTTGGAAAAACAAACCAGACGTGTGTGTGTATTGATGCCTTTCTGTGGTTGAAATAAAATACCTTCTGATGTTCATTCATGTTTATTTCATGCTTTGAGTAGAAAAAAAAAAAATAATAATAATAAAAAAAAAAATATATATATATATATAAATAACAAATACATTTTCATACTTATGTACTTAATAAAATGCCATGCAATTGTACTTTTAGTATACTAAAATAGAATACTTAAAGTCTGCTAAATTTGAACAAGTAATTTGTACTTGATGCACTTTAATTGTGCGGAAGTAGTGCTAAAGTCCAATTAACTACATATTTTAGGTCAGAGATTCTGAATCCTAGACCCCACACCCCACTGACATATGATCTATTGAAACGTATGTGCACTGCGAAGTGGACATCACTGGATATTCCGCCATGATTCGAAGCATTTAAGTTTGCAACACATAATTTAAATCATACTAATTTATTTATTTTTCTGTTTATATATATATATATATATATAAATTATTCTACTAACCTTTAACCTAACCTAACAGTTTAAGAGCTACTAGTTTAAATTAAAGAGAATTAGTTGACATGTAGTTAACATATAGTTACAAAGTTATTTATAGTTAGTAGAATATCTAAAGTGCACTATATGCTCTTTCGGAGATAATCTGACCGATTTATAATTTGGCCTAAATAATTTTGACAACTGTATTTGCTTACCATCTACCCACACTTTAATAAATGTTCACATCACCTATGACTGGTCATAATGTATTAGGTCATGTATATTTAAATAGGAAAAGTAAAATAAATACAATAAAGTAAAAAATAAATAAATAAACATTTTAAAAGAATATAGAATTCCATTATATTGTAGTCTACTACTAAATGTAATGTAGTACAAAATAAATAAACAATAATGATAATCATAATAGTAATAATAAGAATAAGAATAAATATATTATATATGAGATTTAAACTTAAAACTGATCTCTTCAGGCTGTTGTTAAAAACACTCAGAGGCTATTATATTGAGGTTATCTGTTTCTCTCAACCAAAAATACGATCCAAACACATCCATTATCATCATTCTCTCTATCTTTTGCTTCTTCTCACTTTCTGACAAACATACAGACTCTCTCCTTCTCTGTAAATCTCTTTCCCACAGTATCTTTGCCTTATAACACTGTCTGTGGCAACATAAACACTCGCATACACACACACACACACTCACAGAGTGGCTATGGAGTGATGGCAGCCTGCACTATGACCATATGGGAGTCATAACTCAAGCCTCGGATTGGCGTAGAAACCATCTGCCCTACAGCAGGGGAGGGATGAAGCTGTAATGCACACAGAGACACACACATTCACCGATGAGTCCTACAGTATTGCTGCCTCCTCCTCTGCCACAAGACATCAGATCGAAATATCTGGATACAGCATAAAAAAAAAAAAAAAAGAATTGCAGTAAATGTTTATTTCCATAATCTATTCCAATGTCTCAGATCACATACTCAGCTTTATTATATCATTGGCCATCCATAACCTCTCCCTGCAGTCTAGAGAGGTTAACTGTGACTGTGTGCAGCTGGTCAGAGACCACCACTGATTAGAGACCCCGATGGTGACTAGTTTTTGACAATAACATTCATACATTTCACACAGACTACCTACCTACTGAACTAAACATTACTTTTTAATAAATAAAAGCATTTAAATTTGTTATTAAATGTGTTATTAAATTATTGTAATTAAATGTGTTCATCTTTTCATCCTATTAATAAATAGTTCATGCAATAAAATGCATACTGCCTGTTTAGCCATGTCCACTGATTCTACAACACTGCCTGTTTAGCTCCGCGCACCAATTTTACCAATTTTATTTAAAAATATTTTACGTTTTATTTTTGTGTATTTAATTAAGCTAAATTAACGCGTTAAAGTCCCGGCCCTAATATTTACTATATCCTACAGTGGTACTAAATTAATAAATTAATTGATCGATGATTTAAAAAAATAATAGATTAATTATAATTCACAAATTATTCACAGCTAACTAGTGATAGATAGATAGATAGATAGATAGATAGATAGATAGATAGATAGATAGATAGATAGATAGATAGATAGATAGATAGATAAATAGAGCTAAATCATGGCAGACTGTATGTTTTGTTTCTCATTTATGTATGTCACGGTTGTTCTGATTTAAATACAATTCCCATATGGTTTGAGCTTATTGTTTACAGAATTTCTGATCTTTAAGCACTTGTTTTTGTTTTCATATTGTGCAATAAACTGCACAGTGAAGTCATTAGTGACTAAAGCCTTAATGAAAACTGATCAGGCTGCCCTGGAGGTTTCCTAGCAACCGCTTAGATTGATGACCGTAGTGCAATTGTTTTTGTTTTAATGTAGGACTAAAGGGAGCGCAAGAGAAGAGAGAGGGAGAGAAAAGAGGAAAAGAGGGAAAGCGAGAGATAGGAATTAGTGAGCTTAAAGGGCATTATGTCAGTATACAGAGGATTTAGCGCTTTAGGCGGGATTATGGCCCTATCGCTTTGATGGAGGGAGGACGGAGCCTTTAGTCCAAGGATGACCATTATTTTTCCTTTCTAGTGTGGGTGGCAGAAATGGGAAACCTGGGCGGTCATTTATGAACACTAAAGTTGTGCACACAGGCGTGATTTCTTAAAAAAAAAAAAAAAATCAATTTAAATTGGCTAGATTTAGGGATTCAGTAATATAACATATCCACCCACATGCTTCTATGAAAAGTCAGTGAAAGTAAAATGATCTACATTCATTTCACCATGGAATTGGCGATGTATATATATTTTGCATTCAGCAGCAGCACAGCATGATGAAGTTACAGTCAGCTTCTTTCATTGCAAACATCAGACATTCACTTGTTTCGCCCCTGCCTTGACATTTCAGATCCATAGCAGATATAGGCTGGCTCTTATTGAGTAGAGTGCCTGAATGTTGGGGTAAATAGGTGAATAAAGTGCAGAGCAAAACCAGTCTACATTGATCCACTGGGTGGAGAAGGCTTCACCTCAATCAGTCTGTTGGTCACCCAATCCCCCGTGTTCTGACCTAAAGCTACTGAGCCGCAGCTCTGGTGCACTCCCAAGGCGAAGGCTTGGAATGTAGGAATTCTAAGACATCAAGGTTTATAAGATAAGGAGTTTGGTAAATTTCATATTTTGTAGATGACATTAATAATCAAAGCTGCATTTATTTGTTCAAAAATATTTTTTTTACCATTGTGAAATATTATCACACACACACACACACACACACACACATATATATATATATATATATATATACAGTATATATATATTTTTTATTTTTTTATTTTATTTTTTTATTTATTATTATTTTTTATGTTTAAAGAGGTCATGAACTGAGAAATCAAAAGTGAAAAAAAGTAACATTATGTCTAAGCACTGCTTCCGCAGAAGATTAATGCCTGCTTCTACATGACTGCTTGTTTAGCCACGTCCACTGATTCTTCAACTCTGCCTGTTTAGCTCCCCCCACCAATTTGGGTATGTAGATAAAAAAGAGAACGATAAACACAGATCTACGCAGAGATTAAATGACAGATGTCTCCGAAGATGCTGTGTATGCACCAAAGTTTTGGGTAAAGTCTTTGCATTGCCTTCCTTTTGATCTCAACATTGAGAAAAAGTAGATGAACTGAAACTCTATTCTCCTATTTGAAGTGCGTTGACACAATCTCTATTGTTAAAAGCACTATATAAATAAAGGTGACATGAAATGACTTTGCATTGTCCATCTGTGTAGGACAAAGCATACAGGTACAGACACAAAGGCACAGACCGCCTGTGAATACTTGCGACATGCACACAGTAGGCGTTTCTGTAGACCAACTGCCCCCTAGAGGTCTGGAGCATCCGTTGTGTTGTGAGATTGTTGTTTTGCAAATTAACTCTTCCTATATTGCTAAAATCATTGTGCTTAAGTTAATTCCACCTAATTATATTAATTTTGTTTGATTGATTGATTGATTTAATGATTAAAAGATTATCCAATATATGTGTGTGTGCAGTGTTATATATATATATATATATATATAATTTATTTGTTTGTTTATTTGTTTGTTTGTATTTATATATGAGTATGTCTCGCCATTAGCTTAGCATCATGCTAACATCCACTTAACAGACTTTTGACTAGGCCTATGTAGGCAGCAGGGAGCTGAGTATGCTTTGGCTCCAAGGATTGAAAACGACTGTGAATGTGAAGCATGTCACTGTCTTCTCTCCTCCATATATTTTCCTTCTTAAATCATTGTATACCCACTGTCATGCTCTTGAAATCGTTAAAAAAAAAAAAAAAATACATGGTCCAATTACAGAGGCAAAGAGGATGACCAGACCACAGGGTTTAGCATAAGGAATCTGTGAGTGGTAATGGCCCTCCATTTGTCAACAGATAGGTGGCACAGTGTGCAGCATGTGCCAGTAGCCTTGTGCCTGAGGGAGGAGACCGTGCTTGTCTGAACACCCCTTTCTCTCCTTTCTTCTCATTCTTTTTCTCCCCCTGCTCCACTGCTCTGACTATAGCATCTTTTTTTTTTTTTTTCTTAGGATGGATTTAGAAGAAGGATACTGTGCAGCATCGATTTACAGCATAATACATGGTGTACAAAAATTTCAAATTGAACAGTTTAGAAATGGTAAATGTAAGACTTCAAATCATGTTAATGGGAGTAATAGAACTCAATCCCTAGTTCTGTTTATACTTGGTCCTCATAATGACATTCTCCCTCACTTTATGTGTTTCACACATCTTTTATAGTGTAAAATAGCACATCACATTAGCCACTTGATTGGTTGAGGCTGACAAAGAACAAAATTCTACAGAATGATATGCACACAGTACATTTTTCTAATTGTATATATTCATGAAAAGTTCACAATGAATTGCAGAAAGAGAGAGCATGGCAAGGCAAGGCAAGTTTATTTATATTTCACACACAGTGGTAATTCAAGGTGCTTTACATAAAAGGAGTAGAAAAATCATAAAAGCAACAATAAAACAATAAGTAGAAACAATGATCATAAAAAAAATGAATTGATTAAAATGAATTTATGATTATTTAAAAATTGATTTAAAATAAGTTTAGGACTTTTAAAATAGGAAGCAATCGGTTCAGACGAAGCACAGTGCTCATTCATTAAATGCACCGCTAAACAGATGAGTTCTGAGTCTAGATTTAAAAGTATCTACTGTTTTAGAACATTTGATCTCTTCTGGAAGCTGGTTTTAACTCCGGGCAGCATAATAGCTAAAAGCGGATTCCCTTTGTTTTGTGTGAACCCTTGGTATTTCTAACTGATTTGATCCTGATCTGAGTGGTCTGCTAGGTTTGTATTCAGTGAGCATATCTGCAATGTATTTTGGTCCTAGGCCATTGAGTGATTTATAAACAAGTAAAAGTACTTTAAAATCAATTCTATGTATAACTGGATCCCAGTTGTCACAATGAGAGCTCGTAAAGCTTGCGCTTGTGCTTCCTCGCGAACACGGAGAACTCGGGAGGCAGAAGTCCTATCAAACATTACATTTATTGAACAGGCAAAAACTAGAAAACAAGGAATACGCTGCAAGCTATGCAGAGCTAAACTACACACATGAAACGTTAACATCCGACAAACAATCAAGACATGCGGAATGAATATATACAGCGACTAATCAGACACACCTGGACAAGACACAGCTGGAAAAAAATTTACATTGATGAGGAAGGCAGGGTTACAAATGAGGAAGACACATGAGGAACCAGGTAAGAAAACAAACAGAGAGCACATGGACAGCCTATGGCGTGACATAGCCCTCCCCCAAGGAGCGGCTTCCAGGCGCAAGAGGGAAAAAGTCAGAAGTCTTCCAGGGTGGAGCAGGCGGTGGGAAAGCCCACCTGGGCAGAGCAGATGGCAGAGACATTCTCCAGAGCATACCAGGCCGCAAGGATGCTCTCCTGAGCCGATCAAACAGTTCTGATGCCCTCCAGGGCGGAGCCGATGGCGGAAAAGTGCACTTGGGTCGAACAGTCCATAAAAATGCCCTCCTGGGCCGATCAGGCAGTTCGAGTGGTTTCCAGAGCGGAGCAGGCGGCGGAGAATCCCACCGGGGCGGAGCAGGCGACAGAGAAGCCCACCGGGGCAGAGCTGGCGGTAGAGACCTCCTTTTGGGCGGAGCAGGTGGTGGAGACAGATCGTGATGACACCCTCTGAGACTGAATCAACTGTGATTGCACCCTCCAAGGCCGACTGAACTTCGATTCAATGACCTCCATGGGTTGAGCAGCCACCAGTTGGACCTCTGGAGACTCTACTGCTGGAACAGACATCTCCAGAGGTTGTGCAGCCTCTGGCTGACCCAATGGAGTCTCTGAGCCACACACAGGCTCCAGAGGTTCTGACCATGGGGCCTCACAGTCTTCATGGGGCTTGGGTGAGTTGGGGGACCTGGATCACAGACCGGGTCTGTCGGATCAGACCACAACGAGTCCGAATCACAGAACGGGTCTGGCAGATCCGGCCACTCGTAGTCCAAATCGCAGACCTTCATCTCTGAGTATGGCTCCTCGTACCATACTACGGGGTTGGGGCCCATTACATGCGGGTTTGGAACCGCGAGGACCTTCAGTAGCTTCTCAGGCTGCATAACCGGGACCAACTGGGAAACACACGGCTCCTCATACTGTGAATTGGGGCTAGAACCCATTATAGGTGGGCTAGGCACCGCGAGGACTTTCAACCACTCTCCTGGCGGTGACACCGGCAATGACTGGGCTTTGCACAGCTCTCCTGGCTGTGCAACTGAACCAGACTGAACGCCACACAGCCCCTGTGACGTGGTGTCAGAACCCGTCACTAGTGTATCAGGGATGGCTAGTATGGGTGACTGCTCCTTGAGCTGTAGGACCTGAACCGAAACAGCACACCAGGCTGTGAAACTGGTACTGACTGTATTACAAACAGTGCACTAGGTTGTGAGACCGGAACCAGCTGTGCACTACATGGCCCCTTCTCGCCGTGTCAAATGTTTAAAATCATTTTTCTGTGGTTTGGGAGCCGCAGAGCTTTTAGGCGAATCTGGCAATCGCACTGACGGGCTAGGCACTAGGGCTAGGGCTAGACTGGATTCTCCTTGCTGTATCGGGGGGAGTGGCTGGTAGAGGAGGATTCGGAATCGCAGGAGTTTTACACAGCTGTCCAGGCCGTGAAAATGAAAACGAAACTGAGGACTGGTGTGATATGCTCAGATTTTCTAGTTCTAGTCAGAATCCTGGCAGCAGCGTTCTGGACGAGCTGCAG
>JAUCNO010001819.1:19336665-19348649 GCA_032353835.1 Enteromius viviparus
TGCTTAACCTCAGAATTCCTGAAAATACTTTTACCAAGGATTGTTGGAGCTGGTGATAACCCAGAGCACTTCCACTTCATTCTCTGGGGAACAGGAAACTATGTTTAATGAATTGTTTTAGTAATTGTGTGCTTGAGGCTGCTTCAAACTGAAGCACAGTTTCATAATGTTGTAGCCACAGCTTTTTCATATTTGAAAATTATGATTTATATTTTACAGGTTTGTGACGTGACCATCAGAGTTTATCACAACACTGATCAGTATGTGACAGTTTCAAACCTGAACAAATTCTGAAGAAAGATTTGACATTTTTATTGTTACACACTAATCCCTGTAATCACAAACTGTGTCCAATACATATGATGTATGAATAATCAATTATTGCAACATTTACGTTATATACTAAAATACTTAGTGCTGCTTTTAGAAATATTGCCTCCTTGAACAGTTTGACTGTGTCCAGTCCACATCAATGACAGAGAGATGACGGAAGGAAGTGTGGTGTTTTTATATACACAGTGAGTTTACCATTTTATATTTGTTTGATATATTTTCATGCTGATGCTGTTTATATAATCAAATTAACATCAGTCTTGACACTGCGGTGGATGTGACACTAAACACTTGCACACCTTCAAGAAGTATATTTTTAACAAAATAAAAGCAATACCTGTGTTAATGTGACTTTTCTCTTACAGAACACTGGCACTCTTGAAGCAGGGCTGGTTGGATGACCTTCGAGTAGAGGATCAAGAGATCTTGGTAAATGTTATAAAATCACTAACACACACATATATATATATATACACACACACACACTTTAAGATATTATCCACCTCTTCATACGCTGATCCTCTGTTTTTCTCACGTTTGTAATTATATAACAACAGAACTTACACAAAGGCTCGGAAGATGACACAATACGATCCAACGAGACATTTTTATGCCTTACGCTGATTGTCGTGCCTATTTCTCTCTGTCTGTCTAACCTGTCTCTGTCAGATGATTGAATGTGAGAACGTATTTTTGTCTGGCTGCTCTTCCTGTTTCTGCCATCAAGTTTTGTTCGCAGTCTAGTCTTGTCCAGTTCCTGTTTGAGTTTCGTGGATTTCTGTCTGTTTTGTGGCCATTGGCTTAACAGTGTTTTGTGTACAGAGTCCTCCTGATTCACGCTGTGGAAAGGACTCCTGCTGCGGAGAGCTCGCCGTCTCGTCAGTAATTTATAGATTTCTCGTAGTGTGGCAACTCCAGACCAAGGCTGTCTTTGTTTTTCATTAGGGTTTTTTTGCAGAGGTTTTTCCTGCCATTGGCTCGATTTTTGTGTGTGTGTGTGTGTGTTTGTAACCCTTGTTTTTGAGAGACTTTTCCCTGAGCATCTTTCTGTTTTTAGACGCAGTGTGCGACAGTGGTTTTTCTGTTGCAATGGACCATTTTCACACTTCCGGGTTCATAACCTAGGAACTGTTCTCTTGCTGGGGTCTGGCATATCCGGTTAAATCACAACAATGTCTGCAACCAAGTCCAAGAGTTTTTGTAGTGTTCCTTTTTGTTCCACTTCGAAACAAAAACAACCATATCTAAGTTTTCATGACTTCCCAGGTGATAAAGGAGAAAAGAAGAAATGGACTCACGCAATAAGACGCGAAGAAGGTTCAGCGTTTCGTGTTAATCGCGGTAGTTCTTTTGTATGTAGTCTGCATTTCACTGAGAATGACTACCTCCCGTCTATACACCGAAAGCGTCTCAAAACTGGTGCTGTTCCATCCCGCTTTAAGTGGAACAGCTGGGGAGATGATCAACAAAGACGACTATCTGTGTACGAGCGAGCAGAGAGCCGTCTGGGAGATGATTTTGAGCGCGTTGTTTCTGATACACCAGCCGAAACGCGAGAGATGGACACAGATGAAGTGTGTGACACTGACATGTCTACAGACCATGATTATGCACGTCCTCCATCAGCAGGTATGCTTATGTGTTCTACTAAAATTATTTTTAATGTAATCTTTATAAAAGCCCACTGTAGCACTCAAGAGCTAACGTAAATCTAATGCTTATATTCAAAACGTGTACTCTGTAACAAGTCTTTTTGATCGTTTTATCCATGTCCAACTGTGCTTATTAATATTCGAACAACTTGGCAGGTTTCATCCCAATTTTATACATATAAGCAATATATTGTACCTTTCTAGCATTAAGAGTAATGTATATACTGGTTATGGCTTTAAATGATGTAATGAAATTGTCTTTGTTTGGATTTTGATTGGCATGTGTGAGTTTATTTTCAACATGTAAAATTTTTGTATTTAACAGGTGCACTAGATGATGTTGCCCTTAAAGTACAGGAGCTGGAGCAAACTATTGGGAAACTGAAAACAGAACTGGCAAAACTCCGGGTGTCACCGTTGCATATTAACAGATTTTGTGCATCTGATGTGGACTTTCAGTTTTACACACGCTTTCCTACTGAGAGGGTCTTCAGAGCATTTTGGCATGCAATTGAACCATCTGCTACCAATATAGTCTACTGGTCAAAAGCACAGAAGAAAGGATTAACTGAACGCCAAACAGCTCCAAGCCCAAACCGTAAACTGCAGCTCATCGATGAGTTTTTTTTATATTGTTGCCGGGTCGCAGCAGGACTGAGGGAGAAGGTCCTGGCAGACATTTTTCAAATAAGTGTGCCTACTGTTAGCCGCATTATAATCACATGGGCCAATTATCTTTACCTTGTGCTGGGATCAATGCCAATTTGGATGACTAGACAGCAGGTACAAGCTACAATGCCAACCACATTCCTACAGTTTTGTCCAGAGGTGAGGGTGCTAATAGACTGTACCGAGCTAAGGTGCCAGAGCCCAACGTCACTCTCATTACAATCAGAGGTGTTCTCTTCATACAAGAACACCACCACCTTCAAAGGACTGATTGGAGTTTCACCATGTGGAGCTATTACTTTTGTTTCTAAACTCCATACAGGATCCATTTCTGATAAAGAAATCTTTAAACAATCAGGGATCCTGGACCTTCTAGAGCCTGGAGATGGCTGCATGGCAGACAAAGGGTTTACAATTGAGCGTGAGCTAGCTGAACGTGGGGCAAAACTAATCATTCCCCCATTCAAAACAGCACCTCAATTCAGCGAGGAGGAAGTGAAGCGAACACAGGCCATAGCTCGCCTTCGGATCCTGGTAGAACGGGCAATCAGGAGAGTGAAGGAGAACCACATCTGGGACACAGCAGTTCCTCTCACTTTGACAGGCACTGTAAACCAAATATGGACCAACTGCTGTTTGCTAGCTAACTTTCAAGGGCCACTTAATATGAAAGGACATAAAGTTGTATGAGGACACTCTACAAATGTTAACTTTTAAAACCTGTTGAACAAATCACACATTTGACTTCCATTTTAATGTATTCATTAAAAAGTGATATTGTTTAATCAAAATCTTGTCACTTTTTTCTCTTGACTCAAAAATAAAGTTAATACCAAGCTCCAATTTAATACTTAAATAACAATTGCAATATACTTCTGAAATACTTGTTAAAATATTTAATAAGCAACAAGAATTTAAGAAAGCACTTCATTTATGTAAGAAAATTCTTTTGCAATTTACTTCACAAAATATTTGCATTCAAATGATTACAGAAGCAATTATGAGAAACAAAAAACATTTGTATCCATTTAAATAATGTAGAAAACAATCACTAATTTCAATGTTTTTAAGCATGCAGCTAAACCAGTTTATCTACAGTTTTTTAAATATTCTTCCATGTAGACTCCAAAGTTATACAGGTCCAGCTGATCTTTCATTTTAGAGATCATGTCATCGTCCCTCCATACTCTCTCCACAGTGATGTCTCCTTTTGTGTCTGTAATAAAGTCACACCAGCTCAGTCCAGTTATGGCCAGCTGACCTTGCACCTGCCAAAAGTACTTGTGTGTTTTTTTAAGTGTAGCTTGGCCTTTGAGGAACTTTATGTGTCCTGCTTTAGAAACAGACTCTGCTTCTGTACATTTTATTTCGGCAATCCCAAAACATGGATTTTCGGATGGATCAAACACTTTTGCGTCAGGGCTGGCACCAAGATGAGGAGCATCTGGATGAATTATGAATCCGCAAGGTAACACATTAACATGACACAATTCAGAGTACTGCTCCAAAACTGCTGGTTCAAGTTCAAGGCCTCTTTTCATTGCGTCAGTCTGCCGTGTTCCCTTGATTATTCTCCTTGCCAGTGATTGACCAGAGGACTCCCCTCTAACATGGCATACTTCTCGAAATTTACTTGCTGTTACCCTTGGTCTACGAATTTCTGACCACTCAGTGCACTGAGACTGTTGTTTTGTTCTCTCTTCTATCAATGCAGACATCTCAGGACTCACGGTTAAACTTTCCAAAAAAAGCAGCTGATGGTAGTTGGGAACAAAGTTCAGTTTGCTCTCCAAATTCATGCCGAGCACAGGGAGTTTTGGAAACTCTGGGGCACTTATGTGTTTTGCGTACCTTCTGGTTGTAACAGGTGGGCAGTGATATGACAGTACTGAGCCATGAGGCACTGGTCCAAACCTTGAATCAACTAGAGACAGTTCTGATAGTCCATGGAAAACAGAGCAGATCGTGGGCTGTGGAGTTATGCTTTTTAATGACTCAGCAACAGACATCACTGCCAAGTAAGGGAGGGGTCCTAGAATACGAAAATTTGAGTAACCTTCAGACAGAATTATACATGGAATTTATAAAAGGTCTTTAAATATAAAAAAATGTTTGTGAAATGCATATTAGGCAATAAGCAAAAACACCTAAATTAATAACAAATGCTATTAAATGATAAAGAGGATAAATGGATAAATGTTATTACCTGTATATGCTTCATACAGTGTCGATTTACAGACAATCTTGCCAGACACTTTTGGTTTCCTGACTACCAACTGGTCCAGAGGCTCTGGCTGAATACCCTATCACACAAATAAACAATTGCAATAAATAAATTAGACGATGTAAACAAACAGTTACATCAACTACATACACACACACAAAACATCTATAACATTATTCCCACATGCCTAATATTGAGTTGGTCCTCTTTTGATGCCAAAAAAAAAAACAACCTTCAAGGTATGAACTCCACTTGACCCTTGAAGGTGTGCTGTAGTATCTGTCACCAAGATGCTAGCAACAGATCCTGATGGACAAAAAATCTGATCCACGGAGGACCATCTCACAACTTACAGGACTTAAAGGACTTGTTGCTAACATCTTGCTGCCAGATTCCTCATCACACCTTCAGGGGTCTAGTAGAGTCCCCACTAGAGTCACATATTACCTGAGTCCTTGGTCTATGCCAGGTCTGAAGAGAGCTAGTACATGGGACTGGTAATGGGGCTGTCTGCATTTTCATCATACTAAAATGTGCACTGGAAAAGCCAGGCAACCAGATGGCTGCACAATGTTTTCCCCACAGCACATGAGCATGACGTGCTGTTTAACTGCACAGGCGCATCAGTCTGTAAAGTGACCTACAGGTGAACAAAGAAATGAGTAACACTACAATCCATGGAATTAAATGTTTATTATAAGAAATGATTAATGATGAGGGTTAATGAATGAACATGGGCCTTCTGAACAGTTTTATGGAACAACAAGAGCCATGTTTCACTAAGGCAATCGGCCACTACAGGCATATATTTATATGCTTTTATTAAGCAAATAAGACAACCCTTTCTGTGTAGCATGCTATCGTATCTTCAAATGTAAGTGACATCTACGGTCACTAAAAACTAGATACCTGATTAATTTAAGCACATTGCACACTATTCACTTATTGTGTTTAATGCTCTTGCAATGCCATAAACACAGAAACACTGGAGCTGAACAGAGTTGGGAAGATAACCACTACTGAAATCTGCAACCGCAGGAAATTAAGGTGAAAGCAGAACAAATAAGTGTAGAAGAAATCTGCAACCGCAGTAAAGAAATGTGAACAGACCACGGGATAACTGAACATGTTTATGTTAGCACACTGCTGAATGAAACCTGTAGGGAATGTGGTTCCTCTCTTTTCCTCATAGATCTGTGACACCTGCATCTTACCACTACCTCCATATTCACCACGTTTGAAACTAATTAAGTACGCAAAAAATCCGAAGAATATGAATATCGCTTTGCTATGCTAATTTTTTTTCTAAATTAGCATAGCATACGATGCTAGCCAGCAAAATAGCATTAACAAGAGAGCACGTACTTACCTTCGTAGTTGAAAAGATAATTTTCATGAAAATATTTGTATCCTTTTTCAAGTTTTTTAGATGGCATGGTGCGTTCCACTAACTGTGTAACATATGCCATGGTCAGTTTGGGAAGATTTTTGAGAGAACAGCTAAACAGCAGTTCCGGATGCTCCATTGTGTTTGCCGACCGCCATTCAACAGGAAGTTGATTATCCCAGCAAGAAACTTACCGGAAGTCGTCATAGATATCCGTGAAAATGGCCTATCTGATGAGGTGTTTCTGAGCTATCAGAACACGCTACCTTTGATTTATAGACAATAAAGTTTAGGCAGTTAGTTTAATATTTAGTATTTTTGTTTTCCTATTTCTTTGGAGTTTAGGCAGTTGGGCTAACAGTTAGTTGCCTTATGTTTCTTATTTTGGCCTTGCCCCCTCCTGAAGTTATTACCCCTTTTCTAACTGTTTAATATTTATGTAAATAAAAACTTCTCTTTTTTGTTGCATTTGGTTGTTTGGGTCATTTTAGCCCATCTTGAGGTTGAACTCTGGTGTTTTTCTCAACCACCACACTCTCTCACCACCAAATATTTTATTTCTGTTGCGGTCTTCTCTAGACTTCTATTGAGGCCATAACACCTCCGCATCCTAGATAGCGAAACCATCTCATCATTTCAGACCGACCAATTTAAAAAAGGTCACAACATCTATATTTTCAAGCTCCAATGCCAAATTAAAACCTTCCAGACAATGCTAGCTTTCCTCAATTACAGTAAGTACACTAAGTTTTAGCTCTGCTCCCCCAACTGACCCACTTTTTATAGACTAGTGAGACAAACCAGTCACCCGTTTCTGTTTCCAGAAGCACCTAAAAACATCCTCCGGCGCACAGGTATCCCTGTCGAAAACTTCTCTTCCCACTCTTTTAGAATCGGAGCCGCAACGTCAGCAGAGATAGGCCTTTCTCAGCTCCAAATCCAAACCCTCGGGCGATGGTCCTTTAACGCATTTAAAAGTTATATTCACTCCGATAAGCTCACCATCAAGAAGGCCCTTCAAACCCCACTCAGCTCAGCTCCAAATCCACCCTATCTTCCTCTCTCAGTCAGCACTGCAGTAGAATATTATACAAAATTACACAATACAATACAATTTCACAACATTTCTTTTCCAGCGACTAACTTCCATGTCCTTTCTACCACAGGTCCTCAAGCTCTCGGCAGTCACCCAGCACAACCTTTCCATCCTCCCCCAGCCTTAAAGTGAAATATGTGTATATATTTTCTCATTGTTTAAAGTAGTTTGGGCTTTGTTTTCCCTCCTATATATAATATATATAATTTCATGTTCATAATCACCCTAGAGTGCTCAAAATTGTGAATATGAATGGGAATACATTATTTTCTAGGGGAGAGATAAATTCTAGGGGAGCCAATAAATTGTTTGTATAAGAGATAACGATTTCTTGTATATACAATTAATAGATGAGGCGCAGACATAAGATGTTAAGTTCTCTGCCGAGTTCAGAACTAGAGTTGTGACGTTCTCGAACGAACCGATTATTTTGAACGGCTCATAAACATGAACGATGGGAGCCGAGTCGAGGCCGTTCTTTCTGCCGCTCTTTTTCTCCTATGAACAGTTATGGGGAGGTGCTACTGCCTAACAGCGTGATGATAGTTGTGCACGCATCCTTCATGTCAGTACTCCAGTGGAAAAAAACCCTACATGTTTCTGTCATTGGGTAAGAGCAGAGCCATGACTTGTATCTACAGTATATGTCTAATACTTTAAATTATTTTTTTGTTATCTATCAAAATGTTCTTTTGTGATACTGTTCTTGTATAGACATTTTTCACTAAAAGCTGTGTTGCACAGACATTCATTGCAGCCCACTTTGTTATTGTTCATTTAAGACTTGAAGGGGCTGATGTCCTATGTGCAAAGTTTATAGCAGTAATAGTGGACTGTATGTAGACATTTCCATTTTATTTATTCAAATTTTATCTACAGTATGTATTTAAAACTTTAAATATTTTTTGTGTTCTATTAAGAGCCGTAATTCAGAACTACCAGCCAATCAAAACTGAGAATGTGTGATTTCCGGGTAAATTACGAGTAAAGCATGTTCGTTACTAGGCAACATGGGTGCGCGCACACACACACACAAAGTGGAATTTGAAAGAGCTGAAGCGAATGCGGTTGCGTATTAGTATTATTATTATAATTATATTATTATTTTAATTTTACGATTCCTGGACGAAATCAGTTGCCTGTGATCGAAGATAGTGTGAGCTTCTGCTGGGAAATATTGACAAATTCATATTGAATTATTACTAAAGTAGTTAAAAACCTTTTTTTATGGCTCCTCCCCTATAGCAGATAAAAATATCACTCTAAACTTTAGCTAAAACTAAAGAGCCCTGTTACTATACTGAGACTCAAATGTCTGATTGCTACTCATTAGCCCATTAGACTCAAACAGACTTCCATTCTATGTGATATTTCTTCATTAAAACTCCTTTATGCTTCCTCTCTATTTAATACCATTTCAAATCTACCTGTGCCTGATAGCACACATACATCTGGGAGACGTCAAAGACATGTTATTCACAAAGAGGTCATTCCATTATAAATAAGAAATCATGATTGACATCGTTTCCTTGTCCATCGTTTCCGATCTGGAGGGCAGGAAGTAGAGAGTGATGTCACTGCCCAAATTTTGTATTTGTGTTATGAACAATTTTAATACAATGAGACGTGAATGAATGATGATACCGGGATTCTGGACACAGCCAACAGATCACCAAAACCACACATAAGATTAAAGGATTTATTAAAGACAAGTGTACGGCCAAAATAACAAAAAAACTTAATAAAAAATTAAAATAGAATAAAATACAAAATAACTCCATAAGGCAAGGCAAGTTTATTTATAGCACATTTCATACACAGTGGTAATTCAAGGTGCTTTACATAAAAGGAGTAGAATAATCATAAAAGCAATAAAAAAAATCACAAAAAAGGAAGTAGAACAATCATAAAAACAATGATCACAACATTAAAATAAAAAAATAAAAAAACTGATTGATTAAAATGATTTTAAGATGATTTAAAAATTGATTTAACCATTTCAGCAGTGAGTTTAAAATTTTCCAGTGGTCTCCCCAGAGTCAGTTTTTTTAGGCTACCGTAATTTACAATGTTCGCCTTTACTGTTTCCATGGCGACGTGTTCTGCTTGTCATGTGACACACCGCGAGCGCAACACCGCTGTAAGACAGATGGATCGCTTTTATGTTTTTCCTTTTTTTATCTCTTATATTCACAAACTTGCTCACTGTGTCATAAACATTCTGATATTCTGATTCACAAATATATGTAAATGAGTGTTTTGTCATTTATACACCTTTATAAATGATGTTCGTGATTAGATCCTAGTGGTCTGAGTGGTCTGCTAGGTTTATATTCAGTGAGCATATCTGCAATGTATTTTGGTCCTAGGCCATTGAGGGATTTATAAACAAGTAAAAGTACTTTAAAATCAATTCTATGTGTAACTGGAAGCCAGTGTAGGGACCTGAGGACTGGTGTGATATGCTCAGATTTTCTAGTTCTGGTCAGAATCCTGGCAGCAGCGTTCTGGACGAGCTGCAGCTGTCTAATGGTCTTCTTGGGAAGGCCAGTGAGGAGACCATTACAATAATCCACCCTGCTTGTGATAAAGGCATGAACAAGTTTCTCCAAGTCTTGACTGGAAACAAAACATCTAATTCTTGCAATGGTTTTGAGATGATAGTATGCTGATTTAGTTACTTCTTTGACATGACTACTGAAACTAAGATCTGACTCTAGAATCACACCAAGATTTCTGACTTGGTTTTTCGGGGTTTGACCCATAGAGTCAAGATATGCATTCACCTTTCCAAAGCAATGACTTCAGTTTTCTCCTTGTTTAACTGAAGGAAGTTTTGGCACATCCAAATGTTTATTTCATCAATGCATTGGCAAAGGGAATAAATGGGGCTGTAGTCACTTGGCAATAAGGCTAGGTAAACCTGGGTATCATCCGCATAGCTGTGGTATGCAATTTGGTTATTTTTTATCAAGATAAAAATTGGATCAAAATTGTAAATGTAATAAATAGGGCATTAAATGAAAAGCCTTATAATGCCAATAGTAACTCATATGCTATGCTATACATATGCTATCAATGCCAAACATGTTCTTTTCAAATATACTGCATATTGTAGATTGACAAAAGGGGGCGTTAAGGTACAAAGGTGTTCCTTTTAACTTTTGTACCTTTGGATATCACCCCTGTGGCAGCTTTTTTTAATGCACCAAAGGATTTGAGGATTTTCCACCATCCCCGCTTAACCCTACATTACCTGTGGGAAAGCAGAAAGTACAATTGTTGTACATACTGAGGTCTTACCATTATTACGGGTCAATACTGAACAAAAACACAAAATTGAATGCATAGTGGAAGTGTCAAAATTGAGGGTAGAGCCTAGACCCCTGTGATGCTCGGATTCATGCATTAGTGGTGAAAATGATACAAAGCTGGTCTACAGTACTATATTGTATGCATGTATCATTTGTCATGATTAAATGCAAGGAAACACTTCATGAACAGCTTAATGACAGTTTGTTTTCACAGTAACATGATCGTGTTTGAAAGTATGTCACACACAACTGTACATCATGGCCCAATATTGGCATGTTTAACGCATCATGAAATAAGCAGCCTTCATCCCTATCTGTCCCTCATGAATCTGCAACTCTGCAAATCAGCATTCAGTGAAGTGTCAGGTTCACACACACACACACACACACACACACACACACGTGCACACATACACACACAGCCTTGTGTCAGCAGCAGGCAGCCAAGAGGATTATAACACAGCTTAATATCTGATTTAATTACCACAGTAACACAGTGATCATGGCTTATTAGTGTGAGGAAAAGAAACAGAGAGAGTGCAAAAGAGAGTGCTGAGAGAGAGAAGCGGAGGGAGTCAGAGAGGCAGAGATATTCTCAGGGCTGCGGTTCCGCAGCGACGCAGCGAGCTGCTACCCACAGGAGTAAATATGACCTTTTTCTCTACACTCACTCCTTGCTCATTTTGTCTACTTGTATTTCCACTTAGAAAAAAAAGTTGGAAATCTCAAAGTTTTGCCATTGAAATACATGTTAAAAATATACCAAAACAGGAAGGCTAAGATCAGAAATGTTTTCTGAGGATGAGTTAGGAGTGGTCTCCCAAAATTGAAACATTTGTCATCATTTATTCGCCCTCATGTTGTCACATTTTTTTGTTGTTTTTGTTTTTGTGAAACACAAAACTAGATACACGTTTCTCTTCCACTGAAAATGAATAAAATTGTAATACATTTTTTTTTTTTTTTTATTTACCACTGCTTTAAAATCTTTCTAGTCTACCGACATTTGCAACCTGGTCTCATAAAAATATGTTCTTCTGTACACATTTTGTGCAACACAGTTTTTACATGCCTTACTGCTAAAACAAAGGTTCAATAAGTGAATCCTGGCACTTTTTTATGACATTGATATAGGTACATATTGATGTGTTCTTATTATGTTAAATAAGGAATAAAAGATGTCAATCTCACTGCCTTTAGTGTTCACTTATGTTGGAAACTGCAGAAATATGTACACTGAAAAAAATGATTCTGACCCCTTGTAAATGTTACATGTTTTTATCTGGTTAATTTCACTGATTTTAATGTG
>JAUCNO010001819.1:19348749-19361161 GCA_032353835.1 Enteromius viviparus
TTAGATAAATTTATTTCGTGCAACCCTACGACGTAACAAAATTAAGTGAATTCAACATAACATTTTTTTCAGTGTACTTAGTACATATTTCGTGCCTCGCTAAAAACTATAAGACCAGGTAGGACATTTGTTGTGACATACACTTCAAATATAATTAATTGCAAATGTATCCAGTCCCCCCCGGTTAATATTCTTCGACAGTGAATCTATAGAACGATAAAGTAGAGAAAATTCTAAAGATGGCTGTGCACTTGATTCTCTGACGCATAAGGTCTATATTAATATGCTGTATGGTAATAGATTAATTATTTAGGAGCCACATTTGTACCGCAGAAGTATATTAACTGAAATTGCAGATGAACCCTTTATGGTCTACCCCTCTCAAGTGCTGAGCACCCTGGAGCACCGTAAAGCTAAACCCACCTGGGTTTGTCCTTGGCTGGGATAGAGCTATTTTAAACCCCTGGAATAAGATTTAGACTTGAAAACAGAAGGTCACAGTCTCAACAGAAGCAAATGGGTGTAGCTGCTGTTCAATAGTAGTGTTTGTTGCAGTATGCTAGAGCAGTTAAAAACTGAGCTAGCAGGATGCTTCAGGATTCCAACAGCAGTGTATCTACAGTAAGTGCCAGAAATTGTCTATTTAAACCTTGCTCTGATTTGATCGCGCATGACCACAAATGCGTAATTGAATTCGATAGATTATTTGGCCTCTATAAAAAATACATACACACTCGTCTCTAGGAGTGAGTTCAATACCATTTGATGTGAATGCAGAATGAGAATGCAGTGCAGTAAATAAAAAATCATGGCACACTCTCAGCAATGTTTTGCACATTTAGAGTCTAACCTTTCTGTATTTGTCCATCTTTACTTGCTGGATAAAGAGATTAAAGCATTTTAACCCTGCATGAGTGCTGAGTACTTCCAGCCATCCAAGCCCCCATCTGTCTCCCTTTTTCCCCCATATGGACACTCATAAATATAATATTATATTATATTCTATAATATTATATCATGTTTGTGTAGGTTTAAAATAAATAAATACATACAAAAATAATAATACAAAAACAATAGTAATAAAATTAAGGGAGAAAAAAAGGAAGAAGAAAAACTAAGTTGTTTAAGATAACACATACTCGAACTTGAAAATCAGAATCCCAAGATCGGATCAAAAAATGTCCTGCATGGCTGAAAAGCTTTAAGATAATCAAAATAAATAGAAAAAGTTGGTATAAAAATAATCTTAAAGGCCATTAAAGCTAAAAATCTGAGGGCTCTGCAAGGAGATTAGTGAACACATCGGACTCAGATGAGCTTTAGGACAAGCCATCAGTATTAAGATCCAGTTCACCAGATGTTCTGTGCTATTTATAAAGTGTTTATTGTATATATGATGTTGTGTACTGTATGAATGTGCACATCTGCATATTTCATAAAGTTCCATAATCGCCTGTTTATTAACGCTGAAGAAAACTTAGCATTTGTGACTGCAGCTATCCATAAAGCTTCTGTGCTTTCCTTTATTTAAGAGGATGGTTTATCAGACGGGGAGAGAGAGAAAAAAAAGAAAGGAAAAAAAGAAAGCTGCATCTTCCAATATGTCATTTGCTTCACAGTCGTTTTAGGCTATCATCACTCAGGGACTTGTCAGCACTGCTACGGAAGGAATGTAGGGAGGCTTAGTGATGGAATAAAAACAGAAAAGGGGGAATAGACTGCAAAAGAGAGATGCCGATAATGGCTCACTGTGGCCATCAGACGCTTGGTTATCTCGCTGAAGGCCCACTGTGTTTGAAACTGGTTCTTTATGACTCCTTTCTTTTAAACATGTTTATAATTGCTTTCTAAACAGAAGGTGAAAGCCTCAACAGCTTCTAAATGGTCCCTTTGAACATTTGACACATGGAATCTAGAACACCTTTGACAACATCCTGTTTTTGTGTCCTCTTGCTATCAGAGTTTACTATTTAGGAACACAGCCGGTGCATTTCATCACCTCTCCATCTCTAAAGATGTCTGATTAATCAGGCAGTGCATTTAATTAAAGAGAAAACTTAGGTAAGTAATTGGACGTAATGTGTTTCTTGCTCGGAGCCTCATCCTGTAAAAGAAATGCCTTTAGTAATTTTTTCTGACACCGTAAATACATCAATGCTGTTTAATCCATTCATGACCTCCGTCATCAAGAAAATAAGTGCGAATTGTTTTCCCTCCTTTTCCTCCTTGGAGATGGAACAACAATTCTGCGATTACCAAGACAGTATCTGTTGCAGAGTAATATGTAAAATGTTTTAATCTCTGCGGTCCACAAAGGCCTCAGATCATTACAGTTTTTTTTTGTTTTTCTTTTTTTACATTCTTACACAAAACAATTAAAGCAAATAACATCCTCATTTTGTGATTACTGTCATAAATAAATAATACAGTGTCTATTTACAATAAGTGCAAAAAGCCCACCTTGCTGGCAGAAGCTATTGACACTAACTCCACCCACCATGGTGTGATTGGGCTAGACAATATTACAAAAGACAATTGACCTGAGTTCGAATCAGCTTTTTGCCAACCTTTTTTTTTCTCCCTTTTCAAATCTCATATTACTTCAGAAAGGCACTTAGTTTCAATTAAAATGTAGGAAATATTCGACAAGTTATAAATAAAGTAGGTTTAGTTGTTTAATAATGTGCTACAATACTGAAATAATTGCCACTATTTACAAGTAGTATAGATGGCAGAAAATCCTGCTAAGTATAGAATTCATTTCTATTTTCACTTAGTGTAAACAGTATGTATTGTGTCTGTGACTTTACCCGTAAGTTTCTGAAGAGCATTTTTTAAGCTTAAAGTTGGCAGAGACAATCTTCTTAATATAAGGCTTAATATAATTTAAACGGATAATTCAATTTAATTAATTCACACCCTTCACAGTTGTCAGGGGGAAATGAGCTGTATAAAGCAAAACCACTTTTTTAAGGAGGTACTTTTTAGTTTTTTTTCTGCTGTACACAGTAAAAAAAAAAAAAAAAAATTACGGTAAAAAAAAAAAAACAGCTGCTGTGGTTGCCAGAATAAAACCGTGAAAAATATGGTAACAATAGTTTTCGTTTTACTGATTTATGTAAAATTTACAGTTAAATACCATAATTTCTAACAATAAACTATAATAACTGATATAATGTTAATATGGCAACCTATTAAAGTAGTGAAATCTATTTTGTACATTTGAAATACACTGATAACTACAAAATGCAGGTGGTGCTGAGCAAGTCACATGATAAACCAAGGCCCATCACAAGAAGCTTTTAAGTAACATATATATGCTCAGTGGCATACGCACAAACACTAAACACCATCATGGTGAGAATTATTAAACTGAAATGTGCAATAAACATTCATTCAACAACATTAAATGTAACATAAAACCCTAATAAACATGACTGATGCAAAAAAAGCTAACAAGAAACATAGTTATCTCAAAGAAAAAACATCAAATTTAAACAAAATTTAAAATGCAATGCAGGGAATTCTGGGAATGTCAGTTTACGGTGTTTACCATTAACCATTTAACAGGTTTTTACCATAGCCTTTTCACAGTTTTTTACCGTTAAAATCACGGTTATTTTTGGGCATTGGGCAATATGGGGAGCGTATGGATTAGTATTACTTTTATCACTTATTTCATTAATAATTGATTTATTCATTTGAATGCATTTATTATTAAAAACAATACATATAAAAAGAAAGAAAGCCTTTTTTGGTCCTTTAATGAATCTGCATTTTATTCAACTTTAAAGCAGCAAACGCTGTTATTCTGATTCAGCACAATCAAAAAAGCAAACGAAACAAAACAAATGCAAGTAAGAGCTTGAACAATGGCTAAGTGCGTGGACGCTGTGCTGCCTGGGCCATCTGACTCATGATTTTGGCACTCCACTATGCCCTGTGCCATATGGCAGGGCAGTGAGAAGATCTCAAAGCAAAAGTGATTCCCCCTCCATCCGCACCGACCCTCGCCGTCAATGCAACTTTCCAGTTAACACACAGCCATTACACATCTCACAGAGGGCACATGGCTATTAGTACTACTGGAGAAAGGGAGGTATCAGCACAGCCACTGCAGAATACATAATCCCTGCTATACCCTCGACTAATTCAAATGAATGTGACCTATGTTCATTTTAAAGTGGAAACAACACATATAGGGGCAAGTACCTCTAATGTTAACACAATCACTTAACAGACAAATGATTCTCACAGACTAATCAAAGCTAATTACATCTGAAGCGCAGTAACAGTAACTATTTTAAAAAGCAGCTGCTATTTGTGTAAATAGCGATATATTAGGGCTTTAACGTCAATTTGGATGTCAATTTATTCATGCACGTCCCATGCATGTCCCATGATTAGCGGTAATTCTCAATCAACTGTTTTTAAATGACAGGAAGTTGATACAAAGAGCCGTAGATTACTGACGAGCTATGCAATATCACATTCAAAATCGGAAACAAAAATGACGATATTGCGTAGGTCGTCAGTGATCTACCGCTCTGTTTATCAACAGAGTTAAGACCTCTCTCATGAAAGGTAACTAAATGTACTGTTGACTTAAAAATAAAAATAAAAAAAAGATTACACTGTACATTAGGTGGCCAACCAGAATGAGCTTTTCACCGTCATAGGTGCCGGCTCCAAAGCATTTGCAAAGTGCACTTGCAGCTTTTGACCACCAAGGTGGTGCTTTATGCTTTTCAGTCCGTCTGTCCATCTGTCTTTCCATATGTTCATCCATCTCAATTTACATCTTTACATCCATCTACAATTTTTGTTCACATCTACAGTATCCTTCTCAAACATTGTTGATTCACATCATACATCCATCCATCCATCCGTCAACCAACTGTCCATCCCTGCATCCATCCATTCCTCTTTAAGTGCTTTAAGTTTTTAAGCAATCTCTTCAAAGAACATTTCCACAAATAACCGTCAGCTTTGCCTTGCTGATTTGTTATATTTGATGGCTGCAGTTGGTAGAGAATGAAAGAAAGAAAACTTTATTTCATATTTAAAATGAGCATTTAGTAGGCTACTTATGAAGTTAATGTGTGTTTCTTAGAACACATTCAAGCAGGATAAATGTCAAGTCTATGAGCATGTGCTATTTATGAGTCATGTGTTAAAGGCCTTGGAGAGGCTTTTGAACAAAATAATAAGGTGTCCAGGGGAAAATTGTCCAAAATAAATAAAGGAACTGGTGTTCTCCCTAAGAATTAAAAGGGAAAACGGGGAATATTTTCTTACATTTAATTTACTTTAATTAGCTTTTGGTTGAAATATGTAAATTAATCACCAGATTCGCACGGATATGATTATCCTGAATTGAAACATGGAATACACTCCATTGAGCCAATCCGTCCAGTGTTTAGAACAATTAGTGTATTTTACACAATTTGCTTTAATTTGTGTTTAGCAAACTAATGTAAAACTCTAGTGTTTCTTTCTTTATAAAAGCAGGGTAGCTTTAAGATCTGAGCAAAATTTGACTTAAAAAAACACAACATACAAGACAACGATCCTTAATAATATAACACACTTTATCCAACTTTTCTACTACTCATGACTAATCAAGGATCGAGCAAACACACATTCACAGTCACACACGGTCTGAGGATGAAAAGCAATTGTGTCACTAAAAGTCCAAAGTACAAGCTACAAGTTTCTAGAACCACAACCTGAGAGAAAAGTGGAAGTTTTAGCTTATCTCTTGTTTCGGTGCACCATCAGTGACAAAGAAAAGTATTTGTGTTACCGCTCTGAGGTGAAGCTGACGAAGTCTCAGCACTCTGGTTGGCTTCCTGATGTCTTTGAAGTATTTGCAAGAAGTTCTTAGAAGTTGGTCCACAAGTGGGTTATTTTGGAGCTTTAGCAGTTCTAGATGAGCTATTTCGGTGAGATCTTAGAGAAGGAGGAGCGCACAGATGTGATGCGCCGTGGCACGGTCAGTCAAGAGGGCTGGGTTGAGGGTCACACTTTTCTGAGTTGCTCTGCTGGTTCGCCGTTGCCCTTTCTTCCTGATTGCTTGGATGATGATCTTGTTTTGAAGAAGATGCACACAAGGAGATGTTTTCCTCACGTTTTTCCACACGCACACATACAGTACCATAAAGTTCCTGGAATGCATGTTTTAACCTGCAAACTTTATTCCACCCCACGAGTGGGATCTTCCAATCAGTCCAGGTCTACAGGGCACTGAGTGGTTCTTTGTCATGCATAAATTAACATACACTAACCCAAGGTCTGCAAAAGGAATGTTTCTGAGGTTTGGTATAAAAATTTATAAAGTTTATTACTTCTGTCTGATCTAAAATATCAGTTTGGCAGCATGGCGATCCCTCAATCCAACCTTACTGGATCAACGAGGACACCAGCGTGCATGCCCAGGGAAAGAGACTGGCCTAATTGTCTAAGTGTTTCGTTAAAAATGTAGACATCGTGATATGACAACAAGAAACAAAATAGATTGTGGACAAACATGTTAGCCCTGAGTATTCAAAAGGACGTTGAAATCACTCTTAAAGATTTT
Organism: Enteromius viviparus; assembly: GCA_032353835.1. Lineage (NCBI taxonomy): Eukaryota > Metazoa > Chordata > Actinopteri > Cypriniformes > Cyprinidae > Enteromius > Enteromius viviparus. The sequence continues at coordinate 19,355,330 of JAUCNO010001819.1, forward strand.
GATAACCAGTGTCCTCTATCACAATTAATACGACAGTCCCCCAGCATGCTGGTGATTTAACATAATTTACAAATAGCCCCAGAGGTCATTAAACACTGTCCTTTCAAAAAAAAAAAAAAAATGGAAAAAAGTCCCCAAACTATTTTTTCCCCCTCTGTAAGAAAACATATAAGCCAAATTAAGCCAATAGGTTGATTTGTTCATGGAGACATCATGTTTTGGGAATAAAATGAACAATTATCTAATTTTCTTGTCGTCATACGTCAACGCCCATGACTTGGCTGGGCTGTATGTATGCTGAGCAGCAGAAGGCCCGGAGGAATGCAGAAAGCTAATTGCTAAACTAATGATTTTGAATATGGTCTGTCAGCCTCTGCTACCCGCTCACATAAACAAATGTCTCAATTTCTTGTTTGTTTTTCCATTAAAATGGATTTTTAATTTAGTTTTAACCGGCAAGACAGAATCTATTTTGATTCATCAAGTGTGTTCGTTTTATGTCTCATTGTTCTATCTCTAAATTACATGAAAGGGAATGTGTACATGATTTCTCTCTCAGTCTTGAACATACATTTTTCCCCTTCACTTTTGTGGTTAATGCCATATCTATCCCTCTGCTACCTCTCCTATCACTATGAGAAATATCATCAGCTTATTTACTGTTTGCTCTATAATTAATGGCATTGCAGGGTTGAGCGTAATTAACCTCTCGCTTTCTCTCAAGCGATGTAAATGCCAAACGTCAGGCAGGGGGAGTGAGGAAGAAGCTTCAACACATCAGGCTTTGCTCCCCGCCAAGGGACAATAACAAACATATTGCATAAATGAATCTGTCTAAGAGAAATTAAACCAAGCTGAAATTTGTGAACAATAACTGCACAATAGAGAGGAATGGATGGATGCAGGGATGGACGGTTGGTTGCCGGATGGATGATGTGAATCAGCACTGCTTAAGATGGATAGATGTGAACAAAAACCGTATAAGATGGATGAACATATGGAAAGACAGATGGACAGACGGACTGATGAGATGGATGGATACTAACAAGCACTGCCCAAGATGGATAGATTTGAACAAAACATATAGATGCATTGAGAAATCCATTAAGATGGATGGATGAATGAACAAATGGATGCATGGGTAGATCGAGGTGAGCAAGCAGTGTGTAAGAGATGAATGAATGAATCAATAGATGGATACATAATAGATGTAAACAAGCACTGCATTAAAACAGATGGATTGATGGATATATGAGATTAAACCTGGTATCATAAAAATATGTACATGAGCGCATTTTTTTGTGCAACACCCTTTCACCTCATTTTCAAGAAGAAATGTCCACTGAGAGAAATTACAATAAAGATTTATAAATCGCATCTGTAAATTTGAGTTTTACTGCCTCTAGTGTTCATTTATTTTGGAAACTGTAGTGATATGTACTCATTGGTACGTATTCTGTGTCTTGCTAGAAAGTGCACCAGGTATGTTTATGCAACAAGACCAGGTATGGATAATCCCGCAAGATACGGATGGATGGATGAATGAATGGTTGCAAGGATGGATGGGTCTGAATAAACTCTATGAAATGGATAATGGATAGATGTGAACAAAAACTGCATGAGATGGATGACGTGAAAAGATAAATGAGTGGATGTACAGGTTGTATGAATGAATGTATGGATAATGTAAATTAGCACTGGATGAATTATATATAAGGATTCATGGATAAAAGTGAATAAACACTACAGAATATGGATGGATGAATGGATAGATGGATGGATGTGGATAGACACTGTAAAATATGGATATGAAAGCACATGGCATGGACAGATTGGTGAACAAAAACTGCTTGGAATGGATGTGTATACAAATCACTAGAAAATTGTTTGCTTAAAGTTTGTAGGTCAAACAGATGTTCTCTGCGAGCCAAAGGTGCTTTTCCCACTGAGAACATTAAGCTGATATCATAGTCAGCATTAAAAGTTTTCCATTCAAAACTGCTGTGCATTAAGAGCTGCTTATCACATTTTCCTCTCTTTCAGAAAGTTTAGAAGTGGATATTGGCCCCCCGCTAACCCCCCCTACAGAGCAAAGGCAGAAAATCATTGTCGGCAAACTGTAACAAATAACAGAAGTGCATCATGATTAAGCACTACCCTTTTCTCTCTCTCTATGTCCGCTCTGGAGAACACACCGCTGGCTCTAATTTGTTTTTCTCATGTGGCGACTTTAATAACATTTCCTCCTCACAAATCCACTCAGATCTGGGGTATTATGAGGCCCTGAGTCCGATTATAATGCTACCTTATGGAAAATGTCTAAACTCCTCTGCCTTAATCCCCACTGATGAGAGATTTTCCTCTTTGACTCACACAGTTTGCCGCCGAGACCCTGATTTAGGAGTATGAAGGCAGAATCTGAATACTCCAACATTCCAGCTGCAGAATATGGAAGGGAGGCCCTAATGAAACATATGCACATGTTTAAGAAGGCCCTGGGGTTAGGGCTCAGGGCACCTGGATTTGGATTGTCAATGAAAACATTTTAGGCTAAGACCAAGCGACTGTAAACATACTTGTACTGTGTGTGTAAGGTCATAACAGCATCCACATCTTTGATCACCATTGTCAGATTTGCAATATGATCAAATGTTTGCAATATTAACAACCAGAAACATTTGGTGAATTTAAAAGCACCCAGCTGTGCATTATTAGAAATCTCTTGCAGGACCACAGGAAATAGAAATCTGGAACACATGAAATATTCAAAGTAATAAACAAAAAACAAAACAAAATAAAACTGTTTCAAATTTGCAAATCATCATCCAACCCCCTAAAACAGTTACTGTTCCCATTAAGTTATGAAAACACTATAAAAAAAAAAATTCTGAGAATCATGTTAGCTGGGATAATCAGCAGTATTGCATAATGCCTTAACAAGTGCTCATGCTTGTAAGATTTATTAGTGCCTTCCAATGTGATGTCTGGCACACACACACACATCCTGAGTCTGTGCAAGAGAGATGGACTGTTAGTAGTCCCCATTAGTTGAATTGCTCTACTAGCAGAGATGGAACCATCTAGATAACACAGCATTAATAAATAAAAACACTTCAATATTAATGCAGCAAAACGGACATGGATCCACCATTTGGAGAAAAAAATAATAATAATAAATCGATGGAAAGGAGTTTCTGCTGAATGAATGGAAGGAAAATACTCTTTAGATTTCAAGCTGACAGCAGAGAGTCATTTTGTATTTTAGTTCAGAGTTCAAATGGATATCTTCTTTATCAGATCTCGATGCCATACACACTCAAGCGAGTTTGTGTACTCTATACATGCAGGATTATTTGTACCTGCTGTGATATCTGCCCTCTCAAGCTAACCTCAGCTTTCCCAGCTGCCCTGAGGAAGTTGATTAAAACAGGTCATGCACATGGGGGAGGAGCATTAGGATTAGCATTTTTGAGGGTTACGTCTGAACCCGAAATGCAACATAACCTTCAACCTTGTATTTCAATCCAAGTCAGAAAAAGACAGATTCAAATAATAAAAAAATGACGTTTACAACTTTTTGCACTTTTCACAGAACTCATATCCCCTTTTAAAGTAAGCCATTGGGCACTTTTTATTTGCATTTTTTTTCTAGAACAAAAAATAGTCACTGCAGATACCAGACTAGTACACAATATGCGGCTATTTACAGCATATAATTAATTGTACATTGTTGTTGCTATCTGAATGATTCACAAATGTTTCATGAGTTTCATGACTTGTTGAGCATCCTTTGGTTTTCAAGCAAGTTTACATATACTCTGAATAAATAAATAGCACTCCATATGGCTGAGTGAACCAAGAGGTCAAAACCTTGGCTGGTTAGCTAATCTGAATGTTTCTTCTTCCTGACCATTCAAAACTAGCATGCATTTTAATGAGGTATGTTGTAGGCAACATACAGGCAGTATTTTATTATATGAAAATGTTTCGCCAGGGCCTGGCCGGTTTTAAAGGGCTCTTAAAAATGTGAAATGAACCTATACTGTTCCCTGTAGCAAACATTATATTTATCTGAGTGCTTCCCCCATCTCATTTCCTGTCATAATTGAATTACATTTTGAAATTAAACTCGTATATATACATGTAGTGGCCACTGAGACAAACACTTAAAAGCTGCAAATGGAAAAGATCATCATTATACAAAGGTCAGTCAATTATATTTTCAGATGATTCTCTTTCCAAAACCCATTTGTGAAATAACCACTTGAATCTTGTTGGGTATTTCGTAGATGAAAATACATTTATAAAAACACAAATGTTTCCCATGCTGCTGAAAAATTTCATGCATATTTCATAATTCAAAGTCAGAGAGTGATGTTCATATTTTCTCATTTGTAGAAATTTAAATGACGAGGCCTCGATTTTCCGTCAACAATTCTGATAGAAGAAAAGGACAGAAGCAGCAATACATATTTATCATTCCAATAAAGCATTGACAATATCAGTCAATCACAGTAGTAAGTATGTGTCCCAATCTATCAAGTTTGATTTGAAGTGTATTTACTTACAGAGGGAGATAATTTTAAAATGATTATTTCTAAAAACTCTGGTCAAAGTGGAGATTTCTGATAACGCTGTTTTTGCATTGCAGTGTGGACTGTGAAAACGGAGGCTTTCGAAAACGATGACGCATTTTAGTCATATGATGCAGTCATGTGACCAGTTCCATGGCATTGTACAGCAGTTGTTTTGGTTGCTCTCAATTTTGACAGCCTGATGAAGGATTGGTATCAGTTTGTAAATGCTCCAGAAAGCTTTTCTTCAAAGAAGACTTAATGTAAGTAAATAAACGACAGATGGAATTGACGACGATCGAATCGTCTTACGTTTCACGCATTCACAGTACAGGAACGTAAGCATTTTCAGTTGTTTCAGTGCGGATGATCAAGTCTTTGGAAACGATTGAAAATGATAGTGGAGCGTTTTTAGATGGAAACGATTGAAAACGATAGTGGAGCGTTTTTTTGTTGACCCTGGAACAACATTGTGATTAGCCAATCAGATTTGAAGAACCAGTTTATAGTTTTGTGAAGTTGAGGCTTACTCATGGGTAAAGTTAGGTTTAGATGTAGAGATATGGAGATACATTTTGGATTAAAAATGTCAACATATTTTGTTGACCCTGGAACACGTCAAACTCAGCAAAATCAGGACATACAAGAAAATAGACACAAACAAATAAACACTGTACAACTGTATTCTGGTTCAAGACAGGCATGCTGGTAACTAGTCTAATATTCCCTATTTCAAAAACCTCTCACTGTCTTTGTCACATAAACAGGAACTTCATTTCTGTTTTTGATTACATTTCTTTTGTTTCTGCACTTCTGTCAGTGAAATTATTAATAAGCTGTCGTTTAATCTTGTAATTGAGCTCTGTCTAAACTGCTGTCCTTACTGAGATCAACACCATACCTATTTAACTGCTAGAAACCCCTGGAAACCTGGAGCTCTTGGAAACCATCTCCATAGAGACAGAATCTAAAAGAGAAGAGGAGAGATTACCTTTGTCTTGTTAAACTAAGCATGGCAATAAATTAATAAACACTCCAAAGCCCCTAATTAGTGACACTTAAAACTTTTTTTTTTAAATACTGTACAGTAGTTGCCAGCTATAGTTAAACTGCTATAGTATAATTAAAGCACTAGTTCATGAGGCAAATGAAATATATGTACATATGTATATATTCAGTTTATGCAGTCGTGGCCTAATGGATAGAGAGTCGGACCTGTAACCCAAAGGTCGTGGGTTCGAGTCCCAGGTCCGGCAGG
>JAUCNO010001819.1:19366759-19381309 GCA_032353835.1 Enteromius viviparus
TCCTTTCTTTTCACCATCTCTCTGTGTTTTTATCAAGAAGACGCAACTGCGCAGTGCGCACCTTTCGGTTTGCGCAGTAAGAACCGGTTTTACCCGTTGCTCGGTACTACCGGTACTTCAGAAAACCTGGTACCGTAACATTTTTAATTTTTTAGTACCGACTTGGTACCGAAGTACCGGGTCTTTTGACAACACTAATATGCACACTACCATTCAAAAGTATGTGATTAATGCTCACTAAACCATTAAAATGCATATTACAATGTTTATTAAAAAACTTTTTTTTCCTATGATGCAAAGCTGAATTTTCCGCATCATTACCCTTAAGCAATCATTCTAATATGCTGATTTAGTATTTTATAAATTAATACTAGTAATGTTAAAAACAGATATACGGTGATAATTTTTTTCAGGATTCTTTGATGAATAGAAAGTTCAAGATAGCAGCATTTATTTAAAACAGAAATTTTTTGTAACTTTTTAAATGCCTTTATTGTCAATTTTGGATCAAAGATTTATTTGTTGGTAACCTACCGATGGGAAACGGAGTGCTGGGATCGCTGCAACAGTAGTGGGAGGGGCTTCCGTGGGTGAAGCTTCAGTGAGTGGAGTTTCCACTTGAGGAGCTCCACTGGTTGGTTGTTGAGCTGTGGAGGCTTGGTTTGCCACAGGAACTCGAGCTTCTGAAGGATCCTGAAGCCCAGACGAGCTGAGATATCCATCCGTCTCACAGTCAGCTGTCATGATAAACATAATCAACCAGAAAAAAAGTAGTTTGTTAGTGTACAGCTTACCAATAATGCTAAAGTGCATAAAGACGTCATGCATGACCAAGCAGTATGTACGCATAATTATACTGTAGTCGCTATGTTAGGACAGTGTTTCAACAACTAGTTTGACCAGCTATCAGGCAACGGGTAATCAGCCGTATTTTTCAGATTCAAAAAGACCAATATACACATTATTTTTCTTCTTTTAATTCAAGGCAGTCAAATGCTGTTTCAAATCACTCCGGTTAAACTTAAAAGACATCTAAAGATGTTGTCTAGTTGTTTTAAACTAATTTACCCATCTAAATTAAATTAAAAGTAAGAAAACATTCTTTACATGCAAAAGGTTGGTTAATGAATGTATGCTGACAAACTGTACAATGTAGCATCTGTTTATCCACAATCAAGTAAATCATGTTTTTAAATGTCATTTGATCATGAGAAACATGTTTGAATTTTTGGTCGGACAGAAGAGACACGTGGATAAATATCCCTGCAACAACATTCCAATCAACCAATCAGGACCAACCAATAAGATTCTTCTACCAGGCTCAGTCAGGCATCACTTTATTTGGATAGTCCACTTTAGACTTTCTACTAACAGCAAGTAAATTTGCAACTACATGTCAACTAGTAGTTGTTAGAGCAGGATGTCAATATCAATTCCTGGAGGGCTGGAGCCCTGCACAGTTTAATTGCAACCATAATTAAACACACCTGATTCAACGATGAAATCGCATACTGCTTAAGTAGGTACTACATTTAAAATTGAATATACTACTCGACCGTTAAAACAGTACGTTGTATATAGTATGAATGTGAGTAGTATTAATGGAATGGAACGTACTACTAAATGGAATTCAGACGTACTACATCCGCCATATTGATGTTGTCACGCCTCGTCACAACAGCGTAAAAATTTTAACTTTCAATAAGTCATCCATTTATTTAGAGTGTGTTAAACAAGTGTAATTTAATCACAACAAACAACGTTTTTTCCCCTGAGGTGCTTACACTTAAAATGAGCCGGGTTTCCACTTTCCGTAATATTTTAAATATGGCGCCTCCTCTCCCGGAGCAAAGTAAGCGATTTCGGACGCAGCATATGTCACCAGACTATTAATTAGAAACACCTGAATCAAATCACCTGCCCTGGATAAGAGCCTCATGAGCCAGTAGTGTGGTGGCTGAGCTCAGGGTAACATACTAATCTGTTCACTTACCGTTTCCTTGTTCCTGGACCTCCGCTTGCTTTAGGTTCACAGTGATTTATCCTTGAGGGAATACCGACCTGCCGAAACACTCACTCACCTGCACCGAGCACCGAAGGAGCTGAGATAGTGATCAGGAGATCGCTCACCTGCCAAACATATCACTCACCTGCACCGAGCACCAAGGATCTCTGAGACCTTTGAGATATATGTGCATATACTAAGCTGATGTACTTACCTGTATTAAAGGAACTGTGATCTAGGAAAGTAATCCAGAGATCGCCTATAGGAACTTCCTTGAGTTGTCCCTGTGTGGACAGAGAAACGCACAGAGATTGTGATGAGGAGATCGCCCACAGAGACTGTGTCTGATCATTTCTGTTTATTATTATTATTATAATTATTATTTAGGAGTGAAACTCCTTGTTTCACTTACGCCACTGTTTCTAGTATCTTCAGTCTGAGCGTTACAGAAGCTAAGCCCATAACTTCAACTCAACAATATGGAGGAGCAGGAGCATAACAAGGCAAATGGCTATCAGGCCATTCTTCACGCACTTGAAGAGATCTGAGCCTGACCGCCCAGTACTCGGGTGAGAATATGTCATGTAATGGATTTCTCAAGCAATGTTCTTTGTATCTGGAGATTCAGGTGCAGCATTTCCTGACTGATCGGAGCTAGATAGCTTTTATTGCAACCTTACTTACCTGTCAAGCTTTACAGTGTCACCACCTGTCATTGTTGAAGGCTTGGCTCAGGAACTTCCGTGAAGTCTTCGGGCCTTCTTTGGCTTCTCTCTCGGTGCAATGTTAATTCACGAATATATTCTCCATTTTCGCACCCTTGCTCTTACCAGTGGCTGGAATGAGGCTGCGCTCTTAGCTGTCTTCAGGCTTACGAGCAGACATCCAGGCACATATGTCGATATATGACGACACCGTGAGTCTAGAATCCTTTTTGAAAAAAACAGCAAATGTTAGGCAACACCTACCTATCTACGCCTTGGTGACAGAGTGTGCCACGAAGAACACAGAGTCATCAGGAACTGAAGCCATGCAAACTGATAACTTTCACCTGCCAGAGCACAAAAGAACTCACAAGCGCAGGGAGTGGTGCTGCTTATACTGTGGAGAACCAACCCACTTTGTTAAGAGTTGTCCTCTTCGGTCATCTCCGAGGGCGGTGAGTGTCACCTACATTACTCGTCCCATTACTTGGCAGAAATTTATCCGCCCATCCTCTTCACCAGCCACCTCAAGTTTCTTTTTTGTTGAAAAGAAGGACGAGGGGGCTTTGACCATGCATTGATTTTTGTGGATTGAAAAGTCAAACAATTAAATTTGCCTACCCCTTGCCTTTAGTTCCAGCCACACTGGAGGAGTTGCAGTCTGCCCAGATCTACAGCAAGTTAGACCTACATAGTGCATGTAACCTGGTAAGAATCCGGCAAGGGATTGAGTGGAAGACGGCATTCGTTACTCTATCCGGGCACTACGAATATAATGTCATGCCGTACGGCCTTTCTAACTAATCAGCAGTATTCCAGAACTTCATGAATGAGGTGTTCAGAGACATCTGAATCATTTCGTGATCATTTACATTGATGACATCTTGTTATAGTCACCAGACCTTTCTACCACATTGTTCATGTTCGGCAGGTACAGCAGTGAATATTCCCTCTGTCTTAAAACAAAAAAATGTGAGTTCCATAAAACCAAGATCCAATTCCTTGGCTATGTCATCACCCCAGCCGGCATCACTATGGAGAAGGGCAAGGTCAAGGTGGTCCAAAATTGGCCCATTCCAACCACAGTCAAAGCCCTTCAAAGGTTCCTGGGTTTTGCCAATTTTTATGTAGGTTCATCTTAGTTTATAGTCTCTTCACTGGCCCTCTTATCTCACTACTCCGAGGCGGAAAGAAAACCCTTACCTGGACTCCTGAGCCAGATGCAGCCTTCACTCAGCTCAAAATGGCCTTTTCTACAGCCTTGTTACTTCGTCACCCAGACCCTAGTCTTCCCTTTATTGTAGCGGTTGATTCAGCAACTTTAGGAGTTGGGGAAACCCAATCACAGTATCACCGAACTAACGTATCAAAAGAACTTGCAGTACCTTCAGGAGGCCAAGCTCTTAAATCCTCGTCAGGCCAGATGGGCACTATTTTTCTCCAGGTTTGCCTTTATGATCACATATCACCCATCAGCAAGAATTTAAAGGCCGATGCACTTTCTTAATTACAAGAACCTGATCCTTCTCCTGAAGTGGGATCCAACGGTTTCACTACCATCATGGTGGTCGTAGACAGATTCTCAAAAAGCTGCAAACTTATCCCTTTCCCAGGAATACCCTCTGCCTTTGAAACCACCCAAGTCCTATTCCTACATGTATTCAGACACATTTCGGATTACCCGAGGATATCTGACAGAGGACCTCAATTCACCTCAAGGATATGAAAGGAATTCTTTAGACTATTGGGAGTTACCTTCAGTCTATCCTCTGGCTATCACCCTCAGACTAATGGGTAGACAGAGGGTAAGATACAGGAGATACTAGCACGATACTTGAGAGTTTACTGCCACGAACATCAGGAGGAAGAGAATCACTTCCTCCCCTTGGCCGAATATGCTCAAAATTCATTGAGACAAGAGTCGACTGGCGTCACATTATTCCAATGTGTGTTGAGATTCCAGCCACCACTCTTCCCATGGTCAGAGGAGCCATCCTTAGTCCCGGCAGTGAACTACTGGTTTCGGTTGAGTGACCGAGTATAGAACTCAGCCCATGTCCATCTCCAATGATCCATTCAGAGACACAAGACCTGCGCAGATACCTGTCGTTCCGAAAACCCACAATATCAACCGGGAGAAAAAGTTTGGTTGTCCATTAAGGACATTCGGTTAAAATGGCCTTGCAAGAAGTTAAGCCCTCACTACCTCTGTAAATTTCCTATTGTGCGTCAAGTCAATGACGTCACATATGAACTGCAGCTACCTACCCGTTACTGCATCAACCCCACTTTTCATGTTGCCTAGTTGAAATGTTACACTGACCCTGTTTTTCCTCCTCCAGAACACCTGGAACCCTCTCCTTCACCAGAAATCGAACCCAACAAAACCATCACCTGCAATATATGATAGAGTGACAAGGATACGGACTGGTATCGTTCTCAATCACCGGACTTATTAATTAGAAACACCTGAATCAAATCACCTGCCATGGATAAAAGTAAGTAGTGTGGCGGCTGAGTTCAGGGCAGCATACTAACCTGTTCACCTACAGTTTCCTGTTCCTTTTTGTTCCTGGACCTCTGCTTGCTTTAGGATCACAGTGCCGAAACGCTCACTCACCTGCATCGAGCACCGAAGGAGCTGAGATAGTGATTAGGAGATTGCTCACCTGCCAAACAAATCACTCACCTGCACAGAGCACCAAGGATCTCTTTATGACCACGGTTGTAAGACCTTTGAGATATATGTGCATATACTAACCTGATGTACTTACCTGCATTAAGGGAGCTGTGATCCATGACAGCGATCAGGAGATTGTCTGGCCGCCAAACATACCACTCACCTGCACCGAGCACCATGACCTCTTTATCAGTCCTTCGGTGACTGATTGGGTAGCCGGGCCGAACTGAACATCACACAGCCCCTCGCGCTGAGTGATGATGTCAGGGCCCGTAGCTAGCATTTCGGGGTTTACATGGATGGGAGACAGCTTCCCTAGCTGTGAAACCGGAACCAAATGGGCTCGGGACAGTGCCCCTGGCTGTATAACTGGAATGGACAGGACTGTAAACAGACTCTTTGGCTGAGGAACCGGAACCAACAGTGCTTTATATGGCTTAAATGGCTTGCCATACTTTGACACCGGGCTGGAGATCGCCATTTTGCACTGTGTTTCTTGAGTGGCTGCCATTTTACACGAGGGCAGCATTACAGGAATAGACAGGGAAACTGTCTCAGAAACGGCCTGTGCCGGAACTTGGGTAGTGTCCACAGCTTTCACAGTCTTTAATGTTTTATGCGCAGGTGGCTTGCCATATTCCTCACTCGCAACAAGATCAGCCACCATCGCGCACCAAATGGGTCACAGAAATAAAGTCACTCACGTACTCGTTGATGTGGCGTCCGTGCTGATCCAGAGAGCACGAATATACGACGAGGCGTGCAAATTCAAATGCAGAGTGTTTATTGACAACAGGGCAAACACAGACAGGCTGGGTCATCACCGGCAATCAACAATGGCAACATAGGCAAAGCGAGAGAGTTGTTTTTTTATAACAGGGCTGCAAATGAACCAAACCCACCCAAACTAACTTGAACATAAACACACATAATGTAAAAAAACCCAACTGTCTTGCTTAAATTACACAAAAATAAGTAAACTCTAAAAATACCCATAATGGGGGAGGAGGCCTAATGTATTTTAAATAGACGACCTGCAATTGGTTCATTGGATAAACACATTCCTCATTCCCAAGATGCTTTGCTCTATTTGGCATTAAATATATAGATAGATAGATTATAGATACTATATTGATCCCCAAGGGAAATTCTATAAATAAAATAAATAAATAAAATCGTTTTTTTTATTTGTGACCATGAATGTTCTGCAAGATAAGCTAACCATGACAAAGATACAGAGCGTGAACAACTGATATAAATATTGGTCGGACAATTAATGGTAGGAGTTTGTGGGAGTAATGGGACACTTTTCAGGGAAAATAGAGAAACGTCCATTTTTTTAGTCCATCCCTTAATTTGTGGTCTGCTGTGACATTTGAATTTACCAGCTATTCCATAAAAGACACGTTTAATGATACAAATTGCTAATTGTGGCCAGGGAGTGTGATGAACACATTGAGTAGTCTTTTTAAACAAAGGTACACAGTACGTACAGAGCGGCAAACTGATGCTTTGCTGATATTCGCTGCATCTCCAACGGTGTACAAAAATGTTTCACTGGCAAAAAAAGCGAAGTGCAATGCACACTGTCTGTGGGGCTGTGAGTGGTCTGTTGCGGCATGTGTTATTTGCAATGTGTGGGTTTAGTAATCTACAAATATACGCAATCCCATCCCTTTAGGACCTATACCACTCTTACAGGTAGCTGTCATTAAACTAACTGAGTAACTGAGTTTGAACTTATTTTTGGTAGATTCATTTTCATAAATCAAACTTAAATAAGCCTGATTTACTGAAAAAAGCTTGTCTGTGAAACTGGGGGTATGTTTCTTAGCACACGTAAGTACACTTCTGAAATTTACTGTAACAAAAACAAAGTACTGTAATACATGAAATACATTCCCCCACTCAAAAAAGAAATGACCTAAATCCAATATGCACATTTTCTGGTCATTTACCAGTACTTTCCAAAGGGGTTTCTCTAATACCCATTGCCACTCTTCTGTAACAGTGGAAAACCAAAGTGCTCTGTCTTCCAGCTTTAATCTATGCTCCTGTGACTGTCCATTGCCACCCCAAACCCCCCTTCCCAAGTCGTCTGAATACCACTCTGGAGTTATTCATTTACCCATAACAGACTACGGATTATTATTGTGCGGTAGATGGACTCCTGGACTGGAAAATTGAGAATTGCAGCCTCCACTGCCTTTCCATTCAGACCGGTCATGTAAACCTTGGAAATGGGTCTAATCAAGAAAGGGATTCTTTCTTTTATGTGTGAAATACTATTGAGCATAGCGATGCTAGAGTGTGAGAGGGAAGATGAGGTTGTTGGTGAATTAGCCTTTTGTTTGTGCGTGTGTCATCGCAGGGTGTGTGTTCATGTAATTTCTCTGTCATCTGGATGTACTTTTGAATGTAGTACATGACAATCTTTTGTCACCATTGTGACAAGAACGTCTCACCAATGTGGTTGGTAATTATGGCACAATACCACACAGAGAGTCATGCTTACACATGCACACACTCACACACATAAACAACAAATCACACATCAGGGCTTCCTCGCTTGCTTTAATTGTTTAATTTCCCTCCACCAGGCACAGTTTGTACAATGGCTCCATTTGGTGGAGTCCCATATGATTGCTCCATGGTCAAGCTGAGAAGATTATCTCATGTCTGTTTAATGGGAAGCTCAGCCATCTGTTTGTGTGTGTATGTGTAGATGATCTCAGTGCAGTGCTTGCTTCATTTTACAAGCTAATAGCCTCAGCACCACACAATGACCTTGAACCTTCATTTCAGAGTCAAAGACCATGAAATGGCTCAGATACTTTTTCTCTCTGATCAACCAGTAATCAGTAAGGAATAAAATAAATCTTTGCCATTTTAATACTAATAGTATGACATGTCTTATGAAAAATAATGAGGCCTTACATAAAATATTAAGAAATATTATATTAAGAAGACTGTGTGTGTGTGTGTTAGAGAGAGATAGATAATGGTAACACTTTAGTTTTAGAGACCAATTCTCACTATTATCAAGTTGCTTATTAGCCTGCATATTACTAGCACATTGCTAGCTTCTTTAGTACTTATAAAGCACATTTTAATGAAGTATTCAGCATGATCATATTTTAGGTTAACCATTTTTTCCTGTGTCTAAACTTAACAACTACCTTACTAACTGTTAATAAGCAGCAATTTAAAAGTTTAGTATTTAGTTAAATAATAGTTAATACTGAAAATTGGTCCCCAAGCTAAAGCGCGGCTGAAATTTGCAATGTACCCAATCTCAGAAGTTATCCTTAGGAACAGAATATCTCCTGTATTCACACATTCATTTCAGACCTAGTATGACTCTGGTGGGTTAGCATTGCCGTGTTCAAGTCATATGAAGTTATTTTATGAAATGTGCAGAGACAATATTCCCTAGTGTTACCCTAAATAGATTCCACTTCCTGTCGTTCCTTTTATTCTTCAAGACTCCAACCTACCTTGGAAATACGGCAAACAAATGTGCTCATATGCGAGCATGTACGCGCACACACACACACAAGTTGTTTTTTTGCGGTTTATGGGGCCTCTCCAAAGGTGTAATGGTTTTTAACTGTACAAACTGTTTCTGCTATTGCCCTACACCAAATCTACACCTTGTTGTTTTTGTTTTTTTAAGCCTTTTGAATTACAGGGACATATACACTGTCATAAATCACCTTTAAATTGTAAAACCTCTGTCATACCCATGTCATAAACACCTTTTTTTTGTCCCTGTATACCACAAAAACAGTACACACACACACACACACACACACACTGTTATTCTGATTCATTATTATTATTCTTTATTATTAGTCCATCCATTGGAGTCTTATGGATAACTGCCACAGTGACTATATTAGATTTGTTTGGGAGCTACAGCTTTCTGCCACCTTCCTTTTTTTGACTTATAGCCATTCCTACCTGAAGTAACGAAGTCATATAGATCTGTGATGCCATGGGGGTAAAAATGATGAGAGACTAATGCATATAAATACTTTAAGTACACACTCATTGGATTCAGTGAAATTTGTGGATTACTATCAAGCATTTGCTGATGTGAAGGAATATTAGCTTCTAATTTATTTTTGAACTGGTGAATTTAAACTCTATTCCGGGCTTGAGGCTTGTCTATATAATGTTCTAATAAAGGCAAAGTTCTACACCAAACACAGAACAAATCCCTAATAAAGGCAAGCATTCAATGTTTAAAAGAAAGAAAAATAATGTGAGGAAGGGGTGTTCTTATGTCCCTGTATTTGGAACAGTTTTAGCTTAAATTGACCTCGTAAAGCTTGTGATGTTTTCTCAGTGTTCTCTGAGGATAGAGAAGTGAGAGGATTTTTTATTTATTTATACTTTTCAGATGTCCCTGGCTTTTAGTCCATTTAGCGCACATCCGTATGTAAGATTTCCCTGGAAGAGGTGAGAAAAAAAGTCGTTTTTCAGGAAAAAATGAAAGTTTACACATAAAGCCCTCTGGGAGCAGAAAAAGTTAAGACGTTAAGGCTAGTCACTTTAGCAATTCATTATCCCTTAAATCTCAGAACAGCCCACCTGCTAATTAATTTAATGACATTAATATGTCATTATAAAGGGGAGAAAGCTGTTGGGCAGGAAAGAAATTAGGAGGAAATAGAGAGAGGGGGAAAAAGCAAAAGTATAAAGGAGTAACCTCTGGGGTGTCATGGCTTAAGGCAACCTTTCCTGCAGCCGTGCAATCCATGGTGCATGTAATTAGACAGGGAGAAGGAGACTTGTATGACTTTTGCATTTAATATCCTGATCACTGGCTGTGCATATGATGTATGTCAGACAGGTGGAAAGAAAGCGAAATAGAGAGAAAAACGCGACCTGGTCTAAATTAAGATTTATTTGAGCATATTAGGGGGTTGGTTGAAATCCATTTATACATTCAATGACTGATTCTGCGCCTTCTGAGTTACCCTTGCAGATCATATTAAAATCCAGACCGTGCCACTTTCAGTTCATCTGTTCTGGAGATATATCAAGTTTGCTGGCCCGGACCATGCCGAGATGTCTCAAAAGTCCTCATCGTCTTAATTCAATAAGCCTCTGATTCCCTATCTAGTATCGCTGATGAATAATCGCATAGGCTGTGTAAAACTGTTTGGTCATTCTTCATGTAAGAAATAAACTTATTAAAGGCGAACCTGTAAAGTAGCTGAAGCATAACAATGGGCTGAGGCTGAACACATGTGATAGATGCTTGCCTGTGATTTCACAGATCACATAGATGTGTGGACGTCTAATAGTTTTGCCTTGCCACAGAACTTTGAACAGTGTACTCTGCAAATCAATCTGCTGAACCCCTGATGCAATGATTTATCTGCTTTGGGACAAAATAGTGAAACACTTTATTCTCTCGTGTGGAAGCTTATCGACCTGTTGTTTTGTTACAAGGAGCGCTATCACTGGTGATTTCCTCAAACGTTTTGAGGATTTGAAATATACAGCAAACTCAAACTAGTCATGCATTGTTATACATAGCATTTTTCGGTGTGGTTGATTCATCCAGATGCTAGCTGGTGACCTTCAAAAAATTGTAAAGGTTTAACCACAGAGATATGCGCAGATGACTAGCAGCATTCTGCAGCCTCTTCTATTATTGTGATCTGTGGTTTAAAGCAGACACAGCACACACTCACTGCGACCTAATGTGGCAGTGTGCTACAAAGGCAACCTTCAGCAAGATTTGATTGAGGTGTTCAAAATCCTATAAAAATAGAGAGAGGGAAAGAGACTAAGATTGATATAGTTGAAAAGACCGCAATGCTTTACATTCCATACACAGCCCCTGACCTGAGGACAGGAATGGAGATAAAGTTGCCCACACAGTGTTGGGGGAAAAAAAATAGAAAAAGAAATGCTTTGTCCATGATAAGTGACATTGCAGGGGGCAGCAAATCACATGGATACACACATACTCTAAGTGTGTAAGGGTTATGCGTTTACTTATAGACTGAATTCCTTGAATTTTCTGGCAAGGTCATCTAATCAATAGAAATAACTGATCATATGCAGCAAGCACTGAAGGTTTTGAATATTTCAATATCCATACTTAATGGTATTCTTGGTTCAAAGACCTCTGCACCTGTAAACACAGAATAAAAGAAGATGAAAGCATCCTCATCTTCTTTCCACTCAATAAGCTTAATGTTAATGAAACCGCTTGTCTACTTTATGCATTTCCATTTAATTTTCCATTTAATTTTGCATTGGTTTAGGTGTGTGGGGTGGTTAAGTGCTTGCGGAAGAGGTGTGTCTTTAGCGGATTCTTAACAGATATGTTCTCAGCACCTCAGGTGAAGGTTGGCAGTCCAATCCACCGAATAGGTAAAAGTTTTGTAAAGTGACATTAATTATATAAGAAAAAAAAAAAGAAAATACAGTGATTTCCTGAAATATCAATACATATAATTTGTTTGTTTTTTTTGCTTTTATTTTATTTTAGTATATTTTAAAATAGAACTTATTCCTTTGAAAATTAATTGAATCTCAAAATAAGAAAAATTTGAATTTGATTTTTTTTACAATATTTATTTATTTATTACCATTGTTATTATTACTATTATTTATTTACTTGTTTACTTAGACTTTTAATTTATTAAATATTCCTCTTTATGAACATTATAAATGCATTTATTGTGGCTTTCATCATTTTTTAGAACGCAAGAACATGTATTACTTAAATGGATACTTGAGATACAATGGTCATGGCATTGAAAAGACTTTTGATCTCTGAGTTCATCAAATACATTTTCTCACTTAGCACTTTTACATTTTGATAGTTCCAAGCAGTTGTAAGATAAGGGTGAATTAGAAAAGGCACATTAAATATTACCTATTAGCATGTTTAATTGTCAGTAAATTGTATATTTCATAATTGAAAAATAAATAATTGTATACTTTGCTAGATAATCTTAAAAAAAATCTTAATAAAAAAAAAAACTGACCATAAACAAGCAGTATAAAAGCATTACAAATTAGGCTGTGTTGGAATCCAAGAAGAGAGTACAATAAATAAAAAAAAACCCAGTATAATAAATAAAAATTCCTCATTCCTTCACCCTTACATTTTTTTGACAGACATTTATATCCAGAACAACTGTATACAACACTGTATGAAATGTATACATTTCATCTGTTCATCATGCATTCCCTGGGGATCAAACCCATGACCTTGTTGTTGCTAGTTGCTCTGTTGAGATATAGGAACGTAAGACTTTTATCCATACACCAAAATCACTGTTTGAGCCATCTTTCAAAGCATGTATTGTGGTGCAGTTGTCAGAGTTTAGTAAAAATCTGTTGGATGGTTCCTCTCCAAGGAAAACAACCTTAAGAAGACAAAAAGGAGAAATGTTACGCTTCTCTGGGCTGTCTCTTTCAGGTTATATCAAAGACAAAGCAAAATCCAGATTGTACAACAAGAGACTAGTAGGGGTGAAATGGCAGTAGTGTGACAAAACTAATATGATTTTTCCTTTGGAAAATGGAGAAAGCAAGCAGTGAACTGATACCATAAGACTCATCTGTCTGTGAAATAACCATGTTGATAAATGCAACATTCTGTACACAGCAAACGCAGGGGACCCAACATAGAGCCTTGCTGACTGTTTCATGTTCACGGCTTACAGCTATAAAATTTAACACTGAAATGTGACATTATCTTTTAACAACACACCCACATTCGTACTGAAAGTGTAATCGTCATAAAATGCATGCCAGAAAGGGTTTTGATGGAAAACATATTTAAAAAAGCTTTAATAAATTTTAACACCAGTGAGACTCGCATGCGTCTGCTTGTGGCCTAAAAATGCAAGGATAGTATGTATAAAGTTTTCAATTGTTCATGTACTCAGAAGAGATGCCTGGCCAGATCTCATTCAGCAGTACCTCACGGACAGCGAGTGTGACTAAGTGACAAACTGGCTTCTTTGCGCAGAAGTATTTGGATTTTTTTTAATGCAAACTTCTCTACTGTCTTTTCCCCTCTCCCATTTCAATCCGTTCCTATCTCTGTGAAGAGTGCTGTCACATTTTCTTTTTTTCATTTTCAAATCCCCACATCACATCAGTTATTCTAAACGCCGGTCAGACGAAAGAATGATTTGCTCTCTCTTGTCCCTCTCTCTCTTTCTGCAGTCACAGTTGTCAGTGGTAATCTACTTCTACATCCCCCTCCTTATTCTCTCTGATTGAAAAACCGCAGCACATAAGACATGAAAAGCTCAAAGACTACATTAAGAGCTCACTGCAGTGTGTTTCCTAGTGCTGAACGCTAAGTGTCCCTGGGAGGGTATGCAGGCATGTGTAGTCATGGGCCTCTGCTCTGAAGTGCACATCCCTATTAATTGCCATTCATTTTATATTATCTCAGAGCGCGCCAGTGCCACTGGTGAAACTGCGAATGGTCCTCTGAGATGCATTACTGGCGAATCCCCTTCGAAAGCAATTACATTTTACATCTACGTTTATCTAAGTTAATGGTATTGTGGGTATATTTTGAAACTGCTGAAATGACAAAAGTCTCAAACACGTGAAATCGCTGAAATACCAATAGCACTGTAGCATGGAGATGAATGGCTTGTGCTGAGAATACAAATATCAGAAACGTTTTTCATACCTCGGCCCTGAGGGAGATTGTTTTCCCCTGTGAGGTGAGTGGTAGTTCTTAACCTACTTTACCTCCTGCAGGAGGCCATGTGTTGTACACTGTAAGCTCCAGTGGTTCAGTGTGTGGTAGAGGAGGGGCTGCTCTCTGACAAGATCACAGTCTGGAGATGTGTGAAGTGTATAAACAAAGAAGGGTTGCATGGCTATGATTGTGGTGGGCAAGAAACTAAAACAAAAAAAAAAAGTTGAAAAAGAAGAAATTAATACTTGGAATTTGTGCTCTGCTTTTAACCCATCCAAATGTACACACACAGCAGTGGAAAGTGAACAACCAGACACACACTCAGAGTAGAGGGCAGCCAGTGCTGCGGTCAGTGGTGGAATGTAACGAAGTATTTGTACTTTGTTACTGTACTTAAGTAAATTTTTACGTATCTATACTTTACTTAAGTAAAAAAAATAATGCATACTTATACTTTTAC
>JAUCNO010001819.1:19415023-19447851 GCA_032353835.1 Enteromius viviparus
TGGAGCGGTTATTATTTGAAAAGAACGAACCTGCAAATGTCTGAACTGACCAATCAGAATCAAGCATTCCAGAGAGCTGTGAAATAATGTGAAATATTGTTACAATTTAAAATAACTGTTAAAAAGAGATTTATTCCTGTGATGGAAAAGCTGAATTTTCTTCAATCTGTCATGATTCTTCATAAATCTGGAAAGTGGTTCTCAAGTAATGTTTATTATTAACACGGAGATAGTGGACACCATAATACAATTTTTCAAAAGTTCAAAAGAACAGCATTTGTTTGAAATAAAAATCTTTTTTTTAGCATTATACATGTCTTTACTATCACTTTTATTGATCTGGAATGCATTCAATTGATCAAAAGTGTTTATTTCTTTCAAGAAAAAAAATCTACTGACCCCAAACTTTTAAACGTTTGATTTTGTTTCCCAAATGTACAAAAATACTGATTTAGAACATGATTTTTTGCACCCACCTTCCCACAGACTTGTGCACATACAATCACAGAAAACAAACAAGTGCTTAAACTCATTCACACAAACAGTCATCCATAACCGATTAACACTGAGTCAACTGGGTGAGAGTGAGAGTTGTCCGCAGGAGGCGATAGCGATAGTGGTGTATATGGGAAGGGTTTGAATGGTTAAAAAGTTGACGATGAAACTAAAGAGAGGTCGAAGGAAACATGGCAGAAATCACGTGAAAACAGAAGAAAGCGAAACCAACGAAACATTTTCCAGAATGAAAAGCGCTTTCCATTGACATGCAAAACAAAGGGAGGTGGAGGAAGTGGAAATATACTTGAAGAGAAGCAGACGTACCATTAGTCGGATGCTTTGCAAACGACACAGAAAATCGCTTTACTGCCGGCATAGACAACAACTCTGAGGAAATAAAAAAGGTCACTAGAGTTACCATATTTTACAGTACACCTGTACAGGATGGGGATGGTGTTACAGAGCTGAAGGTGTGAGACTGTCAAGGATAGTAGGGTGAGGAATGTAGGGCTGGGTTTCTATTGTGACTACAGACAGAAAGCAGAAGTGATTTAGCTAAAGAAGCTGAGAATGTTCCTCATTACGTGGAAGTAAGATGTTAATCTCACAGGCTATTCCTAGTTCAAGTAGAGAAAATAAACTCATAAAGAAAATGACAATAAGAGGACAGTCTTCACAGAGTTGCCACAGCAAATAAGTGGATCTATTTATAACACCTTAGCTGCTGTTATATTTTCGGCTTGTCACTTTATGGGCACTTCTCTACTATTAATACAGATGCCATCTTATCAGACGTCATCTCTCAGAACAAACAAAATGGTGGACAGAAGCATGAAAAGCTGAAGCCAGTCCGATCGACCCCTCGATCCTGTAATACAAGCAGCTCTGAGAGCCTGTAGTGTAAGAGCACATGCCTTCACAGGACACAACCACACACAACAGAGAAGACAAGGAGACTGAGGATTGTGCTCAATGACCGGCCAGTCTTAAAGATTTTAACCGAAGCTAAGAAGGTTAAAAGAACAGGCTCATGTATACGATAGCAACAAATGAGAGAGTAAAGTTATAACTGCAAAACGGCAGTAAACAAAAGAAGACACAAGAAATGGGAACTGAAACAGGGAGAAAGCCAAACAATGTCACACTGACACCTTGTGGACAAAAGGTTTCACCACGAGCGTATAAACTGAACCTTCTGGAAGGAATCGGGAGGCACTAGCAAATCAGAGTGAAATCCAAAGCTAATAGCACTTGTCAAATGTAGTAATTTTTTCAATTACTTTATAATAAGGTTCATTAACATTAAATATTAAGACTTACCATCAACTGTCATATGTATTTGTTTAGGTTAATGTCATTGTTAATTACATTTTTTTTTAATAATACTGTACATTAGTTCATTTTAAAAACATGAAATGTCACAAATGTATTGATTCCTACATATACTATTAACTAAGATTAATAAATGCTGTAAAATTATTTATTGTTAGTTTATGTTAGCTACTGCATTAATTAGTGTTAACACATTGTAAAGGGTTACCAAATAAATAGATTTGATACAAATTAAATATACACTACTATTCAAAAGTTTGGGGTCAATAAGATGTTTTAAAAGAAATTCATACTTTCATTAAGCAAGGATGCACTGAACTGATGAAACGTGACAGTAAAGACATTTACAATATTACAGAAGATCATGTATCTCATACACATGATGTTTTCTTCATCTTTCTATTCTTTAAATCCTGAAAGAAATGTTAGAAGGGTTTCCACAAAAATACTAAGCAGCACAATCGTTTTCAAACATTGAGTTATTTCTAAAGGATCATGTGACACTAAACACTGCTAAAAAATTCTGCTGTGCAATGAAAATTAATAAATTAACTTATTTTCGACAATAAAAAATATAATTTATAGAAAATTATTATTAACATTTGGCATAACATTCCTGTTTTTACTGAATAGACTTTCAAAAACATTCAAATAAAATCTTACAGACCTCAAACGTTTGAATCGTGGTGTATCTGAGATTCAGTTGTAAAATGCTATCTTGTTGCAAAAACCCTGTTTATGTAGTGGAAGGCAAGAGTTTGCGGTTCACAAAAATCTACATTTTTACTGTGTTTTTCAATCTTTTTTTGGATTCCTGCAGGGGTACATAAACATATGTCTTTCCAATTAAATGATGTCAAAAATAAAACACTGACAAAATATGACGATGACAAGAAACAAAGACAGTTTCTGAAAGACAATGAATGGCACTGTAGACTCCATGACTTTTCTGGACACCACACATTCAAGACATCGTTCAATGAAAATGAACCAGACGTGATTTATGAATATGACAGCGAGATGTCAGGACCTGATGCAACTTACTCCTAAACTCCTACATCACCCACATTTACAGGAAGTGCCCTTCAACTATAGTTTCTAGCTTCTAAACACTTTCATTATCTCTATGAGAAAAGGAGCTGGTCTGAGCACATACCGTCTTTATAGGTCAAACTGCCAGAGGAGAATTTTTTGCGGTGTGTGCGTGCGTAGTCCTGAAGGTTGGGGGCACTAGAGGAGCCCCCCAGGACGGTGGTGCTGAAGAGACCAGCGCACTGAGAGCCTGCAGAAGGGGTTAGATCATGGAATTAGTGTGCACACCAACCACATGCACTTATTAATCAAAACATAGCAGTTACCACAGAGGGAGTGAGAGGATTATAAAGTCATAATAATATATGACTCATGCTAAAACCATTACGGTTCGGCGAAAATCAATGACTAATTAAAAAAAGACAGAAGCAATGTTTGCCAGGGGGATGTTGATAAAAGTACATACTTTTTATCTATTAGAAGAAAAAAAACAACTATTGTGAAGTGACAGATGAGTATGCTGAGTATATAAGTATTGTCATTAATAGTAACTATATGATTACACAAATTAATAATTTCATATCTACAGATAGTTAGGTATGAAATACGTCTGAATGCATGCAGGATTATTGCTTATTTAAACACTTGTCAAATGTGTTTTTTTTTCCATGCAAAACTTTCAAGTCTTAAAACTTAAAATCTTGGCACTTTCTTTTATAGGTAACCGCTTCGCATAACTGTCACCAGAGATGACAGCACTAGTTTTAAATAGAGCCAAAACACAGTGTGATCCCTCCAATACGTCTAAAAATGAACAGCATCCCACTCCCACACAACAAACTCTATCTCTGTCTGATTCCAAAATGTGCATCCACCAATTTCCTTGGTAACACCAATGAATGCAGTCAGCTAATGGATTTTACATCTGAAAACATGCATAGCGTTGCTTTGAGATTCAGAGGGCGATTTCCTGTCACGGGGAAGAGATAAACAGCAGTTGTTGAAGCTGAGTGAGGGACAGACACACGATACCAACCTAATCCGCTCTGCTTCATCTCTGGAGACTGACGTGAGCAGGAGGGGAACAGGCGATAGCTGCCCCCTTTAGAGGACGAGCTTTCTGAAAGGACCTGTGCACAAACACAAATAAAGCACTGTTTTAAATCACTGTACATAAAACCCAGCCTGAATCTGTCAGTTTGACACCACAGAGATTTTCAAAAGATTTTTTAAAGCACACTGTACAATGGTTGGCACAGTAAGCGGCTGAATGTGATACCTCCATGGAGCCAGTCTTGCGATTCCGGATCAGAGGGGATTTCCTCTGGGTGCTGATGGCCTCTGAAAGGGGCAAAGCGCGGTCAGGCTCATCTCGTATGAGATTTTCCAAACTACCAGGGTCTGTTTGCTTTTGATCATTCTATGTGAACACACACAAACACAGAGAAAGGAAATATCGGTAAATAAACGTAGGTGTTATTAGCTGAATAAAAATGTTGTCATGACAAGAACACAGAACAAAGGAAAGTTTGTATACTTCAGCGGAGGCTGGTCGGAAGCCAAAGCCCATCGGAGCACTCTCCTCCTCCGATACTTTGACCCCAGGGCTGAAATGCAGTTCCACATGGAAGCGCTCTTCAGAGGATGGGTCCTGAGTTAACACAGTAACACAGTTGTCACATATCTTGGAAGTACTTTGTTGAGACTGCACAGTTCCCACTTAACCATAAAACATGGGGCAGCTCAGTTATTACAGTTCACTTATGTATATGCAGTGCCTCTAAAGGAGCAGAACAAACAGTGAGAGCAGGATGTACCTTATTGTTGTCTTCATAGAGCATAATGACAATCTGGGTCATGTAGTTGAGCTCAGTCACTGCACTCAGATAATCCATGGCTCTCTTCCACTGCTGGTCCTTTTCCTCCTGAAACACCACATGCACACTTTAATACTTCACTGAAACCACAGTCAAAGACAGTTGCTTAAATAAGTGTTTGTTCGTTCGTTGGTTTTTTGCATTTGTACTTCTGCTCTGGTTTCTGTACTTCTTTACTTTTTTTTTCACGAGTTCACGCTTCCTCACGCTAGTGAATAAAGCAAATTTGGCGTGCTGTCCAGGGAGCGAGCCGGGAGAATTGGTAGACTCTGAACTCTAGAGGCTTGAACCCTAAGCGGGGTTTAGTGGTTCGGTGTCCGTCTCGATCTCCGCATGCCCCCCGAGGAAGACGTGGAGCTAGGAGGAGATGGGGAGGTGGAGGGGTGCATGAAAGCAAGATGTTAAGAAATGGGAAACTGGTTTATTTATAGTAGGAAGGAGGATTATGATTGGCGATCGCAAACGGGGTGATTGATTAGGTGATGCTCCTGAAACTATGTTATTATCAAAACATTCACGAAAAAAAGGAAACAGTGTACAGTACAGTACAAAAAAAAAAGTAAAAAAGAAAAAAAAAGTACTTTCATGGAAATAATAATGAAAAGAATATTTTTATGTGGACACTGAATGGTAAATGCAAGTAAATGAAAATGCATTCCAGTTATAATGAATCAAATGAAAAATTAAACATTTTTTGGTCCACTTAAGCTGGACTGAAGTACATCAACATATGTAATTCCATAACATACTTTGGTCTCATTGTAGGGGTGTCCAATCCACTTGCAAATGTCTGGCAGTTTAGCTCCAACCCCAATAAAACACAGCTGAACTACCTAATCAAGGTCTTACTTAGCATAATAGAAAGATAGCATACTATGATCTGAACACTGTATATATAAGTAAATAAATAAGCTATCCATTGATGTATGATTTGGATGGATAGGGCAATATTTGAAAATCTGGAATCTGAGGGTACAGAAAAATCTAAATGCTGAGAAAATCACATTTAAAGTTGTCCAAATAAAGATTTTATCAATGCATATTACTAATCAAAAATTAAGTTTTTATAGATTTTTTGTAAGAAATTGACTACATATCTTCATGTAATATGATCTTTACTTACTATTCTAAAGATTTTTGGCAAAAAAGAAAAATCACTAATTAACCCAAACAAATATATTTTTGGCTATTACTACAAATATACCCCAGCGACTTAAGACTGGCTTTGTGGTCCAGGGTCACATTTAAGTTAATCTATAGTTTAATGTAATTTGTTGTAATTTTCTGCTTTTATGTCATGTATTTAAATATATTAATTACAAACCTGTAATGATAAAGTTGGAGTTTATTACATTTAAAATGATTTAATATTTTAATTTATTCATTACAAATGTGCTATGATGCTTACATCCAATAGGCCACCATAACGAAAGATGCTAAGCAGGGAGTGAACATGACTCTCGCTCGTGAAATACAGCCGAGTTCGGACATGCCTGCCTGGTGACAACACCCCACGTGAATATCTAGGACACAAAGAGATGGACAAGTGTGAGCTGTAATGTTCTATAGGACAGAGCAAATAATAGAAAGAGATGAGAGTGAAAAAACAGGGCATCTCACAGTGGATGCAGCTTGTTTACAGACTCGTCCTCATGTGTCCGCTGAAGGTCAAGCTGAATCTTCTTCACTAAAGGCAGACAGTAAGCATACGCAATATCCAGCTTTTCCACCTTATTCATGCCGTACTCCTAAAAAAGTAGTTTGAAGGACAGTTGTAGTGCAGTTGAAATACAGTTAAAAAACATTCAATATACATTTAAAAAAACTAAAACTTTAACAAGAATTAAAAATGACAACAGAAAACATTAAAATAGAATGTACCTCAAAATATTAGCAAGAACTATAGTAGTATATCAATGATACAACAATTACACCAATTGTAATATTTAATAAGAGTCAAAAATATACAGTGCATGCATAATAATTAGGCACGCTGTACTTCTGATCATATTTTTTTCACGTCAGCTTTTGATTCATATAAAGTATGGATCATTTTTTAGCACTTGTAGCACAAGCAAAGTCTCTAAGAACCTTAAGGAGGCTTCTGGGAAAAGGTGGTGCTGGAGATTCAATTGTTCCTGGTGGTTTCAAACCTTCTTCTTTACATTAATTATTAATTCTAACCCTGCTGACCCAATGAGCATTTTACAGACCAATGTGCTCATGCCCTAACCTTGCAGCTTCTGTATTGCATTAGTTTTTAAATATTTCTAACGGACATTTAATCATTTTTAATCCTTTTTTTTTTTTTTTTATCTGTAAAGAAAAACCTTCCTTATAATTCTGCACACCCGACTATGAGGTTTTCACTTCAAATCTTCATGGACAATTATATAATCACTTAAAAATGATTAAATACAAAATTAATAGTAATTATTAAGATTGATGTGGAAAAGATTGAATTGGTAAAATGTACTTGGGAAAGAAAATATGTCAAAAGTGCCTAATAATTAAAAATTATTTAATTAAATAAATTTTTTTATTTAACTTTTTGTTGTGGTGTATGCTAATAAAATATTTACAAATATTTAAACTGAACCTTTCTCCCCAAAGAAAGCAATAGCTACTGCTAGTCACATAATAGAAATTAACAAAGGCAACAACAACAACAAAAAAGTAAATACCCCACCTGTGGTATGACAACGTTGGCTAGTGCTCGAGAGAGCTTGAAGAGTTCCAATGTGTCCTCCAGGCCCAGAGAGCTGTTGTGCTGCACATCATACTTAACACAGTCGTAAATGTCAGGAATTTTGCTGATGTCGTAGCGGCCACTCTTCATGCGGAAGTCCCTTTCCAATTTAGACCAGCGCTGCAGCATCATCTCCAGTGTCTCGCTGTGGTACAGCTGTAAATCTGAGAGAGAAAACACCAACTCATTTACTCAGATCATTTTCACAGGTTTCACTTTTTGGCCTTTTAAAGAGTGTTTTTATTTTACTCTTTTTTTGTTGTTAATGTGAACACAGAGCAATCACCTGCTGATTTGGGGTCTTCAAGTCTTGTGCGGATCTGTGAGGTGAGACTCTGGACAAGGGTGTAGACTTGATCACATGTACTAACTGGATTCTCCACAGCCTTCATAGAGTTCACAAGAGAGCAACTGCATGTTGGAGCCAGCTGAAGAAATAAAGGAGACAGATGTGTTTATATATAAAGACAGCGGAGTGCTAAAATACACCCTTAGCTCAAATGCCGTCTGATGCTTCGATTTACCCTATCAAAGTCTTCTTCTGTGAAGATTTCATCTTTCTGCATGATCTCATGAAGTCTAGCCTTAACCCTCTGCTGACAGCCACTGAGGGATTCGATGTCGTTATCCAGCAGGCCGTTCATATTTGCACTCTTTACCATCTGGACCAGGATCGGTGTCAGTTCTCCTTCCAGTGCCAAGAGACCCTGACAACCAGACAACCAACACCAACTTAACATCCTCTGATAACTTCATATCTTTCAAGCTTAGACGCCCTGTATTTGTTGTGGCTAAAGACCTTTGCGAAGGCAGCAGCAGTCATTTGCACCCTGCCCTCATCAGAGGCATAGATCTTGAGGTCGTGCCGGTAGGTGCTGTGTAGCCTGAGCAGGCCGCAGCCTGGAAAGCCAGCATAATCCCCTACAAGTGGACAAGAACTAACGTAAGTTTGATGATCTTTACACAAATGCAGCAGAAGACAATACAGACAAATGAACAATAAAGCTTTAAGACACTTTTATGGTGCAAAAGGTATTAAAATCCTGCACAGAATAGAAGAGGCAGAAATTGTAACCAAGAACAAACAAGAAAAAAGGAAAGTGAATAATTTTAGACTTTTGTATAGGAACTGGTTTTTATCCCAGATTTGGGAAACACTTCATACTACCTAAAGCTTACCTTATTATTATTTACTATTATTATTTGTCATAGCTGTGGCGTGAACAATTTTTAAAACTATCGTCCTTGATGTGAACGGGGCTTTACATTTAATAAATCTCAAGAACATGCAGAAAAAACATTATAATAAGTACTTCATATATCTTATATTTATTATATTAGAATTAGTCACTCATAGAGTGCTGCAGGGATGACGTATTTTTTCAGGAAATGAACAAAAAGCCATTAGCATTTTTTTTCTGAAGTAAAAAAATCTAAAACTTTAAGCATCACCACCATTATCTTCTAAAGGCTCTTTCCTTTTTTATTGAAATCTACAAGTTGGAAAATATGAGTTAGAATAACTTGCAAGAGTGCAAATATAAACATAAGGCTTTAGAAGTCGACTAATGAGTTTTTCTTTTTTTTGTAGAAATAAATTCTAAAAATATCTGGTGCTTCTGCTAACCACAGACATATTTAATTTGTTTCCAGGTCTAGGACTCATTCCAACAGCACTCTATGAACCAGTATTGTATAAAGTCACTTAGTTATTGAACTAGAATTCATATATTCATATTTCAAAGTTCACAAACTACTCATTTATTAAACATTATATAATGCTTGTAGATAGTTAAAATGTCAGTATTTTATCTCATCATTAATCTGAATGTATTATTAATCAATCGCTTTTAGTTGTAATGTTTACAAGAGCTATGGTATTAGAATGATGTATGGAGGAGATTTGTGAACTCTGATTGTTTCACACATTAGTGGACTCAGAAACTCATGATGAAGGACATTTAGTGACAAATGGGTGTCTCCATAAGGTTAAAGACAGAAGACAGTCTACCTTGACCTCCAGGATACATGCAACGAAAAGCCCTGCCGAGTTCTTCAGCCTGAACTCTGCCAGCTGGAGTCAGCTCTCCTCCCCACTTCAGCACCAGCAGTATAGAGGGGCCCTCCTTACGAGTATCTGCAGACGACACACACAGCAGCACCATCAGACACAACATGACTGAAGCCAAACTAGGCACATTTCCCGATCAGCACTGCTTATACCTTCTTCCTCACTGGATGTTTTGGGTTGTCCATGAGGAAGATATGTTAGCTGCACTTTCCTATTGATTCCAGAGAAATGGCCATACCTGAAAAAACAGAGGATGGAGACCAAAGTTTAAAAAGGCTGTATCTGTCAGGCTTAAAAGAATTATACCCTCCACCTCCCAATTTTTTTCTGATGTCTATACTAACATATAGCCCTGAAATTGCTCTGAAATCCATCTAACGAATCTACGCTATTCCTAAACGAGTGATACTTGAAGAGGGTTGTGAAAGGGGACACTGTGATTTCATTGTGTCACGGGACGAATCTTACTACTGACAATCTAAAAATACTGCACGTTTGAAATATCACTGAACATAGTGTTCATATATAACATCCATCGAATGAATCTCCTTTAAGACATGTTACAGATGTCTGCTTTGACACACTAGAAACAATGTTGCATTTTTGTTGTTTTTCTGTAAGAAAGTATCTTAAGATTTGTTACTGCAATTAATGTTTTGTTTCGTGTAAAACATCAGCCAGTAAAAATGTAAATGAGACATGATGTATCTATTTCTTTAGAAAATATGTCATGTCACAACACTGAAAGGAGGTCACTACAGGAGACCGCAAGCGTGCCAGTTAGCACGACCCAGTTAACGTCTTACATTAACGTACATTTCTAGAACAGTCTTTAGTTGTTCAAGCTTGGACTTCTTCTCCTCTATTTCACAGTCAGTATGCTGTCCTATGTCTGCCAAAAGTGTCCTGGTAATGTCCAGAACTTCCTGTGGAAACAGCGCAGCACAGATATGAAGTAGCCCTGCAGTTTTTAACAATAAATTCAACATTTAAATGACAGGCTCACTATGGGGCTTCAAAAGAGGCCTCTAAATTACTTAAAGTGATGCCAAAAAAGGCAAAACAGGTATTAAATTAAACTAAAACAATAAATTATTGAGGTAAATTTACACCCTAAACAACTTTTTTACTTGTAGTTGCTAAGATTCCCAGAGTCTTGGAAAACTTTAATATATGCGATAGCTTAAGTTAAAAAGTGGATTTGTAGATCTGGAACATTTCTGTAAATAATAAACTCACACCACATGCACTTTTAGAATAAATATACTTGCATCAAATGACCTTAGCCAGTAATTAACGAATGGTTGGAAGAGATATATAGATACAAAAAGTGGGAGTTTTTTTTTATCATTATTATTATTATTGCTGAAACTAGAGGTGTCCATAGATTAAAATAGGTGGACTTAGTCAATAAGGCTGAGAGAGACGGATTTCAAATTCAAATTCTAATACATGAAATTACCTGCAGTTGTTTAGGTTTCTTTAGCTTCAGCTTGCCCGTTTTATACCCACCATATTTTTCAAAAAGCTCAAAAAACCTGGAAGAAAGGTAAAAGCACTTTGTTTTACAAGTTGGATACATTTGTCATGATATTTTGAGGGAAAAAAAAAAAAAAACTGCTGTTTTGGATCACCATTGAATTCCATACAATTTTTTTCCTTACCATGGAAGTCAATGATGACCCAAAACAGCCTGTTTACAAACTATATTCAAAATATCTTTCTTTGTGTTCAGCAGAACAAAGAAATTCATACAGGTTTGGAACTACTTGAGGATGAGTAAAAGAAGACAGAATTTTCAGTTTTGGATGAACTACTTCTTTAAGTGAGTAAGTCTATTGAGAAGGTCACAAGTACACACATGGGATTCCGCACTTCCATCTTCATCTTCTGCTTTGGTGTACGATCTCCATGACGGATCACAGCAATCACACAGCGAAGCTCCATCCTAATGACAGAACCACAAAAAAGTCGGATGGAATATCATTATTGGTTAACTTATCATTTATTTTAAAGAAACATGAATCATACTATTTAATGAATACTGTACACTACTTTAATGAGTAATATATGTAAGAGTAGCATGAAATAAGTACATGGTCCCTGATGTAGTGGGTACAATAGGAATGTCCTCAGCCTCTGTAGGTATGGACCAGGGGATCTGGAACTGAGGAGCCAGCTCCCTCATCACAATATTTCTAAGAGAAAGAACAAGCCACACTCATCAGGTGTGGTGCATTTTGTTAACTATATGTTAATCTGTTTGAATGACAAACATTTTGAATCTTTATCTTATTATCATTAGGATTTACCCCAGTATCTTAGCACAGTCATCATAGTACTTCATGGAATTCTTCACAAAGCTAAATCCGTTGACATCGCACACATATGAGTGGCCGTTGGCTCGGAGAAGGTCGAATCCACACACTGTTTGCTGGAAAGAAATACGTTTTTGAGAATAAAATCAATGTGAACTGGTTTAACTGAGATGAAATAAAAAAAATGCCTTGAACTGTGAAGCTCAGAAAATGAAATGAGAAACATTTTCATTGTGTTCTCTGTTTTAAGAAACCAAAAAACGAACAGCCCATCTGACCTTGAATGCCAGACAAACTTTACGGGCCACAAGCTTCTCCATGGCAGTGAGCATGACTGGGTAGCGGATTTCTTTGCCTTCACTGTCTCGCTCAACTTTCCCGTCGAGAGCGGGGGATTTACGAGCCTCAGCGTGAGCATAATCTGGCCCTACTGTATATACCTGTAACAAAACAAACATAAAAGGAAACAATAACATTTTAATTTTAAGCTCAAAGTAGAGCTGTAAACAAAAAAGGGCAAAGCCATTTTGCCAATAGCATGAGTTTTCAAGGAAACAGCATAACAAGATTAACCGGAACTAATTCTAACAGAGCAAGGACCAGATTTACTAACCATCTTTTTCGCTTTAAAATGGTACCGTCTAATCATTTGCTAAAGTGCAAATGTTCTGGAAGGCGGTTCTTGTTGTGATTTGTGAAATGACCTGTGAAAATATTCCTATGAACCAAAGCTGTATTTATTGCATTTATATCCTAAAAATGTGTCAGTAAATTCAAGCAAAAATAAGCTCATAGATTAGTTTGATACCAGCTAAACGCGTGATTGCTTTAGAAATGAAAAAACATCCAAAGGCCTCTTCTCTCACAGTGGACAAAAGAAATGTCCGACAACCCCTCTCTTGAAAAATTTACATATAAAATCAGAGATTTTTAAAAAGGTGTGGTCCCCTTTTAAGCACTATGTAAACAGATAAGGTGGAAGGGTACGTAATGACTGTATTTATATATTTTGAAATTCAATTTCTTGTATTTGTGTATCCTATTTTAGAATTCATTATTGTTGAAATGCTATTTTTCTTTTGATAAATGTAGAGGTGGGGAATATTCTCTGTAATGATATACAACGTGATATTCTGTAATGTTCACGGTGGCTTTGTAACAAAATTAATAAAAAAACAAAGTTGGAAAA
The DNA here is from genome assembly GCA_032353835.1 of Enteromius viviparus. Classification (NCBI taxonomy): domain Eukaryota; kingdom Metazoa; phylum Chordata; class Actinopteri; order Cypriniformes; family Cyprinidae; genus Enteromius; species Enteromius viviparus. Next base: position 19,428,090 of record JAUCNO010001819.1, read on the forward strand.
AAAAATCATTTGCTAAAGGCGCGCAGATTTGTGCCATTATTTACTGCACAAAAAAGTTAGTCTTAAACTAATTTGCACCTGTATCATATGTAGATCATCCATATCTGATGAGCATCAGCTCTCCTTATTTGCACCTATAATTTGCGCTGTGCTTGGTATATTGCATTGGTGGACGTCAATGAGTTTTTTAATTGGGCCATTGTCAGTAAATCACCTGCAGAAATTTCTTCACAGAAATTTTTTTTTAAATTGCGTTCTCGTGCTAATTTGCCCTGGTTAAGTATATCTGTCTCTGAGAAATGTTGCTGCACCTTTAAAAATAGCAAATTTACAACACAACAAAACAAAACTTTGCTCTATATACATCAAGAGGAACAAGGTAATGCAATCCCTGGGTAAAGAAGATGCTAAATTATTTAGTACCTTCACATCTGTGCCATCAGTTGGCATGAACTCTTCATAGATATAGGAGCCAGTTTTCCTCACACTGCTCTCTGGAGAGTAAACACTACTTCTGCTCCCAATCTGAAACAGAGACACAGTCACACTCAATTAATTTACTTGACATTGTGGATTATGTGCAGTATTCACATAAGTTTTGTTTACTGCAGGCAGTGTTTGGAAGTTACTATGAAACAATTACAAGTAAATAAAACCATATAAGCGTTACAATTAAGGTAATAGCGTCAAACTCAAACACATGCAGTGTTTGCTGCGACACTAGCTTTATGAAATGGAATAGTTTTGTGAACAGGTCGACGAAACATTGCATTGCCCCAAACTCACAACATTAGTGTGTCAGGATGGCTGAGACGCTCAAAAAACAAAGCAAAGTTCTAGCCAGGCTGTTTCACTTTTCAGGGAGTTGGCTTACTTAACTGACCCTGCTGTTACAGGGTTTTAAAAAAATCCAAATGAAAAAAAAAGACACTTCAGCTTTAATAGTTTATTTTGATACATGCTAAAAGATTCAGAGACAACATAGAACATGATGTAATTTTATTAGGTCAACCCATAAATTAGCAATAATTGGTTCCCTCAACAAAAAGCCATTGGCTTTTAAAATTAATGCAGAAAATAAGCTCTGTTGCCAAGTTTATGCCTCTTACATGTTTTGTGCAAGGTAATATTTAAGAATATTTTTTGAAACATACAATCACCAGGAGTACAAAGCTACAGGTAGGATATATTTTAGACACACTATACAACAGTCACATGAATTATTTTTCAAAATCTATAAGTTGGAAAATATGAGCTATAGTAGCAATGTCAGAATATTTATATTTATATATGAACTAAAGACCAAATGGCTTTTAATTAACTTTTTACAGGCATTTAACCTAAAGAACCTACTCACTTTGGATAGATTGAACAGGAAGTTCAAAAATGCAAACTTGTTTCCTGGTTTTATGAGTTTTCGGCAGCACTCTGGTTAGTAAATCATACGTTTTAATGAAAGAATGAACTGCTAAAACAAGACCTCAAGTTAGTAGTGCTCCAAACACTTTCTAAACACACTGATTAACTCTGCAATTATGTCTATTTTTAACAGCTGACAGGGAATGCCAAAACATCAGCATGCTCTTCTTCATGTCTGTTTCAACCATTCCCAACGACAAATGATGTGCCTGTGTGACTGAGAGAGATGCAATTCAAGCCCTATGGCACAGATAAAAGGAAGTCATTGCTAAAAGACCTTTCTAAATAGACGCTGGCTGCCTCCTCCAGCTGAAGTTGGGTAGTAGATGTACACATTATGGTCCTCAGCAGAAACTGGCTTCTCTACAAAGGGTTTTAGAAAGACTTCTCCGTTAACTTCAACTTGGTCTTCTCCCTCAACCAGGTTACACTCTATGACACAAGAAGGAAAGGCCAATCAAAATAGTATTACAGTGAAGAGAAACAATATCTGAGCAGATATGCAGATAACACATTCATCATCTGAGATATGACCATTATGTAGATTCGTAACTGGGTAAATATAGCACTTTGATTGTCGTTTGTTTAGAGAAGGATACATTTATTCAGGTCCTCAGGGAACTGTCATAGCTGCCAAGAACATAACGGCTCATTGGATACCAGACGGTCACATCACAGGCCTCAGAGCAATACTTGTCTCTTCGGCCTGTAAAACACTTGAAATTGCTCTACATGAGGGGCTATATTTACTCAGAGACTAAAATAAATCAGAGCAGAGACAAAGCAGGACACTTTGCTAAGATTAAGGTTTCTACTTCACTATTGGACGACAAGGAAATAAGCTATTAAACAACCAAAGACAGCTTTATTAAAACATATCATTAAAAAAAAATTTAATTAATGTTTGCATATTTGAAAAACTCTGACTGACCATCAGGTTTGTCCGGGTCGCGGTTTAACACAGCATAGCGTGGCAGATCTATCCCCTCCTCCTGAAGAATACGATACACTTCCCTCCTGAAATATGATTTTTTTAAATTACCAAAAAGCCTTATTTGTGATCATACAGGATGCTGAAATGTATGTAAATATAAGAGATAATATGCAAAGCTGTATGCTAATACCTATCCTGTATGTAATACTGCATATTAAGATCATTGATGAGCAGTGGGTTGCGGAGTTTTGCATAACTCACTGCCTTATCCAAGGGGAAACCTAATTCAAGAGAAAATATGAATATTAAACCAATCATTATAATATAAAAATGACTTGCTAAAGGCACCAGTAAATAAATGTATAAACTGCTGGTCAAGCATTTTTGCACGCCAAAGGACAAATTCATTGTTTGGCATATTTTCAAAGGCAAAAAAAATCTGTAATTTCAATAGGAATACATGCAATTGGGAACTTCATATAAGAGCAAATACTAGATTATAAAAAATTGCAGAAATGTTGCTTGTAACTTCAGTGTGTCTTATTAGATTAGTTATTGATGCAGGAATGCTTGGTAAATGAACATGAGATCCCGTCCATAAAGCTGCTTCTTGATTTGAATGACTTATTTTGCAGTTAAGACTTCAATAGAGAAACCCGATCTCCAACCAGCTCGAAAGGACACAAGCACATGACAAACCTTTAGAGTGAAATGAGATCAGGCAGTCACAGAGTGGCCACTTCTCCACCGGCTCATTAAGTATGACGTCCTCTGGAAAGATGACCACTGTGATGTACTCAAACTTGCAAAGACGCTCCAAGATCTGAGTCATGGGTTTGGACTTAGATTTCTTCATCATACAGCAAATCCCCATCACTATCTGACGCTCTGGAGGCTTTTAGAGAAAAAGCAAGAATTTAAATAAGACATTAAATGTCAAACTCGGCAGCAAGACTGCATATGAGTGGCCATACTCATGTGAAGAGATGCTGAAAGAAAATGTGTGTAGAAACCCAGGAGTGACCTGAGACACACTGCAACAAAAACAGCCCTGGTTTCTACAAAAAATATTAAGCAGCACAGCTGCTTTCAACACTGATTATAATAAGAAATGTTTCTTGAGCACTGAATCAGCATATCAGAATGATTTCTGAAGGATCATGTAATTTTTTAACATGCTTCTGTTCTCTAACTAATAAATCTCCAAGTTTTAGACCAGACACTTAATCAAACTGCACACCATTCGTACCAAATCATCCTCCAGGTCGTCTTCGTACAGCTCCATATCTGTCCTCATGCTGGCGTAGTCGTCCAGGCCTTCGCTCTCATCCTCCGCGCAGCCCACGAAGAATCTGGGAGCGCCGCACTGGCTCTCGCCGGGGCTGTTGGGCTCTGACATTACAGTCCACAGCGGCAGCGACCCTCTGCTTCCTGCCGCGCCATCTCACACTAACACACAGAGCTGGAGGGGCACCCGGCCAGACCAGCTCCGTACCCAGCCTGCAGGAGCAGTGGTGGGTCACTGGCGAAGCGTGTGAATGTGAGTTAGAGAGGTAGAGGAAAGGTTGAATGGGGCCTGCCAAAGTGCGAGTAAATCGTTATTGGAAAGGATGTAAAGCGATGGACTGATAACATAAGTTCATTCTTCCTTGGGTTGATGTTTTTCGGTTTATATGAGAGAGGATCCTTCTTCAGGTGTATTAACAAGATCCTCAAAGAATGAACTGAATGATGAAAAAAAGCATCTTCTTTCCTACAAAAAACAAACAAACATGCTTAATCAATTAGTGATCCGATTAGTTTATAGTCTAATTAAATTGTGATCTCTGTGTCAGAATTGATATTTGTATTAGTTTAAAAGGGATTGGTTGATGTTTACTTGCACACTTACTAAATGAACACAAAATTTATATTCTGTCATCAGTAAACCCATAAGACTTGTATTTATATTTGAACACAAATGTGACCCTAAACCACAAAACCAGTCATATAAGCACATAGGAATATTTACACCAGCAATAGCCAACAATACATTGCATGAATCAAAACGTTAGATTTTTCTATTTTAAGTAAGGATCATGTTTAATGAAGACATTATGCAGATACATTTCCTACTGTAAATATATATCAAAACGTATGTAATAGTATGCATTACTAAGAACTTCGTTTGGACTTAACTGTAAAAGGCCATTTTTACAATATTTTGATATTTTTTTGCACCCTCAGATTCCAGATTTCCAAATAGTTGTATATCAGCCAAATATTGTCTGAACAAACCATATATCTATGAAAATGTATGATTTATTCAGCTTTTATGTTTTTAGATGATGTACTGTATATAAATTGCAATTTCAAAAACTTTGACCCTTATGACTGGTTTTGCAGTCCATGGTCAAAAACGTCTCTCCACTGAAAGTAAATTTCTCCAAATGTCTGATGCTTCAGAAAGTTCATAAAGACATCATAAGTGTAATCCATGTAAACTGAGTGGTTTAAGACTAGGCTTCTGATCACATTATATGATGAACAGCTTGTATATGGTGAACATAATTGGCTTTAATTCAAATATAAATACTGATCAACGCACATCCATAGAGCACATCAAATATGAAACAAAAACTCAATTTATGGTTGAGTGATATTGCAAAAAATAACTAAAATATAAACTGGAGGTTGGATTACAATCTTTTCTTTTTCAATTATTTTGTAAGTTACAGAACAGTACAGCGACTACGGACAAACTAACTTCCCTCTTTCATTTCCCTAAAAGATGCAAATTCCAAACAACAGTGAAAACAACATACAAAAAAGTGGCTTCAATTGTTGCATTGTTGCACGGTGGCATTCAAGTTAAAAATACAACAGAAATTATATGTAAGATGTAACAATGAAACAAAAATATATACAGTAGTAATATGGAATGTTTGGAATAGGAATAGTGTACCCAAAATTGCAAATTACCCCATAGTGTAATGCAGGTGTATATGGCTTTCTTCTTTTAGACGAACGCAGTTAGAGTTTTTCAAAAATGTATCCTGGTTCTTCCAAGCTTGGTAATGCTTGTGGATATTGTCCGTTATTTTGAAGCATCGCAAATCAGATATATCCACAAGTACTGCTCGTAAAAAATTAACCTATAAGCCTTCTGTAGGTTATCACATCTCCTCTGATGCAGATCGATGGGTTTTTGTAACAAAATATATCAAGTTTTAAAATTATAACGTAAGTAACTGACTGACTGACTGAGGCTGGTGGTGAAACTAAAAATATTTTTGTAACAAAAACCCATCAATCTGCTTCAAAGGACATGTGATAACCTCCCAAAGGCGTATATGTAACGTTAATTGCGGATATATCTGAATTACGCAGCTTCAAAATAATGGACACTATCCATTAACATTACCAAGTTTGACGAAAAACTTGGCTTTCTTTATAAAAGTGCAGAAATTTGTCAAGAAGCGACCAAAACTACATGTTATAATACATTTATAATAGATAAATTAACATTTGCCCTGTTTAAATTTTTTTTTTTACATGATTCCCAATTATTTATAACTGTAGAGCATGTGTGTAAAGATTCCAATACAATTATAAAGTAATTATTTTATCACTAAGTAATCGTTCAATGAGTGAGACTGGCAGTGTCTACGGCATTAGACTACACCAAACTGTTATAAAATTTTTAAATATGTTTTCCATTATTATTGTTAAATTAAAGTGCCTGGACCAGCAAGTCCAGGACGAGCTTCAAAGAACCATCTGATCCAAGATAAAGCAAATCGTCAACAGTCAAATCAAGCTAACTGAGTTAGCGATGTACAAAGTACAGGCCCAAGATGCAGTAGCTACAGTATGTGGGTTATCATGGCTGTGCTAATATGTGTCTATTTCCTAATAATTTATTTATTATTATCTGTTTGTTTATTTAGTTTTTCACTGCTTTGTGACACCCAAAAGTAATGTTTGGTTTCTCATGAAACTATTTTTACTGGAAGAATCGAAATATATGGGATAACCAGTTTTATTTTGGTTTGTTTTATCTTAAAACAACAGCACTACTTCTTGTGTCATATTGCTTAATTATCATGCTGGAACTCATGTTACAGCTCCTGCCTTCACGTCAGCAAATTCTCCAGTCCAGACGAACCACAAAGCTCTGTTCTCCGACACTGGAAATACATTATTGCCTCTGTAACCACCTTCATGTCAGCTAACTGACAAACATATACACTGAATTATATAAAATAGCCTTTACTCAGATTAGTTTCTGTTTAGTCTCTAAACAAGAAGGATCACTCCACAGATCTTATTTTACTAAACCACTTTCAAGTCATACATTTTTTACCAAATCAGGTTAGATAATAATTAGACACATCACATCAAGAATACAAGACTGAGAACAGTTTTAAAAGACTGTATCACTGTAAGAGTTCACTTTTCCATAGACATTTATCAGAGATTAATAAAATGAAGACAAATTCTTTGAGAGAAGATGAACTGAAACTATTCCTTTTGACCACAGTTTGAATCCATTCTTGGCACAGATGTTATTCTGGGTAAAGCTGGTTCCATGCTTAACTCGATTATCCTTCGGCAGCAAAAAGTTTTAGAAGTTTAGAAGTATTAGACGCGGTAAATCATTGCGGTCAAGCCAGGCGCACTTTTTTGTATTGCGCGTGTACTCGTGCGCTTACGGTACGGGTGCTGCGAGGAGTCAAAATGCTTGTAAAGAAGCCGTTATACCGGTATTATCTTTTATACTTTTGCTTATTTTAACTTTATTTTTTATTGTAATGTTTGCAAATACATAAACATTTGTATCGTGTATTAAGTATTGCAAATAATATGAATATAAATATTATTAATGTATTTTATTTATTTGTATTTCTTATTATATGTGTGTGGGTGTATATGTATACATATATATGTGTGTGTGTGTGTGTGTGTGTATATGTATAAGTATGTATACATTTAAAAACTTTCCTTTACAGATTTGCTCATATTCTTTTAAATATTTATGTAACATTAGTATTTGTTCAATGTGACCCAGACTATCAATTAAAGGCAAAATCACCCCAAACATTCTTGCACTTCATAAAATAATTTCCTTTATAGGTTAGCTCATTATTTAAATTCATCTGTATCCAGGGTGAGCCAAATTATCACTGTAATTATTTTCAATACATTTTACTTTATAGTTTTGGAGAAAACTAAAAGCAAAATTACTCAAAACAATAAAACGCATCCTAACACTAATTATTTCTGTATATTCAAACACTCATAAAAAGTGTCCCTTTATAGGTTCGCTGATTCTGTAAATTAATCAGTATTCGGGGTGACCCTGACTATTACTGTATTTATTTTCAACTCATTTTACTGTATAGCTTTGTTGCAAAATAAAAGCAAATCACATCAAACAAATACAAAATGCTTCGTAGCACTTGCATTATTTCTTTATATTTAAACACTCTGAAAATATTTCTTTATAGGTTAACTCATTCTGTAAACTGATCTGTACTCAGAGTGACCCTGACTATCACTGCATTCATTTCCAATGCATTTTACTTTACAGTTTTGAAGAAAACTAAAATCAAACCCCCCCCCCAAACAATAAAATGAGTCCTAACACAGATTATTTTTGTATATTTAAACACTAAAAAATATTCTTTATAGGTTAGCTAATTTGCACTAACTATCACCATCTTCATTTTCAAAACTAAAATCAAAATCACCCTAATAAACAAAAAAATGCACTTTTTAATATGTATTATTTCTGTAGCCTATATTCAAACATTCATAAAAGGTTTTCCTTTATAGGTTCGCTCATTCTGTAAATTAATCTGTATTCGGAGTGACCCTGACTATTACTGTATTTATTTTCAATGCATTTTACTGTTTTGCAGAAAATTAAAGGCAACATCACCCCAAACATTATTGCACTTCTATCCTTTCATTATTTCCTTTATAGATTAGCTCATATTTTCAATTGATTTGTGATTTTTCATTTGAATTGATTTTTCCAACACTAGGTTTGCTCATTCTGCTAATTGATCTGTATTAGGAGTGACCCAATTAATTGTCAAGGCATTTTACTGAACAGTTAAAAAAAACCAAATAAAATCAAAATTCCTGTAATCAACAAGATGTGTCCTAGCACATTTACTATTTCTGTATATTCAAACACCTTTATAGGTTGGCTCAGTCTTTCAATTGATCTGTATTAATAGTGACCCTGACTATAAGTGTATGAACTTTCAAGACATCTTACTGCATAGTTTTAGAGAAAGCTAAAAGCAAATCAAAGCAAAAAATCACACAAACAGCAAAATGTGTCCTAGCACTTGTACTGTGTCCTATTTTCCAACACTCATAAAAGTTTCCCTTTATAGGTTAGCTTGTTATTTCAATCGATCTGTATTCAGAGTGACCCTGACTATCACTGCATTCATTTTCAAGTCATTTTCCTGTATAATTTTGGAGAAAGCTAAAAGCAAATTAAGCCAAAACAACAAAATGTGTCACTTTAAATATTTCTGTATATTCAAACACTAATAACCTGAGTATCACTGTATTCATTTTCAAGGCATGTTATTGTTTATTTTAAGGAAAGTTTATGGCAAATGCAAGCCAAAGTTAAAAGTGCCTTCTAACTTACATCATCTTACCCATTTCCAAACATTCATAAAAACATTTCCTTTACAGCTTTGCCCATTCTTCCAATTGATTCCTGTTCAGAGTGAACTCATTTTCAACTGATCTTACTGCATCATTGTGAAGAAAAGTGATGAAAATTATTCCAAATTCATTCATGCTTATTTATTTTCAATGTATTGTATTGTGTGGTTTTGGAGAAAATTTAAAATTGACCTCAAGCATCTATGTACTGTTTATGCTAAAGTTTGGGCACCCCTTGGAGAATCTGAAAATGTGAAAGAAAGTAACAAAAGAATTATACAAAATGCATGTTATGCTTTATTTAGTACTTTCCTGAGTAATATATTTTGACCCAGTGATAGTCAGGGTCACCCGGAATACAGCTCATTTGAAAGAATGAGTTAACCTTTAAAGGAGTGTTTGAATATACAAACACAATCTGTGTTAGGACTCATTTTGTGGTTTGAGGGGATTTTTGATTTTGTCTTGAAATTTAATTTATTGATAGCCAGGGTCACTTCTTATACACATGAATTCACAGAGCTGACCTACAAAGGGACACTTGTTAGTCCAGAGCTTTCTCTCTCTCTCCCTGTGTCTCTACCTGATGCTGATAATTAGAGCTCTGCTGTGATTGGATGATATGAGAGGAGAGGGCGTATTTAAACTGGTGTGTGGTGGCTGAGAACTCATCCTCATTGACCCTAGTGATTTTCTCTCAAATGTGTTGAGACTGTTTAAGTAGTGTTTCTGCCCATTTGTCTCTTTGACTTCATCTAATATGGAGGCTGTATTGAAAGATAAGTGAGTGTTAATTTCAGTTGTCCATCATAATCGTTCGTTTGTTTATCTTTTGCTTTGGGTTAAGTAGGGAGGTGGGTGCCATTTCTGTTTTCAAAATACTTTTTCTAATCTTTATGTTGGTTTAATCTGCTGTATCTTAATTTTCTTTTTCTTTGGAGTTTAGGTAATTGGGCTATAAAAGTTAGTTGTCTTATGTTTGTTACTTTGGCCTTGCCCCCTCCTGAAGTTAGTACCCATTTTTTTTGTTGCGGTCTACCCTAGACCTACATTAAGGCTGTGACACACTTTGAATATACAGAAATAATCAGTGTTAGAACATTTTGTTGTTTGCTTTTACTTTTCTCCAAAACTATACAGTAAAATGCCTTGAAAATAAGTACAGTGACAGTCAGGGTCACCCTGAATATGCATCGATTGAAAGGAAAAGATTTTATGAAGGGCAAGAATGTTTGGGGTGATTTTGCTTTTCATTTTAAACAGTAAACTAAAATGACTTCAAAATGAATACATCGATATTCAGGATCACACTGAACGAATATTAATGTCAAATATTCAAAAAATGAGCAAAGGAAAGGTTTGTACTTTACACACAAACAGACACATATACACATAAAAAAATACAAATAAAACATTAATATTAACGTTTTGATATTAATAAATAATTATATACATCCTAAAAAACAAACAAATAAAAACATGTATATAAATATTATTTGTAATAATTAACGCACAATACAAACGTTTATGTACAAATGTAATCTATTTACAAACATTAAAATTAAGCTAAAATAAGCAAAAGTATTTTAAAAAAAAACCCACCGGTATAACAGCTTCAGCACCCGTACCGTAAGTGCACGAGTACACGCGAAAAGAAAAGCGCTGCTGGCAGTCTTAAACTGCCCTATTTACACCTGTTCAATTGCTCGAGGAACTCTAAGACAGCTTGGCAATAAGCCATGCATTAGCTGTATTCTCACAGAACACATATATATGCTATATGCTATTATTGCTAAAGCTGACACGTATGTTGATCAGTTTATAAGGAAAGTCAACGTCTATGACATTTTACTATACACATAAAGCGTGTTTGGCTAATGTTTAAAAACGTAATACTACAACTGTGTAACTGTGACAACATAATCTACGTACCAGGTTCCTTGGTAACGGTTTCATATCTCTATACCAATAACCACTGCACTGGCTTTCCTATTATGACAAGTACAAACAAACATAACAACACAAACAAGCCTTATGAAACCCTAAACAGTACATCTAGGAACAAACACAATTCATTTAATTTCTTGCCACTTTCCATTTATAAATATTTAAGAGAAGTCGTGAGTAGGTTGTGTAGGCTCGCTAGCTAGCAATACGGCTATTCGTTAGCTCAACGTAAACAAGACACTTTTCGTCAGCTATTATGTAAACTGAATGACAACGGAAGCTTATTAACCTTAGTTTGGGCAATATTAAAGCTCTTTGGTTCCATGCATTAACACGGACATATACGGTGTTTTCCAGTGATGACTTACTACGTGATATGCGAAGCGGTGTTGACTGTTTCACAGCTGTCCTCGGATTTGACAGGTTGTAAATGAAACCGAACTTTACACTAGACGCAAAGATAAACAAAGCTTAAAGCCAATGAGAGAGCAGGATTTGCAGAAAGACAGCCGCGACTAACGTATGAGGCGATACAGGGGCGGGACTTACGAGGCAGCAGCGGTGCTCGCTTTGTCGGTGTTTGGAGGACTAAAAAGTGCTTTCTCTTGATAACTGTGTAACATTATAGGTATCAACCAATCATAATAAATTCGTCTGTAAATGGTCAGCAAATATAATTTAAATACCATACAACCATTTAATTAACACTTTCAAAAATAATTTTATTGTGTTAACATTCATTCACGTCAAGGCTATACAATTGTGCAGAGATCTGCAAACATACAGCCTGTTATTAAATACAACGCTGTCTTAAAACAGACAAAATGTTTTCCATGACACGACAGTTTATACGATTGCGTGTTATTATTTATGATTCCATAAAAGACAGGCTTTAAAATGAAGTGTTATTCCGCAGTAGTATTTTTTTTTCATGTCCTCCAGGAAAATGAGTCTCTTTATAACTCTGAAATAGACAGGCGTTTGTGGATGTAGACTTCTTCAGCACGCTCTGATGGAGATAACCATTAAAGAAATCTGCTGCCGACAGCCTTTTCTTGAAATTCACTGCTTTGAATCCAACCCATCCATCCTAAAAAAGTAACGACAATATAAACTACATTAAACGCAAATTGTAAATGATCTGGCAGCAAATGTTAAAAACAACACTGTTCATCAAATATCAACACTGATTAAATTTAGATATAAAATATGAAGTACATCTGGCACACACATTGTTTATTTTTAAATAATACAAAAAGCACATGATTCTAAAACTATACAAAACTATAGTAGCTAACTCAAAATATTAATGAATAATATGACCGTATATAAATTATTTTACAGTGTTGCACTAATATACTGACACCAACAAAGTGGCAGGACTTTAACGGTTTGACTGGCATTGAGCATTTTTCTTCTGTGCCAGTGGACCTAACTGGATGTGCATACCTTGCAGCGGACGAGTAGAGTATTGGATTCTTTCTGATAATGGACAGTCCCTGGCACTGAAGACAAATAAGGAGCAGCTGCAAAGAAACATGAAAGAAAGTAACTTTTTCCAGTGGACAAACATAGTTAGGACACTTTCAGACCTGCAGAATGTTTGCTTTGTTCCGAAACAGAGACCTAAAACATTACAATATTGCATTATTTCCTTGGTTCAGTACACTTTCAGAATGCAACATTTCATAGTCACAATCTGTTTTTGTAAGTCACATGTGCAGAAAACCATCCTTTTTGGAATCATCCATCAGGATAAATTATTAATTGCAATGCCCGTTTCTGAAAAGAACAGTGACATTGTCAAACAAAGACAGTGTTTTAGATAAAGCTATTTGTTTTCAAGTGTGAAAAGTCATTTGTTCACTCACAAAATTACGACACTGCTGTTTTTTTATATACCATTTCCCATTATGAATTATAATATAGCGTGGTTTATTGGGTCATTAGCCATGTATGAAATTGCCCTTAGTTAATCAGTCACAGTCAACACCACAAACTCTGTTCACCTGGAAACGACACATTGCATTTGCCAACAAAGTCCAGAAGTTTAATGGGATTGCCCATCCATATTGTTTTCAAAGGAATCTGATTGAGAAAAAACAAACACTGTGTTAATGTTGTTTAAATCAGAACTGATGTAAATGTGCATTTCTTAGGATCTCTTTATTCCTACCCGAAATCCAATAGCTCGAAACAATCGATCAATGTAGTCACAGCTGTGTTCTTCCCAAGTTATCCAGGCCATTCTGGAACTGATTTTAGGGGCTGAATGCAGTAATGAAAGGTTGTATTAAATGTAGTACATCTGTAGTACGAGCGCTTCATTTCTTGGTCATTACCTAAAGAACACACTTACCAAATGATGCTCCCTCCTTAGGCTGCTCCTTTCTGTTTGCTATCCTTTCTGGTAGATGTTTTAGAGTGTCCATCAACTATTGATTTAAAAACGAGACAGAAGTTTTCAAACAAAAAGTGATTAAAACTTTTACTTTCATGCTAGGTAGTGTAAATGTGTTATACGGCAACACTTTGACAGTTAATTTGGAAATAAATGACTGGTTGCCGTTGCTCAAAGTGTCCCTGTAAGATTATGGAGTATTACTGTAGTTCAAACATGGCACAACAGCAAGGTCATGGGTTTTCAAGGAAAGGCAAGAATTGAGAATGCCATGTACAACAAACAGTTCAAGCAGATTTTTAAAATGTTTTTCAAAAAAGGTCTTGTGGTTGCCAAGACTTCATTATATAAACAAATACAGTAAAAACGGTAATATTGTGAAATATTTAAATTTAAAATTAAGTTTTTATTTAAATATACCCTTCAGAAACATTCTTTTTTAAATCTTACTGCACAGAATTAAATTATAAAACGTTTCTGCTAAATATATAAATGAAAATTAATCACAACAAATGTAAAATAAAAACCACCAAGGATTTCCACACATTATAGACACAAGCAGGTAAAAATTGGCTTGGGGGGGGTGGACATAATTTGGCAGTTTTTTCAAAACATTTAAAATTTTATAGGCTAACTGCTTAACAAACAAGTCCAAATATCCAGCCATCACTACATTACATTACACACTGCAGAGGCGCTGGTGCTGATGTAGGCTAAGCATTGACAGCCACATTTATGTTCTCACTCCATTTTTCCTATCACTTGGATTGGGCACTTTTTGCATTGAAATAGGACTATTCCGACTGCTGAGACTGAAAATGATGAATGTGGGCTTCCCCGGTTTGATCCGTTTACCTGGAAAAGTTATCTAACATTGTATTTATATTATTTTATTCTCATTATTTTGTTTTAATGAGGTGAAAATGTACCTTATCAATGTACCATTATTTTGACAGTTAAAGTTTTTTTGTCAGTTTTTGTGAGCTTTTATGCTGGAAATCTTCCGTCCAATATGGCAACAGTGCACAAAAACATGTTTAGTTACCATTTCAGAACCCACAACTGCTAAAGTGGCCCCAAGCTCATCAGCAGTGCAGTTCTTTGGAACTTCGTATAGCTCTTGCTGAAGAATAGGACCCACATCAAATCTAAAACATAAAATACAAACCATAAAAGAAACATACACAAATATATTTGTGTGTGTGTTTATGATCCTGCCATTAACATGTCATTCACCTCTTAGGTCTTATTTGCATGACAGTCACTCCTGTGACACTGTCACCATGTAGAATCGTATGAAAGATTGGAGCAGGACCCCGCCAGCGAGGCAACAGACTAGGGTGCACATTCAGGATCCCGCTAAGAGAAAAAACAAACAAATTAGCCTAGATCACGATTCACATTAAAATATTTCGAAATCACACAAAAACAGTACAGGACCCATCCAGACATTGTATACTATTTAGTTATGCTTTTCCCTGAAATCGAATGACTCACTATGGCATTCTGTTGATGATGTTCTCCTTGATTAAACAGCCAAATGACACCACCACACCAACATCAAACTGTGCACTTGAGTCCACATCTGGCCAGTGGTGAAGAGGAAGTCTGTGCTGCTCTGCATACTTTTTGACTGGAGCTTCTCTGGACAGCGTCACAACCTCAAGTAAACCTATGACTCCGGCTTTTGCGTCATCTCTACAAGATGAAAAGCCAACTAGTCAGATCATAATACATACAGTATTTATTAGCACAGACAGTAAGGCAATGACCAACTGGAAATCATTACCGAGAAACATGAAGCCGTTTCAGTGATTCCAAAGCAAAATCATCACTTCCAAAAAACAAAACTCTCCAGGGTGGTTTCAAAGCAGACGGTACAGCAGTTACAAAAGATTGATCTCTGCCTAACAGAAATAACCCTCTTCTATGACTGGCGTCACATTGACGAAGACCTGCAAAGCAGTAGCTACAAAGTCCTTGAGACAGCAAACGACCCTGAACTACGAGTTTTAAGCAGTTTAAGTTCCACATTCTTTAATGTAAGGTTTCATTTAACAGCTAGCGAAACACAACACCTTCACCACTGATTAACAGATTAGCACGCAAAAGTCAGAGGGGTCATTCCGTTATTTCACGATAGCTTCAGTCGAGACAGTAATACCATTTTCACAATGCGTGTCTAAATTATATTCATTATACTAATCAGTCTCGCAAACCGGCAAGTGACAGTTGCAAGGTTACGGTAAAGCGTTATATGTACACACAGGAACATGTGTGTATCGCCATTTTGAAACAGACGTCATTTCCGCTAAAGGTTTAATATAAAAGTCATACAATATACGTTAATAAATATTATTTTACAATATTTGCATAAATAACGTTTTTTATGTTGTTGTCATATTAAAGAAACAAAACACATTGGCTATATTTATAAAGTTTTTTGTTCTTTTGCGGTGTGTGTGTGTGTGTGTGTGTGTATTTTGTTTATTGTTTTTTTTTCTATTATGAAATCTTTTTAATTAATTGAGTTTTATTTTAACCTAAGAGCATAGAAGCACTCTTATTTTTCTTTTATACTCTTTCCTGTAACGGCCCTGTGAGGAGCCTTGATGAGTAATTTTCCTCTGAAAAGAAGTAATTGGTAAATTAGTAAAAGCAGCAATTGGACTTTAGTAGAAAAGCGGAAAAGGAAGAAAGATTGGAGCCAAACTTCAGGAACAGAAAGAGAGAGAGAGAGAGAGAGTGTCATCAGGTGAGAAAAAAGGAGGAATTTAAAGTGATGGTGAAGTTTGTGTCAGGAGAAGCAAGTAATTTGAATCCTTTAAAACTGACAAAATCATTGAAGGAATTGATTGGAAATATTGAAAGTGCAAAAATGTTGAGAGGTGGGAAATTGATCATTTTCTGTAAAGATGGTAAACAACAAAAGGCTGCTTTAGGGATTAAAGCTATATTAGGACAAAAAGTCACAAGTCAACTAATGGGAGAAAAGAAATGGATGAAAGGGGTCATTACAGGAATCCCAACTAATGTTTCTATAGAAACAATTAAGGAAAACATTACAGGAGCAAAAGTGATTGATGCAAGGAGACTTAAAATCACCCGGAACAATGAGAGAAGCGATAGTCTTTCGGTAATGATACATTTTGATGCGGAAAAACTACCGGTGTTGTGCCGAATTATGACTCCCTGCCGAATTATGACTCCCCTCGTTGAAATCAATTGTAATCCTAACCCCTCCCCTCACCTAACCTAAACCTACCAAAACTAGGAGTCATAAGGTGTGTTCGAGATGCACTACACTAGCCTGCCACCGGCTGGCGAGAGCAGCCCCTTGCAGTCGGGGGAGGAGTAAAGAGATGGCCGTCAGGTCAGACACCTATAGGTTTCCGTTTTGGTTAATAGCATGATGGGAAAATTTTAAATACATAAATGTAGACATCTAAAAATTAAACCAGCCTTTTATGCGTTTCATAATGAATTTGTTTTGTATACAAACGAAAAATTATGAAAAAGGAAATTGCAATAACTCTGCTTTTTATAATAATGTATTATAATTTACAAGAACAATCCTAGCCCCTCGTTTTTTTTCCTTTCTGTTGTATTTGTTTGCACCCGTTTTGAAGATTGTAACCTGATGTTATTTTGACCGTAGTGCTGAATCAATGTCATTAACTCTTATACAATATGAATATATATTTACGATATCGCCTAATCTTCATTTTCATCATTAATGTTTTGTTTGAATATCAGATATTCGATATAAAGATTGATTACATAGTGGAACTTTTTTTTAAAGAAAAAAACAGGCAGCACACATTGTGCATGTAAATCACATAATCTGACCAATGAGAATAAAGTGTGTCGTCATCAAGCCTTTAGCGGCCGATTTTGAGCAACTGCAGTGCCTGACCTGTGTGACTGCTTTCGTTCTGCTCTCGCGGTACTTTGATGGCACATGTGATCAAAAAGCGGCTGCAGTTGGACAAATGATCTTTCCAGAATGCGTTGTTTTGTAAGGCGGCAGCCGATTTCTTGCAGCGCCACATGAAGTCGAACACACCTATTCACTTGACTTGAGACATGGCATTGGACCATGTGTTAGTTATTGTTTCATTTACTTGTTTTGTTGATTTATTTCTTATTGATTTTGTCTTTATTAAATGTAATTTAATGTATTGTTCAAAGTAGATCTTTTTCAGATACTTTATTAATAGACTTTTTAAATACTCATAATTACACACATACACACACACACACACACATATAAATATATATAGTCAAAGATATTTATATATATATATATATATATATATATATATGTATGTAGGCCTTTGTATAAGCTATAAGACAGTGAAGTTTTTTAAAATGTGTTATTTTTAATCTTGTAAATAGACACAACATAATATTTAAAGGTTTGTTTAGTCTGTATTCCTATAAAACACAGGTTTCACCATGTTTGCGTTTGAGTACAGTGTTATTAGAAATATGAAACTTCCTATGTGAAATAAATATAAAATATACTGTGTTTAGTTTAAAAAGAGTTGTTTTTTTATTCAGACATAGGTTTAGGGATATAACATTGTAAAGCAATAAGTACAATACCGTGATACCGTGATATTTTTGTCCAAGGTTATCATACTGTCAGAATCTCATACCAGCCCATGCCTAGACAGGTGTGTGGTTTTCCTAATCATGTCCAATCAGTATAATCAAACATAGCTGGACTCAAATGAAGGTGTAGAACCATATTTTTTTGATTTTAGAGTTCCATCCAAACTCAACCAAAATGGCGCTACCCAGTGGGTGACGTTGCGGAGCTCTCGGAGTCAAGTTACTCTTATCTTTACTAATCTTCTGTGCCAAGTCAAGACACACACTGCTAAAGCTTTCTATGATCGGGCAACCTTTTTAAAACTGAAAGAGCGTGGTAATTTTGGACTCTTTGACACGATCTCGTTGGAACCCTACCCGGAGCTAACATTCTATGCTAATCCAACGCTAGGTCGGCCCGAGGAATGGAAGGCTAACCCTACCAAACATACTGTTCGCAAACGTTCAGTCTCTGGATAATAAGATGGACGAACTCCACGCTAGTAGTTTATCATTGTGAGTGTCGTGTATATCCCCCCCTGTGTATATCATGATATGATCAATGAACACGCAAATAAATACCCAAAAGCTACTGTAATTATTCTAGGACACTTTGATCACTGTAATCTCCGAAAAAACATGCCTAAACTGTATCAGTTTGTCACCTTCCCCACCAGGGGAAATAAAATACTTGACCAATGTTACAGCAACATCAAAAATGCTTTGTCAGCCGAACCAAAACCTCATTTTGGAAAGTCTGATCACCTGGCAATCTGGCTAAAACCCACCTACAACAAAAGGCTCCAGACAAAGCCAGTCACAGTCAGGATCATTAACACCTGGACTGATGGTGCAAAAGCCAGCCTCGAGGGCTGCTTTGAGGCTACAGACTGGAACACTTTTAAAGAGGCCACTAACGACATCCATGAATACACAGAGACTGTGAGTGACTACATTAGTTGGTGTACGTCCATATGTGCTCCTCCAAGAACTGTGCGTAGGTTCCTCAACCAAAAAAAAACTGGTTTAACAGGGACATTCAACAAAAGATTAAGGAGAGGAGGGAGGCCTTTAAGGCAGGAGATCACATGGAGTATAAGAGAGCCCACTACACAGTAAAAATTAAAGGTTCACCAAATATCCTTTTGAGAACTCGAGGAACCTCAAAATGTATTTTAAGTTATGTGCTGGTGAGTTAAACGAAACTAAGATTAAGCTGGATAAGGTGTACAGTACACATAAAGTACAGTCTGTGTACTTACATTTATAATGACATTGTATAACATCTGCAACACATATACATCATCTTTTGGTTAAATAAGTAGCTGTGTAACACACTAGGTCTGTTAAATCTGTTACATCTACATACTTGAAAAACATACAGTTACAGTTACAAAAGCACAGTTCCCCTAACTTAGTCACATGGGAAGTACATTATGTTTCATGCAAGTACAACATCTAAACCAACAACATGTATATTAGACCCTATTCCATCTAACTATTAAAAAACTGCTTCCAGAGGTCATAGATCCTCTTTTGTCTACTATTAATTCATCATTGTTATTAGGATATGTCCCTAAAGCAAGAAAAAAAATAATAATTGCAACTTGACCCCAAAGATCTAGTTAATTACAGACTAGGGCTGCACGATTTGGGAAAAAAGTCACATTGCGATTATTAAGGTCAAAATTGTGATTGCGATACGATATATACTGTAAGTGGTTTGACTCAACTTGCTTGTTATAAAGGAAAATGCACACACAGATTACTAATAATGCTGAAATCTGTAT
>JAUCNO010001819.1:19447951-19534842 GCA_032353835.1 Enteromius viviparus
CCGAAAGTTAAGGTTATCCACTAACTTACCCTTAAACTTACCCAGGTATGTCACATAACCTGCTTTCTGGAATACCCTGAAAACTCTTCTTTCGACACTACTTAACAAAAGTACAAAACACTTTACCACACACTTTGTCTTTCCCTTTATTTATTCCTAACCTATAATTACAATTTGGTAAAACTTGGCATAGAGAGCACTTCCTGTGTCTGTTTGCCTCTTTCAGAAGAATCGCTCTATGCATTTCCCAATTGTAAGTCACTTTTGGATAAAAGTAAAAAAATGAATGTAAATGTAAACGTTTTATGTCTGTTCCGAAAACAACATATACTGGTTTCAGTGTTACATTGTTAAAGTGCATCTGACAAATCTAGAACCACAAGGGCAAGCAAAAGTCCTGTTTCTATTTATTTCTTTTCAAGTTTATTGCTTCAAGTGAGTTCCTTTGTTATATATATATATATATATATATATATATATATATAAATGCTGTACTACTTAGCTAAAAATAATACTAATCATACTAATTGAGCAGCAAAACTGAATCCTAACTTTCAATAATTTGGACTAGTGTTTCACAGAAAAAGATTAAACAAGCTAAAAGAAAGAAGGGGAAAAAAAAGAACTTTGAAACAACATATTGGCATTAACAAGTCTTCCCATTACTATTGTTTATTGAACTACACAATACCACCACAGGAGGGTGCTCTTCACTAAACCAAGCCCCAGAAAACATGAAATTGTCTCCAGGACAAAGGCAGAGATATCTTTTGTTAATCATCTATATTAAACAGCACAACTCTAGTGAAGGTGTTATAAAAGTTTATTACTGATTAAGACAAATTAATGGGATTTCTACAATGCTTTCAGTCTGAATATGAGAAATGAGTCTCACTGCAGGATCCTATCCAGATAAAGTACATATGACAATACATTTAACCCAGAAATTAAAAAAAAAAAATTCCGGACGCATTTTATCATTCCTAAATACAGTATACTGAGAAACTGCTCAACTTGTCCATAATCCTATGAAAACCATTACTTGAAAAGGCAGCTCCAAGTTGGCAACTGTTACTGTATGTCTCTGCTTTGTGATCATCTGTAGAGTCCAAACAGACACCACACATGTGGACAGACAGACTTCAAAACAATCAAACAATCATAAGCACAGAAGAACATTCACATTGCTGCCTTTGCAACCCAATTTCAATCTAAAAGGTGCAAATCTACACAAGTACAGAAATAATGTACTTGTATAGTAGATTTCAAAGTCATGTTTTAGCAACAGTATGCGCGCATTTCATTTGGGAGTCAGAAAAACAGCTCCTATTACTGCTGCACATTTATAAAAAAAAAAAGAAAAAAGGAGTGAGTCAGCGAGAATCGCTGCTGCTTCTAGAGTCTTGCGATGCTTTAAAAGATCCTCGGTTCTGTTTGGGCAGCAGTTAACCTTCCATCTCCACTTGGGACTTCTCAGTGGCGTCGTCCTCAAGCACCTTGGATGGAGTGAGAGGTTCCAGTTGCGAGTCAGTGTTCATAGACTCTGTTCCGTCAGTTTTACAAAGAAAATCTGAGGGAATTACTCCACCTTCGTCTGTGAGGGCAGAAAGGGGGCTGAGGGGGGAGCGAGAGTGAAGGCTCTTGGGTGATTCCTCTACTGACACATCATTGGTTGCGGTCTCCATTTTGTCATCCTTCACCTCATCTGGGTCACATTTGCCAGCTTCAAGAACCTCTGACCCATCCTCTGTTATCTGTTCTTTGTTTGGGATAACTTGTACATCACTGATCTGAATGGGCTCGGTTTCATCTCTAGCCTCAGTATCAGGTTTGAAGGGAAGGAGTTTTTTGGAGTTAGCCTGGGTCTCCACTGACCTGAATTATGAGGTGTAACAAGACGAAAAAAGCAAAGAAACATGAATAAAGATTATAAGCTGTAAAGTCACCTGACTGATACACAAGTGTCTTTCAGATTTATAGTTGCAATATAAACAGAGCAACAAAACTGCTACGAAAAGGTGAACATTTTAAGACATTTTCTTCATTTACACAATGTGTTCAGATTTTCAGGGGTTTTTTTTGTTTCAGGTTCAGGTTTTATCTGAGTTCTATTTTTATTAAGTCACTGCAGTGAGAAAAATACACTTTACATTCTGCTTATTTAAATGAATTATTACATTAGATGCATTACAGCAACACTCCTACAATCACAGTACAAACTTTTACTCTTTCTTAGAATTGTTTTTGCATTATGGTACCAGAAAATGATTTATTTTTAATCTTAAATTCAAATATGGAATGTAATTCAAAATATTGGCGATGGTTTTTTTTTTTCACCCGGCCCCTTCTACTCAGTCTTGACCCACACGCAGGTTGCCAAATTGAAGACGGCAACTAAAACAAGTGCAATGATGATTGATTGCGCTGTGTTTATGCAGATCAGGCAACCTGGATGACGAAACGCTACTGACTCCGTGATTGGGAGATAAATGGAGGGTGGCGCATGACAACATAAACATCAGTTGAGGGCTGAAACTGCGCTTTTTAAAGGAGAATATCCAGGCTGTACTACTACTGTCGGCGATATGAGTACTTTTAATTTACATGTTTTCTTAATGCCTGTTGAACATAACAGAGACATTTTATGATTATTACAATACATTTCTTACATACGGTTCCTTTAAATGATCAACGCAAGTCATAACAAAACAGATGTGAAAAAACAAGTCTGTGAAGATCTCCAAGTATGTAGTGATTCCTCTGCTTTGAGTTGATTATTTATGGTTATTAAGCGACAGAACAGTAATACAAATATTACTCCACTTGCCTTTCACAGTGAGTTTTACTTTGTGATCCACATTAATAAGAATATGTTCCTCAGCCTTAATTAATGCAAAACTCCTGTTTTAAATTTAAGCAAGGTCTCCCGAATACCTCTTAATAGGTATCCCAATTAGACTAATGAAAAAAACAGATCATTTTTTATAATAAATGATATTTCCGAACAATTCATAGGTCAGAGGGTCTGTATTCACACCCCTGTTTCATCAGAAAAGGTAATTTGTCTCAATCAGGCAAGCTACACTTCCCAGTCTATTTTTACGCTCCTCTCTTTACAGTTCTAACCTCTACATTTAACAAAAATACAAGTAAGCATATGGTGTCATTGTACACCAATACATCATGCGTTTAACAATGAGAGCATACCAGAACGTAGAGAGCAACACCACCAACTTTTTAAAACAGACACAAGCATTCACAACAACAAAAAAAACTATTGGATTTTTAAACAGCAAGAAAACCCTAACCTTCTATACAACTTAATTGCATGCAATATACTAAAAGAAAATTAAAGGGGGAAAAAAATACATAAACTTTCATACCTGTTCTTTCCCGATCCTCCATTGGCAACTTAAAAAAAAAAAAAAATAGTATTCAATTAAGAAAATCTGAAACCACAAAGAGAAAAATATTTTTGCATTGAGTTTGTTTGGCATCATACCTGGCTCCATGATGACCTGGCAGGAGTGGTTCGGCCTGTTGAGCAAATGTTCGGTCATCTGGTCAGCACCAGAGGCGTCTGCCAAAAAGTCACACTTGAGACACACCAGTGTTAGACTCCTTGAACAAGAGAAGATTATAAACACAAGTATAACACAAACTCCTTTATCACAGTTAACCGTCACATATGAACGAAATCTAAACTTACCGCAAACCAGACGGAGGCTTCTTCACCTTCCCAAATCGTATTTTAGAAGAATTGCTGTGAAACCTGCAGATGAACAGAACATTATTTATAGATCTGTACGAATTCATTTGGAATTGTTCATTTATTAAGTTTTCCCCTTACCTGGCCATATGCTGTCTGAAGGCTTTCTGGCAACTCGATCTGAACTTGCACATATTGCATCTCAGCAATAAAGGATAATGAACATACGGTTCCATAACCTCTGTGATACACTCAACGCATTGATTTCGTCCACTTGGAAGTCTGTGAAAAATAAATAATTGTTAATATAAAACAATAGGCTGTGACTCTTAACCTTTAACACAACACAACGCTACAGCTGATTACTTCGTTGTTTCGTATACACTAGGCATGCATGCTGAAATCTCAGTGTAGCCAGATTCTTCTAATCATGCATATTCTGTATGCTTTAATTATTTAGCAATTACGTAGTTGCCCCAGCAGACTGCTTTACATAAAAAAAAACCAACAACAATAATAAATGGAAGACACTGAAGAACAATAACAACAAACTACTGGACACAGCAGAAACAACTACAGATTTATAAACTGATGAGCATTTGTGTGATTGGTTGTACCCATGTGCTAAGTGTTCGCATTAATTATGAAGTTTACTTCGTTATAATTAAGGATCCTCACTTTAAACTTTTAAGCTCAATATTTTGGTTGCTTCGGTTCCAGCTGAATTGGTTTGTGATCTTTGCCTTTCCTCCATTTATGTTTGGTTTGGTTGTGTTTGCTACAATTCTAACAGGTTGTTTGGTCGTTTCAGGACTTGTGGGTATTATGTAGGCTTTGCTTGAAGTTTCAGAACCCATTGGCGCACCAGAAACCGAGGCCCGAATCGTCACCTAAAATGGATTAAATAAAGCTAATTATGACATTTTTCTAAATTCTTTAACGCTGTTTATTAAATAGTTCAGGTTACATAGTGACTACACAGATTTGTGTTTAATCAGACCTTGGTCCCTGGAGGCAATCCTTCAAGTTTTCTCGGTTTCCTATAGGTTCGATGGAAGTGCGTCTTGTGTTCTACTTTTTCCTTATAAGTGAGGAAGTTTAGCCGGCACTTTCCACATCTTTGAATCCCTTTTTTCTAAAAAACAAAGCAAAAGAAATTCATAACTTCATAAAAAATGACAAGTTACATAAAACAATTTAGATTTTTTATTAATATAATTGCTAAAAATGTTTCATATGCGTTACATCAAATTTTAAATTAAAAGTTTCAGGCCCTTTTATTATTTTTTAAATATTGGAATGTGCCATGAACTTGGCGGTCTCTAATCTGCATCATTCCACCACCACATGCACTAACTGTAACTGTTTTTGTTACAAATCTTGCTGTTGGCCGATTTGACTCATGGTTAATCTGGTTTGCTGTTGCCAAGGAGAAGCCTATAAGGTGTAACCAGGGAAGGTGAAAAGAGTAAGCCGCCACTGTCAGCCTGTTATATATTGCACCAAGGTGTTCTGCAGACAACCAAATCAATCCAACCTTAGAGTGAGAGCCAATGGGGCAGCACACAAATGAATTGCACATTGTGCTGACTTTAGATCAGTGAAGTCTCAAGCTCCAAATCCACAGACAAAGAGACAGATGATGTCTTATCCAACAGCATGTCCAAAAGACTCATGTACACAGTCTTTGGTTTCAATTAGTAAGCAAGAAGTAGGCAATAAATCCATTTCCAAATAGAAACACACACACAAGGTATTACACTCACTTGATGTCTCATGTAGTGTTGCATGTACATATGGCCACTGCGAAGGACTTTCAGGCAAAAAGGACAAAGCAGGTCTTTAGTGTTTTCATGAACTGTGCGGAAATGGTTATCCACATCAGAGAAGAAGGAGGACCTGTAGTTGCAAACCTTTAAAGGAAACAAAAACAAAAAGTGAGGACCAAGTATTGGAAATACAAATTGCCCAGAGCAATGATGAAGTTTTACCTGACAAGCATAGGGCATCTCTCCAGGTTTGTGATTGTCCCTCATGTGCTCCAGAAGCACTTGCTCCGTCTCAAAAGCCAATTCACATATTTTACAGTTGGCTGGAAAAAAAAAAAAGGTAACAATACATTTATAATACATCTAAACAATTAACTCGTTCCCCTCTGGTCAAATATTTTATTTACAAATATAAAATAACTGATCATTTTACATGAAACTTCGAAATAAAAAAAAAAAATCACAATTATGATGTTGACCTTAAGTTCTAAAGAATAAAATATCTGTCTGACCAACCAAAACCTTTTTAGAGTTAAGCAACGCTAATCTTTTTACAACCTTTAAAAAACAAATTTGTTTATTTTCAAAGCCTTTTTTCTTTATAACATGGGTAGTATTTTCCTCTTAAACCAAAGGCATATTTTAATAATAATTAACAAAACATGTTTTCAATCTGCAATTCATGCTGGGAACTTGTACAATATTGTTCAATGTAAAATTATTTGTTCAGATGACTCAAACAAATCAATTAAGGTAAAGAAATCTCCCTAGCATCATGTTTAGAGTTAAAACTAAATTTTGTAAAAAAATAAAACTTTTCCAAAGTTGCCTTTGGAAGTACTTTTTTAATCTTATGAAGAATAAAAACACTGACAGCCAATGAGAATCCACCTGGTTTTAAAAAGCTTTATAAATCAAAGCCGAAAATGAAAAAACTGCAATGTGTACTTATAAAAAACATCAGTGTTGACATCAATATTGTTGTAAGCCCTTTATTCTGGACAAGAAGCAGCTACTTAAAAAGGAAAACACCCTGTGACTGAAATGATGTGACTTACTGGTGGACTCAAAGGGACTGTGGGCACTCTCTATGTGACACTGCAGTTGAAAAGGAGTTGAATACTGTCGGTAACAATGTTGACATGTAGTGTGACTCTCCCAGCTCTCGCTGTTCTGCTTCTCCAACTCAAGGTGATGTTTCATGTGGTTCATGAATCTGAGTGGGAGGAAAAAGAACAGAGCAATGAGGAAGAGTCAAGATCTGACTATCTGACTTTCAGTTTACGAAGCTGTTTAAGGATCAGAGAGCCACATCACTCGACAGAGAGAATTCACAGACCCAGCGACCAACTCCTTGCAAAGTTATTGACCCGGTCCATTCTGACAACTTCTGACACATCACTCAGAATGGGGTAGACTCTAGTAGCATTGGCAATGACACCGAATGTTACTTTAATTTTACAAATGCAAAGCTACATATGACTACATATGGTGACTATCTAAGGGATCTCTGCTTAAATAACTCCTAAAATAAGAAAATAACATTGTCACTGAAGCATCGGCAAAGCCTTGAAAGGCCAGATAAATAATCACATAAATTAACAGACTCAAAAACCCAATGATCTTACATGTGCAGCACTCAAGTTTGATGTGACAGATGATTGGAGAGAACAGTCTATTCTGTCTATTC
Source organism: Enteromius viviparus (assembly GCA_032353835.1). Taxonomy (NCBI): domain Eukaryota; kingdom Metazoa; phylum Chordata; class Actinopteri; order Cypriniformes; family Cyprinidae; genus Enteromius; species Enteromius viviparus. The sequence goes on from JAUCNO010001819.1 coordinate 19,455,120, forward strand.
TGTTTGAGCGTGCAGAGATTTCAGAAAACAAAAACAGTCGGTAGGTGTGACACTTAACCAAAATGTCAGCTTGCGGTGAGAGTGAGAAAGCACTGGGTACACCTGCAGCATGCGACATTAATAAAACTCTTTAAGGTAAATGCCCTGCTGCACAAACAGCTGCCATCTTGGGAGAACTCAGTCTGACACAAGCGGGACCGCCGTTGACAAACATGTGACACCTAAACAGGAAAGCCTTTGATGTGCAAGGAAGTGAATGTCAAACAGATGTACAACATTCAAACAGGTAAACCACTACAAAGTGTCTAGTCTCTCAGGAGTGGAGTTTCCTTTTACTTTTCAAAAGGCGCCTAAAAATAGACACATAACATCCTTTGAGAATCACGTCGTTTCAGATGTTGCAACCGAAGTTCACATCCTATTTTTGAAATGGGTCACACCCCAGCTTTGTCTGTAGATTACACTGGATTTTTTTTAAGATACAAATGAGCAGCACATGAACTATCAACTCATCATAAACCGTAATTCATCAAACACGTCGGAAGGGAAGGGAAAAACACCAAAGTTAAAGTAGCTAATGTTCAGCATCCATAGGGAATACAAAATAAAACTCATGTGCAGTTAAATATAATTAGCCAAATTACAAACACACACCATTAAAAGTCACCTTTGAACAGTGCAAGGCCTGTGCGTGTGTACTCAAGAAGTGTTTGAGCTCCCGAGGGTTTTCAAGAGATAAATTAGCAAATATTCTACTTAAAGTTCATGTTCTAACTGTGCATAATAGCCATTATAATACCGGCAATTATACCGCACTGCTTCTTTGTTTAATGATGTGATGCACAGGCTGCCTCTATCCTCTCTGCCTCACCTGCCACTGGTGCCCTGACGTTGAGCGGCCAATTTTTCAGTCAGCACGTTCTGCAACCTCAGCTCCCCTAATAGGGATTTTTATGCGGGTGAACTGTGACCCCCGCTGCTAGAACTTGGGGTGCGCTACAAACGCGCCTCCCCATTAAAAGGAGCTTACTGAGCCTTTTCTCACGCCGTGGATGAGTAAAGTTATTTAATCACAGTTCTTGTAGCAGCCAAACTACCCTCCATTATTCATCTGGGGCCCCTAGAGGGAACGGGGGTCTGATAATGTCATCCATCTGAGGGGGAATCCAGTGATGGGGTCTCTCTTTCTCTAACTATTGCTCTCTCCATCTCTGGGCTCCTGTAGCTAATGGCTCTCATGAGCAATGTTCCGTCTAAATCGCATTCGTGATCTTGCTCCCTCACAGACCAAAACAATTAGACAAAAAGCAGACTTAAATGACTGGGACTGTTTGAATAGTTTTCGTTCGTGACAAACTAAATTGCAGATACCCTGACTAAGGTCTGTAGATCTGATTGAAAATGGGACTTCACAAAAATGTGTAACCTTATGGGTTTTTGTATAACTAACACTCAAAAAAACTAATTACCTGATATTGTTCTTGAGCATTTTTAAACAGCTGTTGCACTTGAAGGTGGTGTTGGACTTGAATTTGGGAATCAGAGATGGATCCCCTTCACATTTCCCATAGTAGAAGTCTGAAACCAGCATGATGAGTTTGCCTCTGTCAGACTCACAGACTTTCGGGACATTGGCTGGCTTGTCAGGCTTCGATGTTGAGGGGAACACAGAGTCTAATAACTCTGGGCAGCACAGCTGAAGAAAAAGAAAAAGAAGAGTGTCATAATAAACCAGTTTGGTTTGGCTTTTTGCATTTCTACAGTTTTTTTCTAGATTTCACTACAAAGTTAACTTGTTCACTAGCAAATCTGTTTTCAAATGTAATTTACTGTGGTTTTACTTATGCATATATCATTTTATTATACAAAGTTACATTATTTTAGCTGTTTCTATCTTAACAACTGAATATGCCAGTGTATTTTTAAACAATATATGAAATGTCAACTTGCCATCTGCAATAATTGTTTAAATTAAAACAAATGTTGATTTACATAAAATGCTCTACTTTGCATAAGTTACTCAAATGCTGTTATTTATTTATTTTTTTGAGAAACTCAGCATGAGTGAGTTCATTCAAAAAAGAAATCCCCATGCACTTCTCAACAAGCAGCCATTATAACAGATTTCTACCTCAGTTCAATGGATTTTGGGTTTTTATTATTTTGATAGTTACACTAATTCTGCTGCTTAATATAATTTTCAGCATGTTGTGAATATAATAAGAGAACAATTGTTTTGCTTCTTTTTAATGTATATTTTGGAAAGTTTTACAGTTCAAAAACAAACTTTGTCTTTCATTTAAGGTTTAAAATTACAAAATTAAAGATCATTAAACTCTACATGTGGCTTTTAGATTTTTTTTAAAGTTCACTTATATATAAATACAGTTTTTCTCAGTGGCTTTGGTGCATTTCTCACAACACTATTTACATTTGCACAACAGTTAATGCATTTCTCAAAACAATTAGTCATGTGTGCACATCATAGTAGCGGTTTCTCATTCTTTCCAACAATTGCAAATGCTTTTGGACCTGCAACAATTGCTTTCATTCAACTCTCTGCTGTTTTATAACATTATCATTTGTTTATGTCATATCAGTCAAAATGAACTAAACTTGTGACCGCTGAATAGTCATGCCATATAAAACTAATAGTCCTCGTTTCATTGCTTGAGTCATTACATACAAAAATGTTGAACTAGTTGTCAAAAATCTTTCAGGTCAATTTGAAAAACATTGTTTCAATCTTTTTTTCTTGAAAATGTCTTCTAAATTGAATCATTTGCACAATGCTTTGAATACAGTAAATTAGAATTTCGAAGAGCATATGCTGTAAAAATGTGAAACATACATATTCAGTGTCTTGTACTCAGATACCTCACTACATACAGTAATGTCTAACTTTACTGTAGTTTTCAAATGGCTGTGCAAATAGTATATAGTGCTATTAGTCACCAAAATCATTTGTATTGGAAAAAATGTACAGAGTAAACTGTCATAATGCAAACATGACAAAGCCATTGGACTGTCTTGTTCATAAACAATGGTGTCAGGACTTTTCATTTTGACGACACTGACACTTTCATTGACATTAATATTTTGAGCAAGTGACACACTTTTGCAGGTTATTAACTAGGTTTTGCAGTTTGCACTAATAGTTTTGAGAAATGCATTAACTGTTTTGCAAATGTAAGTACTGTTGTGAGAAATGCGACTGAGAAAAACCGTAATACCCTGATTTACGGTTTTACATAGTTATAAGCAAAACATCAAATTAAAGCATTTAGTTTTTATCTAATTAATAAAAAAAGTAATCACCCAACTAATAGATTATTAAAATAATTGTTAGTTGCAGCCATAAAACAGTGATAACGTTTTTTTGTGGGCAGAGCCTATCTGGTGGCAGAAAACGACATTTTCAAGTGGCAGTGGATACAAACCAAGGAATAAAAGAGGTCAAATTATGTTTATATTTTAATACTTTGACTTTATTCTCACAATTCCAAGATTATATCTCACAATTCTGATAAGATATATCAACTTGCCATTCTCTCTTTTAACTTTATATCCCACACTTCTGGCTTTCTTCCACCTTAGAATGGACAAACTTGCTATTGTTGAGTTCAAGTTATGAAGTCCGAACTAAGGACTTAAAAAAAAATTAAAAAATTGAGAGACAAAATAGGCAACGTTAAATGTAAGATGTTATCAGTTAAAATTGTATTTCATGCTGTAACTGTAGAGCAAAAATAATATGTTCCCTATGAACTGCATATGTGAGTATTATTGTTCAAATCTAATTTATGCTTTAAGAGTCATCATAGATTTATTGTCGTTTTTGGCGACACTATCCTATAAAATGTATTTGCTTTTCGATTCTGACATACAAAGGCACAATACATTTTATCTCTTATTCATTTACATACGTATATATTAATAAAAGCCTAAATTAAATCTGTTCAACAAAGTGATCATTCATTAGAAGACTTGGATGAACCTGCTCAAATCATATCTACTTTTATCAATGTCCTTATGAACTTATTGTAGTCTGAAAACTTTGATTGTGTACTAAAAGTTATGGACACAAATTATGGGAATATTTTAATCATTTTTAATAAATATAATTTTTATTTGTGGTCCAAAGATTTGTGCAATAATCTTAAGTTTAGAAAAACACAAATCTTAAGTACTTCATTACAAAATTGTATTTATTTGGTCAGTTTAGAAAATAGTTTTATTCTTTATTTTGCAATAATTATTCAGAAAGCTACAAAAATGCAGTTACATATAATAATAAAGCAGACATACATAAGCAACTATATAATCAGTGTGTGCATGAGTGGCACTGCCATTTACTTGGTTCAGTTGGAGTGTTTGACCTCCCACATCGCTCATAACTACATAAAACAGGCTGCAGGACGATGAAGATGACGACACGCTACAGATATAATACTCATTTGTTAATATTGAGACGTAATGCTGCCTGGCTGTAATCACTAAAGCGATTGCTAACACAGGAAACAAAAAAAAAAAAAAAAAACATACCAACCTTCATATGATTTTTTAAGGGCTGAATGGCAAACACATTTGGACACCTGGGACATTTCTTTTTGAAGGGGAAATCATTTTCTCCAGCTGTCAAAGAAGAAAAAAAAGATTAAAAGATGAACAGAGATTGTTGCTTCTGGAAATTCTGCAATACGTATTGGACAAGCATGTCAAGCTTACCTCCTTTGGACCCACTGTTGTTTGTGTCATTCATCATTATGCCATTATCTGTGGGTCATAAAAAGATACATCCCCATCAAATCTTCATCTTCAAAGAAATAACCTTCTTAAAAAGTCTTCACAAACACATCTTTTACACACCTTTCAGAAAAGCGAGAGGGACCTTGGGATTTTGGTGTATTTTTGCAATTGATCTTTTTTATTTTTAATTGTAGCTTAGTGCATGGACAACAAATAAATCCAATTTTTTGCCGTTATATCTATCGCAGTTGCTCAATCATCCAAATATTAGTGGCAACCAAATGGGTGGATGGTATTTCAAACAATGGTTATAATCCTTCCACTTCAGTAAATAACACTAAACTAGAAAACAGGTTAACTGGTAAAAGTAGTGGATACAATGATATAGCTGGTCCACACATAGGCTTACCTTTGCTGTTCATAGTTTGCAGGGATAACGTTTTTTGTTTAGCTAGTGTTCCTGGGATGATGCCTATTGTGTTTTGAGATCCTGAAGTAGTGTGGGACTGAGAATAAAGGCTAGCTGGGGCTTGTACATTGGATAAGGTCACCACATTGTCCTGGATATGCTGCACTTGAGGCCTGTGAATGACCCCCGGCTTTGGTGTGACAGTGACTTGGGACAATATCTGCTGACCTGCGGCTTGAGAAACAAACACAGTAATGAAGGACACACATATTAAGTCTCCAATTAACATATACAACAACTTATATTTTTAAAGAAATTATTACTTATTTAACAAGGACACAAAAAAAAGGGACTGCAAAAATATTTGTAATTTTACAACGACAGAAAAAAATGTGCGTCATCAATATTTAAACAGCACTGCTTTAACAATGATGATAGTAATTAGAAATGCTTCTTGAGCAGTAAATCAGACTATTAGAATGATTTCTGGAGGAACTGAAGACTGGAGACACGTCGGCAGAAAATTCAGCTTTATCATCGCAAAAATAAATGACATTTTAAAAAATATATTTCAATAAAAAAACATTTTTAAATTTTAAAATGCAATAAAAAAAAACTTTTTTTATTCAGAAAAGATTTAAAAATCTTACCAACTATTAAGGTTTGTCAGATAACAAAAAACAAAAACACACACATTTATACCTGGCACAACAGCGAGAGTGGTTCCTGGAGGATACTGTGAGCCCAGAGAGCTGATGAACGAGGTGCTGCTGTTAAGATTCTGTGGTGATGCCACAATGTAACCCTGGTGAAATGATAAAGAAATAATGTTAAAAAAATAAACAAAACCCTCAATAAATTCACCATATCAACACAGTCGCCGTGATTTTTGCCAAGACAGACATGATCCTGGATCAACATTACTGTGCAAAAATACAGACTTCTCCCAATCCCTACCCCTAAAACTAAACCTATCCAAAGTTTATGCCTAAAGTCAGTGAGAAATGATAACTGATTAACAAGGGTGTAGAAGCACCTAACCCTGATCATGAGCCTAAAACAGATGCTTCCTGAAATTAACCCTCAAATCTGATTGGACTGTTGTTCCAGGATCAACAAGAATGTTGATCCAGGAACATCTTGTACATTTTGAAATTATGCTCACCTATGAACACGTACATTAATAAAGCTAAATTGAATTCATGCATGTTTATAACAACTAATGTAAAATGCAACCCTGCTGAGAAGTCGTCTTCGAACTGCTATTAGCAGAAAGCAACTCTACTATAGCGCTTAGCATTTGTTAAGAACAGATTTAAACTAAGAAAGTTGAATTAAAGGGAAGTTACCTGATTGTTAATAATGATGGGTTGAGGGGCTGTTTGAGGTCCTAGAGTTGCATTGATGGGGATGAGGATGGGATTTCCTCCTGACGGGGCAGCACCTCTGACCATAAGTGTAGGACCTGTAGCCACCCTAGAGGGGATTGGCGGAGCTTGTGGAGGCTTTTGTGATGATGCCAGCGTTGAGGGTTTTTGAACTGGGACATTTCGCTGGTTCTGTTGGGTAACAGCACCTGAAGATCACAAAAAACAATGAGCAAACGATCAAAGTAGAACCATAAGAGAAGTGACAGTGTGCCCAAAAGTGAGCCATACCTTGTTTTGTGTTTGCAGCTGGCTTGGAGCTACAGATTTCACCGACAAATATTGGTTCATCATCATCGTCATCATCAAGATCTATCAGATTGATTTCTGGAATTGTCTTCTGCCATGGCTCCAACTCCTCCTCTTCACACTCCATAAACAGCTCAGACATCTAAAAGGAAACCAAAGATATCAGTGCAATGATATGTGGTCCATAAAATGACACCAAAAATCAACAAATTACATCACAATCTGGGTTTAGACATACCAGCACAATTACACCTCAATAAAAGCTAGCTAATGCTTGAGACTCTTAGCAAAACTAAGGATTCACTGAAAAGCCACAAAACAAGTTTTGAGATAGAACCTAATTAACTTTGCTTCCCACATGGAAAGATTTATCCAGACTTATTAATGTTGAGATTAAAAGCCTAACTATTGCGATGCCAAACCTGTGATCCACCTCTAGCAGACACGAGACTGTTACTGCGGACACAGACCGGCTAACATGCTAACTTAGATTCCCAACACTTACTCCCATCTAATACATAGAATCGAAATACAGTCAGAAAAGAAGTGCACAAAAGCTAAGAAATCAGACACATTCACACAATGAAACAGATCTAACACATTATTTCTAAATCCTTTAGAAAGCAGGTCGGCTCTGTCTGGATGCTAACAAGCTAGAGAGCAAGAAAAAAAGAATAGCAAGCGGCTGCAGACTGAAACGGCACATCACACAGAAAACCTTCACTGGCTTGGTAAAGATAACAGATAAGCAAACTTTTCCGATTTAAAAAGCGAGACTCGGTTTTACCTTTTAAAATCGTGGATTATTTACAAACAACATCAGTGTTGATTCAGACACACTCACGGCGGCATGAACGCGGAGGCTCATGGGAAATCAGAGGGGCTATTGTTGAGACCAAAAACCCCACGTCTCTCACAGAACCAATACTTTTTTTGTTTTTAACATTTTTAAAAAGTCCTGCGTGTAGAGAAGTCCTGCGTGTAGAGAAGAAAATAGACGAATATATTATGAGTCAGACAATAAAAACTGTCATAACCGGTGCTTAATTTGTGCCGGATCCGGATACTTTTAAATTTGAGGCAATTTAGCAAGCAGTTGATGGCTTTAGTTTAGTTAGTTAAGAGTTTTTTTTTTTTAATTACATTTTTTTTTAAAAAGCGCATTTTAATTTCATTTTTAATTTAACAGCAATTCGACATCAAATGCTTGAGACGAATTATAAATATAATGAGGGTTCCTGCAAATATATTCAATATAATATGTAGGTTACATGCGTAATTAAATGAGTCATTTGAAAAAAGCGCACGGTGATTACTGTAACGTTAACGTTACTGCATCTGATTTTATCAGTGAGTCTAGTCTGAAACACAACGAGCTGCTGTACACTGAGCCACACTTTCGCTCTCATTTGGGGACAGTTGACAAAACTGTCCCTTGCATAATCGGGTCATTGTTGCATCGTCACAAAATATATATAATTTGCACCTCTTTTTACGCCAATCGCGGTAAACACTCGCACGCTCCAGAGGCGTCCTAAAAGTTGAGCGCGCGCAGTCACACCCCAAGCCGCCTCGCGAGTATCATACCGATTTATTTTTTCTAGTTGGTGGTTGATCTTTAGTTGATGAAGAGTATCCTCGCAAACACCGTCGATTTTGACTTTATTTAAATTAAAAACAGTGCCAAAAAACGCACGGGCAGAGTCTGGCTGTTCAGAAGTCGTGTTTTTTGCGCGCTCAAGATCTTTATTTCAAGTGTAGGCTAGCGGCAAATGTGCACATAATAGAAGATTTTTCAATGAACCGTCGAACTGACTTACAAAAAGACTGAGGCGAAAAAGGGAAGACAATGACTGAAAGGTTTTAAACTAGGCTATTTAAAAGCAAGGTAAAGAGAGGGGAAAGTCAAACCAACTTAAACCAACAACTGCTTGCCAAATTGCCTCAAATTTAAAACGTTAAAGTCAAACAAGCCACAGCCATGTTCAAATTAAGCACTGCTTGAAAGCTAGTAAAACTAGCCTATGTCCCTACCGAAATTCTTGACATGATTAAATTAATTTTATTACAGAGATTGGTTAAATAAAATTCCATTATTATTATTGTTATTATTACTATTATTTTAATTGAAATTCCTGCTTTTTCATGTACGAGCACTAATAATAGCAAGCACACGGTTAAAGCACACTTAAAATGGTTCACCAGTGTGATTGCGCAAATGCTCTGTCACCTCTCCTTCTTCACATACCGGATCCGTCCCCCACGAAATTTACAAATTCAGAAGCAGGGTCGGGCCTGGTTAGTACTTGGATAAGAGACCGCTTTGGAATACCAGGTGTAGTAAGACAAAAAAAAAGCAACTTTACAAATGAAGACTGGTCAAAACAAAGTCAAACACCGTCCACGTAAATTACAGAGCATCTAGATTTGTAGACTTGCATCGTGGTGCTTTATAATACATTTACAACACATTTTCTAACATATAGGCTAAACTAAACTAATTTGAGTTAACATGAAACAACAAATAACATTCATATAACAAAAAAATAAGATTAGTAGTTTGAAGTAATTCAATAGTGATAAACTGAACCATATATAGTAATATGTAATTAAGTTTTGTTAGGAGTTCAATTTGAAGAGCATGTTTATTTTGACCAACAGGTGGCACTATGAGTATTGTGATAGGTTAGGGATGCTTGCCCTTTATAAATAATGAATGTCATCATCATTACCAACAGATGATACATCTCGTTCTTTCATTCAGAAAGATTGGAGGGAAGGGAGTTTTAAGAGAGTTGGGTGGCTTATGTTGTACATCTGTAAGCTGTTTTGGCTTAATGATGTTAAACTGTGGAGCCCTTTGTTCTGTACAGGCAATTGTTTTGTGGTGTTCTTTTCCCCGTCTCTTGAATTGTTTAATGTTTAAATGAACATACTGACATGCATGCTCCTCCTGTTCTTTTTCTTTATGAAGCACTTTTATAGTTATACCGAATATCACAATTTTAGATAATATAAAAGTTAAGTTAGCATAATGTAATTTATATATGCATTCTATTATAATTGTCAGGATAGGCTTATTATGAATGTGCGCTGTTGTCAGTTTTAGAGTACGGTGGAATATGTTAAGTTGCTTTTAAATTTATGGCAAGCTATTTATAGTGTACTGCTGTTAAGCACCCTTAATTATTGATGACCCAAAGTGACATGTAAACATATTAAACTTTGTCCTTTTAAAACATACCAAACAACTAGTATTTCTACACACAGCTCATTTATAGCCTTCTTCCGCTTTGCAAGTTTCATTTATGCTAAAGTTATGGGATGAGGTCTTCTGAAGTCAGGAAAAGGATTGGTGGAGCTCACTTAATAACCACTGTTACAGAGTTTCAATACAAATAGAAGTCAAGGATACAGTAATTACAGTTGTAAAAAAACACACATTGTGAGCTATTAATATATAAATTAGATTTTCTTAAAGAATATATTTTATAAATCTCACAAGTCAAAAAGGTTGGTATTGGTTGCTTTGGCACATAAAAAAATCTAATTCTGAGGATGAAGTAAGGAAGAAATGTCTAGTGATCAATTTAAGGTCTACTCATATAAGGTTTGAGAGGAAGAATAGCCATGTCCATATGTCGACGCAGTTTTGAGAGAGTGCATTAGTTCAAACGGTCTCCAGATAATTTATTCTGCTGCACTTGTTCCAGGAGAGCATTTAAAGCAGTTAAAATTATATATCCCATGCTTTAAATACGATCAGTTTCTCCCAATGCTAATAATACACATAGCCAACGAAGCCCACATTTGCGTGGAGGGAGTTGGAAGGTAAACCAAACTGATTTTAGGAGGTGCTCCAGTGGTCCTTTACTCCCCTAGCAAGGTTGTGTGTCAGGCTTTATGATTCGCCACGCATGATGTTCATCCGCGCCGCTGAAGAACAGTCAAGTCTACGGAGCTGGCGGAAGGACACAATTTCAGACGTCATCGTCGTGCTTCGGTTATCGCCAAGCAAAAATGTCTGCCTAAGGGAAACTCGCAAGTTACATAGTGGATTTTTGCAATATACAATCGCAAAAGATACCGATTTCATTATCTTTCCGACGCGAAACAAGGACACCTACGCCGTTACTGGCACACCCGATCGCCCTAGTTGGATTTTTGACAACAAAACAGGTAAAATATTGCACAGAGTTTGTGAGAGGTTTCGGACTGGTTGAAAGAAGTTGGGATAAAAGAAAAGACAGGAGCCGATGTGGAGCGAAAGGGGTCGGCATTCGCTTTAACATTTCAGCTTGACACCTTGCTGTTCATTCTCCACGATAAAATGTGCGTTATGTCAGTGCTGATGGTCAGCTTTCGCTTAATCGTTTTGTGGTCGCACCATTATTATGAATAGGTTAACTGGCAATTAGCGAACAACAACAGCGGTGATGTTTGTAAGTATCAATTCTCCTGTAGTACAACAACAAAAGTGTAGCGGCTGATGTTTTGACAGCGCGTGAGCGTTCCCCGTACGCTCGTGACTTTCAATACATTGAAGAATCAAACACATGCAGTTGAAAAATGATGCTGCGGGTCCATGTGTGTGACAGCGTTGAGCACAGCGTCTTTTTCAACATGTCCACGTTTGGTCATCCTTAAAACCTTATCAGCTGTCTAACCTTGCAATAAAACCTATTTCTACCGTGTCACCTCGTGTCATGCGATTCCTATTGTTTACAAAAAGAAATTCCGTACCTCGTCTCAAACTGTCAGAAATACGAGGCTGGGTAGATGAGCTGAGCTCTTGTGTCTGTCTCTCAGGAGCTTTTTAATTTCTGTTATAATTGACACATAGTTTTTGATCAAGGACAGCCAGGTCCTTCGATAGCCCGCAAGGTGTTGGAAGAGCGCAAAGTTAGTTCTGCTAAAAGACTGGAGATGGGGATGTTTAGCAAATGTCAAGCTGCGGATGTTCACCGATGTCATTTGCATAAGCTGTGCTGGCTAGCATGAAGCTTCAGCACACATCAGGCTCTCAGATTGAGGGGAATGATGTTTGTGTTTTGTAGATTTAGAAAAGGATCGTGAGGATGAACCCTCAGCAGCGGATTGCCGCTATCGGGACGGATAAGGAGCTGAGTGATCTGCTGGATTTCAGCGCGGTAAGACATTAATCAATTGTTTTACTTCTTCACGACTCTCTTCCAGCTGTTGTCATTGTTTCAGTCACTTAGTATTATTACAGTTGAAATATTACTATCTATTTTGTAATACATAAAACATGCGCTTGTTTTTTAATTTTTTGCACTTTTGTTTTTTTGATTAGGCAATTTTAACTCAAGACACTTTCTGTCTGATTTTAGTACAGTACCACATTATTTCAGTAAAATGTTTTTGTGTCTTCCCATAGATGTTTTCTCCACCTGTAAACAGTGGGAAAAACAGGCCGACCACTCTTGGAAGCAGTCAGTTCACCACATCAGGTAGGACTTCCTGTGGAAATCCTTTAATGAAAGATTGTCTTCCTCTCACACTGTCCAGTCACCTCCTCTTGATTCTCAATGAAGTCTTGTTCCTGTTGATTATAGTCATGAATTCCATCTCAGAGTGTTTTTGATTTTGGTTTTTGTCTCGATTAATAAGGAGCGTGTAGAGAAGGGTTCAGGAATGGACTTTGAAATTAAATACATCCGCTGTTTTAATTGCACTGAAATCAAAGGCACCACTGATGTCAACTTGTCAGGGCTGGTAGTTAATTTTTTTACGTACATGCATACATACTTTACGTAAATGCATCATCTTAGATTTCACATTTAATGTTTGATAGACTTTCTGGATCCTGTCATAGGTACATGTTGCTGTAAAGCTCATCCATTGTCTAATGCGTTATAGAAGAAGGAAACAATCAAGCATTATTCCATCTCAATGCTTGTTTTATGTAAAGCAACAAAGTGAAGCCCTTGTTACACTCTGGTATCTGGAGGACACACTTTTAGTGGTTTACTGAATAGCAGCAGAGCCGAGAATGTTAATATATGCCAAATAACCTTGTTGGATCGCATCAGCTAGAATCTAACTAAATTGTAAATGTGATAAATACATTTATTGTTTGTTTGTTGCTCCTGACACAACTTACTCAAAACAGCAGTGTTTCAGAGACGGTTTGGAAACGCTTTGGGGCGTTATTTCAAGCACCGGCAGAGATTTGTGTGTCTGCGGAGCATCAAGATAGTAGAGAGAAGCCATTTTGCTGTATCCATCTATGCTAGATAATTCAATATAGCTTGGCATTCCTGATTATCAGGTGACCCAGATCAGGTGAAACATCTGATTCCCAAACTAGACCAGCAGGAGCAGTGTCCTGTTTTAGAATAAAGAATTTGAAAGAATATTCCAAGTCCATTACAGCATTTGCTGCATAATGTGATTACCACAAAAATGAATTTCACTAGTGTCTACTTTTCTTAAAAAGAAGTCACAGTGAGGCATTTACAATAGAAGTGAACGGTGGCTGTTTTGAAAGTGTTGAAATATTCACTGTTTTAATAGCATAGCAACAAAATTGTAACAATATGCGCGTTAACGTGGTTTTAGTGTCACTTTGTTGCCATGGCAACACAACTAAAATATTAAACGACCATTTAAATGACGAGAACGACTTTGCAGCTCAAGTTTTAACTGAAGAATCCTCAATAAAAGTAAAAGAAAAACTTCCATCGTGCGTGCCTCGCTACAACTTTGATGTTTGCTCTCTTAAACAACGGTGAAAAAATGTGTATTGCATTGAAAATGTGCACTAAGGGACTGGTCATGTTTCTTGCTAATCTGTCAGACCTTTGTAAAGAGCAGCCCTTGTGTGGGAATGCTGTGATATGCCCTCTGTTTCATCCACAGCTCGGCAAGGCATGTATCACCTGTCTGATAACAAAATTCTCTTTTGTTGTCTGCAACACTGTTATTTCTCATGTCGTAGCTGCTGTGTTATACAGGCATGAGGTATTGTGCAAAGATAAATGTCCTTTGCTTTTTCTAGAAAAAAAAGCTGTTGAAACGGACCCACCAAGAAGCATTTAAAACAATAGTGGAATAGTGCCATCGGAGGATATTTCTGCAAACACAACTCTTCCCCTGTTAGACCCCACCCAGTGCCTCTTCGTGTGAGGCAACAGTTCAATTAATTGCACGTCAGATCAGTCATAAATTCAACAGGAGTGTCACAAATGCATGCACTACTGTTCGAATGTTTGGGGTCAGTAAGAATTTCATTATTTGATCAAGAGTGACAGTAAATACATTGAAACTGTTACAAATGATTTCCACAAACAACACCACGTGTGAATATATGATCATATTACATTACATATTACAAACTTTAAATATGTTAATTCCTTAAAGTCTACTGCTTCTTGCTGATTAAAGTTGTTCATTAAAATAAGAGAAAATTCTGGGTTTATTTACTTATATTTTATATTCCCTGACTTTTTTCTTTTCTTGCTTTGTCAACAAAGCTGTCTGTAGTGCGTCCTCGCTCCGAGCTTTTGAACTTGTACCTGAAGTCATCCTCCGAGAGAGAGAGCTGCGAGTAAACCTCAGACATCACTGTCCTTATTGTCTGTGGATTAGAAAAAGGCTTTATCTGCTGATTAATAATTAATGAGAGGGGAAGAATCTGTATGATTAGTATTCCGAGTTTTATATCCTCTCTGTAAAAAGTCTCTGAATTCTGAAAAAGCCTCAAATATTAAGATAATTTCAGGCAAGGAAAATAAAACTGCCCTGCTGTATAATGAAGATATTAAAGGTGACAAAACCTCACTTGAGCACAGCTTATCATCAAAGGCTTCTTAGCGGATTTGTGAGTTTTGTTTAAAACAATGACGGAGTCGCTCCCATTTAAGCGTGTGTTTGTTTCAGAATGGATTATTATTTCAAAACCGCTCCACATCTATAACCACCAAACTGGCTTTCTGTAGTTTCGAGTAAAGAAACGAACCTGTTATCTTTCTGAACTCCGGAAGCCATTGTCTCCTGAGACTCCTTCAGCAAGCTTCTGTTTCTGATGTTTCTATACTCATATCTCTTTTTTTATTATTATTTTAATTCACCCTTGCGTTTTGAGAAGCATTCAGTTTTAAGCTTGCTAGATTTAACTTACAGAGTTTTACATGGTTTTGAAACATTTTCTGACATGCATGAAATGATGCAGGTTAAAAAATGGAAATATATGCATATGTGTGTGTGTGTGTGTGAATTTATATTTATATATAGTATGTATACACGTGCACACACACATATAACTATGAAAAATATACTATTATTTTGCAGAAATCTTTTTTTTTTGTGGTTTTCTTTAAAAAAGCTCTGTGTGCTTTTATTGAAAGACCCCTTCTCTTTTGCAGGAGGGTGTTTATTTTTAGCTAACCTGCTGCTTGCTCTGTGAACCATTGGGCCACGTTGCGCATGTGATGCCATCAGAGCAGTGGCTTCCTCTGGCAGGCTGGTGCCGCCACGGCAGGAAGAATTCTGGAAGGGTTTTTTGGACATCTCATGTATGTGTCTCAGGTCACCCCATGGCTCGAAAGATCATGCTGTTGCCATAGCCATCAAGGCCCTTTGAAGGCAGGTTACTTGGCACGGCATGTGCATCTTTTCCAGCGTTTCAGCAAATCTCCCCCCAACAGCGGATTTGTTGGCATTTTTGGTGATTGATTTGGATTTTAGAAGGGAAAAAAACAACAACTTTGATGTGAGTTCAAAGAATGGAAATTAAACTAGGGCATATTTAGATTATGGTTATTCTTTCAATATATTTGAGAAAGCTGAGTTTATTCTGGCTGTAATGAATAAATAAGTGTCTTGTGGAGGACAGCTGTGTTTGAAACAAAGAAGAGATGTTGTAAACTTTCACATCTGTTGTGGAGCAGTCTGCTGGATGTCTCAGGTGTGCCATTGGAAGTTACAGCTAAATAATGACAACAGGAAAATAATGCATGGTGTTTCTAGAAGGCAGTTTCTTTTGTGCTTTTAGGTTTTTAACTGTTTTTTAAGCTTTTCAGTTCGTCCAGAAGCAACAGTAAGTTCTTTTAAAAAACCTGTGGTTTTTAACTAACATTATTAAAGGCCTGGAAAATCTCTGTTGGATCTCAACAGCCTCCGATTCTCTTTTAAAATTAGACCTCAAACTAAAGCATTGGCAGAGTGTCATTCTGAATAACACCATGGACGTCACACTCACACTTGAATACGTTCTCAAATACCTTTCTCAAGGATATTGATAAATATAGCACATCTTTTTACAGTAGTTCTTTGTACTATCATACATGAGAAAATAAAAACGGTATCTGGTAACAATTTTGCCACCATGCTAGTGTTAATGTTCTTGTTTGGACCGTTTGTAATAAAACAAAGAACAAAGAAACGCATCATACAAAACTGATAATAACTCATAATAGCTGCAGATCTCTTATTTAATTTATTACCATCAGTTACTAGCTCGGCAGTCTTTGCAATATTTGGAATCCTTCTGACATTTAAATACCGCTGTCACTTTGTAGTGAGACTTTGTAATGTGTACTGAGCAGCATTGAGAATGAAACTTTTATTTGAATTCAAAATGGACTATTAACAAAGCCAGTAAAGTCCACTCCCTTTATAATCACTAAAGCTGTCAATCACCTTAGTTCAGCGTGAGCTCACTAATTGGGTTCTGCACTCGAAAAAAATGCTCTTAAAATCAATAAAGCTTGCTACACCGCATAATCAACCGTATATTTATGTTGTGTTTATGCTTTGTTGCCATTGTTAAGGGCGTAAGTGTCCAGAAATCAGTCAGTGAGCTTGTGCAAAACAAAAACCCTGGTGTTATGACAGGTATTAGGCACGTTCTGAATAGCTTAAATATGTCTGATTGGCTGTGTTCTCAACAAGCTCTCAACAAGTTGTAAATAAACACTTTGCACGGGGTACTGAGTAGACTTGGCACTACTAGAAAGGTTGGGAAGGTTTAAAAACGTTAGTACCCGCTGAAGTACCAGTGTAGTAGTACAAAGCAAGCTTGTTTTTTTTTTTGTTGCCCTAAATTTTATGGAAACATTCAGGGATTATAATACCTTTCTGATATTCCTTCTATGAAGTGCAAATATTCAAGCCAGTTTAGTTTCGGGCTTGGCGTACAGAGTTTTTAGAGAAAAACAACTTCCTTGGTGTATATGTGTGTGCTACGCTTTATGTGGTTATTTGGAGGGAATGGCTGAAACACGTTTGGCTATATTCGTGTTATTTAATGTTTGTGGAGAATGCGTGTTGACAGTCATAGCTGTATCCACTAGTGATTTGTCCTCAGGTCGAGCTCATGCTAATGTCACCGCTCTTGCAACCGTTGAGCTGACGGTAAGTCTTAGCGGAAGATGTCTTTAAACGTACCCTTCCCTTCTTCGTTCATCACCTTCGACAGATGCAGCTAACTCATAATAGCCTATTTGTGTCATTAGCAAATGAAAAGGCTTGCATTTCAACAACTGTTACAGTCAGCAAGAGGCCAGGTTGTGAAATTTTGAAGCGCTGTTTTATTTGGGCAGTGATGAGTAACTGTGAAAGGGGGTTTTGATATTGAGGGGGAAATCCCTGGAGTTATTAATCCCCGTCAGAGCTGAAGGCCTGTGGGCGGAGCCACATCATCCTTTCTTTATGAGAGATCAACTTTCCATCACATTCCAATTTCATTACATATCTGACCCAAGTCCTACTGTATGTGGAAACAAGATTAGGGCACTGCGAGCTTAAACCGTACCTCAGAATTCAATTTTAAAGAATTCACAGGACTCACAGAGGGCAGGTGCATCCATAATATCTCCCTACATGCCCATCAGTACTAATCAAAACAGCACTTATTTCAAAATTGTGATGTCGAATTGTTGTTAGTCTCAGAATCATTTTGATTCTTTTCATTATTCATTATTTCATCACTCTTTCAGTGATGGTCTACATCTAGTATAAGCTATAAAACAGTTTCTGGGTGACAGTTTTTACACTAACTGTACTTTGCTGTGAAATCATTAAATGTAATTTATGATTTGGATAAATTTAAATAAAAAATGTCAAATGTAATTAGATCTGAAAAACTTTGTAAGAACCATAACACTAGTACTAGGTACTAGGGCTGCACGATTTGGGAAAAATGTCACATTATTAACGATTATTAAGGTCAAACTTGTGATTGTGATATGATAAACAAGTGGTTGGTCTCAACTTGCTTGTTATAAAGGAAAATGCACACACAGACTACTAATAATGCTGAAATCTGTATTTCTCAACTGAGATGCAGTATACAGTGCAATCTAGCAACAACAAATTAAAACTAAATAACAGTAACATCTTTATATTACTGAATTAAATTACATTAAATTAACATAAAATAAAATTAAAAAGTCAAAAGTACAGATAAATAAATAAATACCAATTTTTAAATTTTTACATGTTGTCCCAAAACATTTTAGCAGGATTTGCAGTGATGTTTAACGCATCACTTCATTCGCGTGAATCACACTGCAGCATGTGTAATTGCGTCTTTTTAATTTGCATCCCCCTTGCACTTTAACGCTTTATTCGCGTCTGGTGTGAACGCAAGAATGAATGTCCTGTTACGTCTACGAATGCATTTGTTTATTTAATATAATCGCAACATTTGCTGTAATGTAATCGCATAGGCTGACATTGCGATTGCGATATGATTAATCGTGCAGCACTACTGAGTGCCCATTACTCAATGAGTTAAGGTAACTTATTTATCATTAAGGAAAAAAAACAAAATGTTTATGATTAATGTGAACTTTTCATTTGAATCCACAAAAAAAAGTTAACATATATTTTGAGGACAACAAACCAACACAGCTATGTAATTTCTATATTATTATTTATATTAATCCTTTGCAAAAACACAAACATCATTTAATTTCACAATTTAATCTCCTAAAAAGTCCATAGCAAAGCTTGCTGGAAAAGCATGTATTTTTTTTCTTTTTTATATAGGCATTAATTCTGTCCCACTTCAATTTCTTTGGTTCTTTTTAAAGATGAAGAAATCTATATGGAATGAGTAGTAATTTGTTTCATTCTTAAAATTGATCAGTATAATTTATCTGTTCTAAAATATTTAACAAAATGTAACAAAACTATTATATATAGCTTAAAAATGTGATTAACTCATTTTGTAAAATGAAATAAGCAAAAATATTAGATGTACATTTTAGCCAGAATTAACTGTTGGCATGTATAAGACAGTATAGCTTTTTATTATTGTATTTTTAAAATGCTAAATTACTTTTTAAATTGTATGTGTGTGTGAAAGAAAGAGAATCATCTCAGCTTTTGTTCTTTTAACTCCTGTTCTGAGGGTCATCTTGCTCTGATGCTCCAACAGCCTGTAGCCGTTCACACTCCGCCTGGCCCCGTGTGCACCAGCAGGACTGCTTCAGAGAGTGAGCAGACTTCGACGGGGAATAAGAGAGCAGATATTTGGCATGAGTGGGTGCATAATGACCTTTTTGATCTCTCAGTGTCCCTGTGGTTTTCTGAGCTCTCCGAGGAGATGGCACAGCGTTGACTGTATGAACTGGCCCATTTGGTCCACTCAGCATGATCCACAGGGATTGAAGTTATGTGTCCTCTTTGAACAATTATTATTAAAATTAGAAAGTATTAGATCTTTTCCATTTAATTTCAGACCCATGGCACAGCAGTCAGCTGTTGAGTTGTAAAGTTTGTGTAGGTAATGCAGGTTCTAGTTCAGCCTGTGAATTGTCAGTTTAAATCTGCTTTAAATGTATTCTTTAATATATTTATAATATCATTTATTATTATGTGCAATTTTATTATCAACACTTTTTTTCACACATTTCTTTATCTTTTATTTTTTATTAAAGGTATAGTTTATCATTTAATCACCCTTATGTTTTCTGTATGACTTTTTTTTCTGTGTAACATTGTGTCAAAATTTCATTTTGGGGTGAACTGTATCTGAATCATCACAGACTACTGTCCATGCCATTATTCTGAAGCATCAGCCACTGAAATTATTCACAAATATCATTCAGAGTACAAGAGGATTCAGTTGTGTTCAAGGCTACTCCTCATCTTCTCTGTTCATTAAACATCATTTCTTCAACCTTCGCATTTTCACTGAAAAACTTTCACCACGTTGAGCCACAACAGCCGAGTTTGAGGGGTTCGGCCGGGCCCAGCCCTGCTGCGCAGGTGGTGAAGTGGGCCAAAATAAGATACTCCTTCACACCGATTCGCACTCAATAAACGGCAAGTTCGTCATGTAAAGAACATAGCGCCTGTGATGGGGTCACCAATATACACTCCAAGCCCTCTGCGTGTGATGGGCAGAGTCAGAGAGCGTGTGCCAGGCTGTACGTGACCTGTGCCCTGATACTTCTATCAGGATTTCCATTTTAGATACACAAAACGCTGATGGTGAGAAACACACAGTGCGGGTGCTAATCCTCTGTAGTAGCCAGCTCAACCTCTCTCTATGTATAGCTTTAGTCGCGAACGCATTTGCACTTAATGTGGCTTGGTATTTTTAGGACTGGAGTCTGAAAAGATTTTTTTTTTCTCCCTCTTCTCTATCCTACTGTGCAAAATACCAATCAAATTGAAGTTCAATCTCTTCTCTTGAAAAAGACTTGAGGATTAGCGTGTACCACTGATTTGTTCCTCATTTTTAATTTGTCTTTTGAAGGATTTGGAGTAATAAATTAAAGATGATGTACTCCAGCTAAAGCTTCTGCAAAGCTCTCCGATTTGCATTGTGGAGCCTTGCGCTTGTTTGTTACCATGGTAATTACCGTGATGTCATTGTTTTCATTTAATGTATGGAAATTGTCACATTTACAAGTTCTAGTATCAAATTGAATGAACTGTAATAATATTATTTTGTTTGTGGATTTCTGCTTTAGCCTTATTTCGCTTAGTAGCTCGAAACCGATGCTTGATTCATCTTCCAGAGCCATGGCTTTCAGTCATAATGATGATAAATGCTCCGTGTGTTCGTGGTTGTCGGGGAAAGATTGTGATAGTGGGCCGAAGCGCTTTTGGCAGCATCGAGACACTTCTCTTTACCTTCCGATTAAGTCTCAGTGTGTTTTTCCCCGCTCGGGGCCAGAGAGAGTTAATCGATAGAAAGCTAGCTTGTGTTATGTAGCCCGTGTCATTTTGGCTCGGTTCTCCCGGTGACAGATGGGATCTCTGAGGGCAGCAGTCATAAGCTCCTATTGGCTATCAATCAGTTTATTACATCATTAATATCGCTCTGTCGTTTCCTTTTTATTCCTCTTCATGGGCGGATAAGTGTTTTTCTTTATGCCGGAGTACCCTTGACTCTGTTCTGACATGAAGAAGGATGACCAGGTATGCTGGTTTTCTTGTGGAGGACAGGAGAGGTATGAGGCCGTGCTTCTGGCTTGGCAGTGCTGTCTGTTCGGCTTGGCTGCCGTGAGCTCCCCTGCCCTGCCAGCCCTAGCAGAATCCACTGCTCCTCCAGCGGACCCCATGAGAGAATGACGTCCGAGTGCCCTTCTGTGACGGCTTACCCTGTCCACGGTGCGAGAATAAGGGTTTTACTTATTTGCTTTAAGTATCGCCATTACTAAGCATATTCCTCAAACCAAATTCATTAGGAAAATGTGTGGGGACCTTTTTGCAAAATGATATTACACTGCATGTTTCGCGACACATTCAGAGTTGAATCAGTGGGAATGAAAGAGCTTTTAGTTTCAGTCAAAGTTAAATCAAATGTACAAACAGTGCTGCACCAGGTGAGCTACTGAGCAAGTTTACTATCAGAAAAGGTCTATGTTTGGAGCTGGAAATGTTATGCAAACATCAGTTTAATGAAGTAAGGCGTGATTTACAGTAAATTCATAACCGTTAACAACTCCCTGAGCTGTTATAAATTCACTGTAAACCATTATTGCAACACTTATTGCAACACTCCGCCGCATGGTTCATGGCGCTCTTAATAGTTCAACTCCACGCTGTCAATGTGTTTTAAATGGGTTTAAGGAGGATAGACAGCAGTTTCTATATATCTGCAGCAATTTCTAGTGATTTTTAACACATCATATGCATTGATTGTATATTATTAATTATGACTACTGTAGCAGTAATAACAGCTTATTTATTTGTTCAATGTTTATAAGTTTTGCTTTTTTTAAATATTGAATTATACACACATCCCAGTATTATTTTATGACATTGATGTATAAGTGAATGTTAAAAGGTCTGCAAATATGGAATTTAACCCAATGAAAAATTTAAATAACGTTAAAAAAAACACAATTGCTTTAATTGGCAGTCTCCACTAAAACTCATTCAACTTCCTACAGGGAGAGAAAGACTGCAAAAAGACTAAAAACTAAAAAAATATAACTAGCCTCTGGTTATGATCATTATTGAGGTGTTTTTCATGCTATTTAACTCCAAATATAGCATAACTGTCTGTTATCTAAAAATAAATATTAATTATAATGCATTTCATAAAATACAACTACAGGCCAGATATCTAAGAGGTCAAATTATTTAATTTGTGTTCACATTATAAATCACTTGCATTGTAATTCTCGGTTTCGTGGTTCTTTGTCCAACGCGCTGTCGTATGCCTGCTCTTCAAATGTCAGTTTTTTTTGTGTGTGTGTTTTACTGCTAGTTTACTTATTAATTACCCACCCTTATGTCATTGCAAACTTATAAGACCTTTGTTCTCTTAGAACACAAATTAAGTTATTTCTGATGAAATCTGAGAGCTTTCTAACTTTGCATAGACAGCAACTATCACAATCAAGGTCAGAAAGGTAGTAAGGACATTGTTAAAATTGTCCATGTGGCATCAGCATTTTATGAAGCTATGAGAATAGCTTTTGTGTGCAAAAAAATCTTAATAATTTGAACTGTAAATATAGGCCTATTCCTTCAGAAACAGCTTCTTTTAGGTGTCCGAGCACATGCCTGCATTTGCTGCATTTGTAGAGTATGTTTACTGGTAATATTCACTTGTCATTGCATATCTCTACATGATTCATTCATATTCACAGTGTTGTCCTTTTATGTGATGGAGAAGAGGCTGAGAGTTGCCGAGGGGAAGGATCGAGTTTGTTTGCTTGTTCTCAGGCCCGGTTGATGAGCGATGCGATATCAGTGTTAGAACAGTCATAAGATAGAGCTCTGATTAAACTCTGCTAATGAGCAGCTCAATAAAAATAAATCTTCCTGATGCAATAAACACCGCCTTGATTGCAAGCACCCGGGGGTGTGACAGCGTAATCCTTTTGTGCACAGCGTGTTAGATGCATCCAGAGCATGCTTGAGAATCAGCAGTAATCATAGGCACGTTTCGTCTGATAAAATAGCACTTTACATACGGTCTTTTGCCTTTCTCCCTCTCCCGCTGCCGTTTTAAGTGCTCGGAAGTACTTTTTTTACATAGTGTTGAAAAGTTTGAGCTTAGAAGTGGTTACAAAAAATGTTTATCACAAAGAATTGCTGGTCTATTATATAAAAATGTATAACGGTTACCTGAAAATATTAAGCAGCACAACTGTTCAACATTTCACTATATCATTGTTTTAGCTTTATTTGTTTTTTACTGTTCTGATTTACTGTGTTTAATCAAATAAATGCATCCCTTGTCGTAGAAAAATATAAAAATTTTACTTTTTTTCAGTTATTTTGCTAAACCTTTTTTTTAAATAAGTAGGTTTTTTTTAAATGCAGAATATTTTACAATCCAAAAATACTCATTAGATTGTTTTTATAGATGCCAATCAGAAGGTGATTTATAACATCTGCCTCATGTTACATTTTATAACACTTCTAAAATAGCTGATACACATACCTGTGACTACGTATTAGACCTGTTGAGGCTCTGTTGTCAATAATTTATAGTAGATTGAGTAAATGTGCACAAGCTTAGTTTACTTAATTTTAGCAATTATTTGCTGCCATTAACTTTTATTATATACATTGTCCAATGGTCATCACATTCTCTAAATATTAGTATCAACATTAAAAAATGGTATTGGTTAGCTACAAATACAAAAATCTCAACTGATCGACAGCTCTGGGCTGAAGCATCATAGTTTTGATTTGCTATCAGGCTCCTTTGAGCAGACAGTTTAGTTCAGTTAACGCCACACATTGTCCCATGAAACGCGAGGGGAGGAAGTGGGAGAGATATGCAGTTTAATGTGCACTCTAACACAACTCAATTTAATTATGTGTTAGAGCAGGGAAATCTCTTGGATTTACTCCGCAAGCCCCACAGCAGTCTGGCCCTTTTTTATGAGGAAGATAAATTTCTCATCTATTTGGCTTGTGTGCCTTAGTTCCTCAGATGAGGCTCAAGGTTGGAGGAAGAAGCACCTTTCCTCCGTTAGCGATTGGGAACATATGGTGCGGGGTGCAGCACAGGAAGGAAGTGTGGAAATTGCAGAGAATGAGAGTTTGGATTAATGCATCTGAACTGGGCATGGCCAGACAAATCCAGCACAACCGTGCTGCCCGGACCCCTTAACGGCCCCTCTGCTGGATGGAATGGAGGGGGAAGGGAGAGATAGGTAAAGGAACATTTAAACCCCTGCCTTTTTTCAAAGGCACTGCATTATGAGCTGTAGCACTCTTTATTGATAGGAATTTGAGGGGCGGAGTGAAGCGGGCTCAGCGGGCATGCTGGGTAAATGAGGTAGCCCAGCAACCACAGATAGAGTGGCTAACACACACAAACACACAAATTATATATATACAGTGCCCTCCACCTATATTGGCACCTATATTAGTAAATCTGAGCAAAGGTGACACTAAAAATAAATCTGCATTGTTTATCATTCTAATCTTTCATTCAAAACAATTCTAACCTATCATTGAAGTAAAATAATTGAAAATGGGGAGAAAAACTCATGATGAAATTTTTTCTCCAATACATGTTAGCCACAATTATTGGCACCCAATTATTACTACATCCTTTCCCCAAGATAACAGCTCTGAGTTTTCTCCTGTAATGCAAGAGTTTGGAGAACACCTGATAAGAGAAAAGAGACCACTCCTTCATCCAGAATCACTGCAGACCCTTCAGAATACCAGCTCTTTAGT
This sequence comes from Enteromius viviparus, assembly GCA_032353835.1. Classification (NCBI taxonomy): domain Eukaryota; kingdom Metazoa; phylum Chordata; class Actinopteri; order Cypriniformes; family Cyprinidae; genus Enteromius; species Enteromius viviparus. Next base: position 19,480,089 of record JAUCNO010001819.1, read on the forward strand.
TCGCCTCACTCATTTTCTGCAGGGTTCAGGTCAGAGGACTGGGACAGCCATGGCAAAAGCTTCATTTGTGTTCAGTGACTAATTCTTGTGTTTATTTTGATGTTTGTGTTTGGAATATTGTCCCAGTGGAAGACCCAACCATGTCCCATTATAAGATTTCTAGCAGAGTGAGTGAATTATTGAAAACATAACTTCATTGTAAACATAGAGTACTTTTAATCCCTGTGTTAATCAAACCCATCTTGAGTGATTTCTGTAAAAAAGCCCATTTTTTTGTTTAATCTGATCATAGAAGCCTGTTCCATTTGTAGTTCCAGTCCTGTCTGACAACTGAACAGACCCTGAGACTTGGGTTTCAATATTACAAAATTCATGCACAGACCATTTCTTCATGCACACAAAATATTAAAATGTCTATCTTGGTAAATATTTATGTTAATTTTATAAAAAAATATATATATATTATTGTGCTGTGTGTAATAGCTAGAGAAACTATATTAGGCCAAACCATTGTAAAATGGTACAAAAACACTGACTGAACATTTAGGTGTGCTGATAATAAAATAAATCTAAAAATGACCCTCCCCCACCCACAATCCCCTCTGATCACCTAAAAGAGGGATTCCTCTCCATTTTCTCAGAGCCACACTTGCTGCATTTTAGCCCCAAGGTTTTGATATTCTAAAACGTAGAAAAATTATTATATATCGAAATATAATAAAACATATTAAATATAATAGAACATCAAAGTGCCAAACTCGTGTATAATCCACAAACGTAGAGAGACTTTGGGCAGTTTAACAGGATTTCATATAAACATAGATCAAGGAAAAATATTAATTATATACAGTCTTACACACAGTATACATCGAGAAGTACAGACGAGAACTGGAGGACAGACAGCAACTTATACAGGAAGGGAAATCAATGATAATGAGCAAGACACACCTGAACAGAATAACTGATCAAACTGAACTAGGTCACAGGGGAAAGAAAACAGAGCACATGGGGAAAAACAACATAGAACATCTAAACACGTAACACAAAGTGTTTATACTGTAGCTAGCCATCAAATCTATTTATTTAGTTAGCAATATTTAATTGATAATTTATGAGGTATGTGGGTTAGCTGCACTGGTCAAACGTTTGGACACATTACTAATTTTGATGTTTTGCAAATATTTTGCTCATCAAGCCTTCTTTTATTTGCTTAAAAATACTGAGCAAAACAGTTAAATTGCGCTGTATTCCAATTTAAAATAATGGTTTTGTGCTGTAATATCCATTTTTTCTTGATGTAAAAAGGGGTGTGGCCATTTGTAAATTCTATGGGTATAGCTTCTGGTTTGTTTTGCTGCTTCATGTTGAAAATTGCTGTGTCTTATCATATTATTTTACTGTTGTCTTTTGGATTTATGAACACAATTTTGTAGTGCAAAAATTTTACCATTGTTGTTCTCTTCATTATTTACCTGTAGCGTATAATGAAACGGAAGCCTCACCCATAGACTTACTTCCACATTAAACAAAAAGGTGCTTACTTTAAAATACGTATTTCTGCTGAATTTTGCACATCATTACTATATTCAGTTTTACATGATTCTTCAGTAATCACTCTAATATTCTCATTTATTAACAAAGATGAAACTAAATGTTTATTTTATGTTGTATATGATAAAGTTGTATAAATTTCCCCAAATTCCAAATAAATTCCCATAAATTCACAAAAATTCCTGTAAATTCAGAAATTTTAGAAAAACATTTAATTACAAGAATTTCTCGTTATTTTCAGTTGTTTTGCTTCAATGATAGGTTAGAATTGCCTTTCTCTGTTTGGCAAGATCTCAGATATCGTGTGCTATCTGGGCTGAAGGGCATGCCAGAATAAGTGCTGGTTGTCGGCACTCAGTGTATGTGACTGGGAATATGCAAACTAATGTAGGCCCCAAATGAGTCAGTCCAAATCGGTAATTGGCATTTTGGAGCAAATGAGTAACTGGGGTGTAATTTGCTTCATACGAGTCCCTTTGCTGCTTTCATATATAGATCTTGTGCGTAAGATTGTAAAAGGACAAAAGGATTGTAAGTGTGTAAATGTTTAAAGGACACAACGGTATTGTAATACATCAGGTTTAGTCTTCACTAAAGGATAGTTATCCCAAAATGAAATATTCAGTCTTAACTCATCCTTATGTTGTCCCTCATTTTTTTTTTCTTGCTTGAGTTATGTTGCTTTAAAACCTGTGTTTTCCGGAGTGCTGCTGCTGAATCTCTATTGCTACTACAAAGGAAGTGCTTTTTTACAGTAATGGATGTATGTGTGGAGTCAGAATGGTACTTGATTAAATAAAAACATACTACTGAAAAATAATGACAATAAAACATATTTTTCTGTTGAGTAGCCCTTCGCAAACTGCATTTAGAAAGCAACGGGGCCAGTAAAATCTGATTCATAAGCAAATGAGATGGTTCTTTGTAGTGAATCAAAAACATACAGTGTGACAAGCATACTTCAGTTCATGAGCAAATGACTCTTTTGAGCTGGTCCTTTGTAGTCTGTCTGAAAGAACTAGTTTGATAGGTCTAAGAAGTCCCTCTCTAGACTAAACTTATTGAATCATATTCAGAGCAGGTACTGACCCAAAATTTGAACTGAACTGTGATTTAGCTTTGCTTTTAGCAATGTAGAAATGAATCACATCACCTCATTTCATCCGATTCGGTGCTCAAGAAACATTTATTTTTATAGTAAATGCTGAAAACAAGGCTTAATATTATTTCAGAATAGAAACATTAAAAGAATGGTATTTATTTGAAGTGTGTGTGTGTGTGTGTGTGTGTGTGTGTGTGTATACAGGAAAGTTAAATGTGTCCTTGCTGATTAAAAGTAGCAAGTTCTTTCAAACGTTTGAACGTTAGTTTATTAATAAAAAAAACCAACCCCTCGTATGTACCTCAAAGACACGCCCCTTCAAATTTAAGGGTGGGGCTATTTTGAGAGTCAAATAGTCTCTCCTTCATGCGTATAACCAGATTGTTGAAAATCTCAAAACAGCTCCTTGTTTGCATGTAGGAAAACGAGGCCTGCCACTTTACAGCCCTCCTCCCGCTTTCACAATGTTTTGAATTTTAATTTCAAGCTGCCGTGACCCATTCTCATGTTGATCTCTCACAATCGTTTAATCTCTTTGCCATGACATGTCTTGGAAGTGTGTGTGTGAGAGAGAGATTTAGTGACACTTTGTTGTGTGCACTGAAGCTGTTGTGTTGGTGTGATTCTTCAGTGTCCTCCATGTGTGACAGGCAGTGTGATGTGACTCGCTGCAGTTGGAATCGAGGAGACCAGTCTAATGAAGACGCTTTTCCAGCCATGACAAAATCCCTTGTCACTACCGCTGTGCTTCATACTGCTTCTACACAGCCAGCTTTCTCTTACAGTGTAGGTTTGGTTATCATGTCTGCTGGGGAGGATGTGTTAAAATCATTGAGATGCTCATGTGCATAGATACACAGAAACTCCAAATTCTACATGTTTTTTTTTCAGCAACACAGACTGTAAAATTATTCATAAATAAAATAAGTATACATAATAAAAAAGGCATAATTATTGTGGTCATTTATTATATTAGTAACTATAGACTTATAATATTGCGTCTGATGCTACAGGTTTTGCATTGGATCTTTATATATGAAACTTTATAATGGATATACCTGGCTTATATTTGGGGTCCATAGAAGACTGAAAACTGTTCCATTATAATCAGCCGTCTAGTTAGCATCATCCAAACCTGTCCCATAGAAACTCAGGTCATTTTCCCACACTTTGTAGGAGTTGCTCACGGCAGTAATCACATCATGGACATGTTAATAAATTACAGTTAATTTATTAAGCATGGTAAAAGATTACAGTTAATGAAATGCTCAGTTGTTTCCAAGTCTAAGTACTGTACAACGCATTAATACAGATTAATATTCCCAGATTTCAAATATAGGCTAAATGTGATTTACAGCCCTCTGTTGAATGGGATAAATGTCTAGCCTATTCTCCCATTAGTTTTACTCCTTCTATTTCAACTATTAATGTTTAAAGTGAATTCTGTGCTGTATTCACCTGCTGTAACCAGCTGCCAGATCTCTGATCCAGTTGTTGTCTAGCTGAATTTCCACAATACAAATCAGACGGTGGATATTTATCCTCTTCCGTTCACTGCCAAATTTAGACCCATGTAATTCTGCATGTCAGGGTTTTAGAGTTGTATTGAGCTTTGAATTAATAGTTTCTTATATATATTTTTTCTTCCTAATCATTTTCAAGCCTCCTTCTTTAGCCGTGGCACAGTGTAAAAAATTACCGTGATTTGAACAGTTAAAGCTGGAAAAATGCTGCGGTGAAAACCTGTTGGTTTGTGGTAAATGGTACATTCCTGTTAAAATGTAAAGAGAAAAGGGTAAACTGACATTCCTTGAATTCCCTGAATTGCATTTAAAAATGTTTTCTTTGAAATAACCATGATGGTATTTAGTGTTTGTGTGAATGACACTGAGCACCTTCTGTATGTGCTCATTTTTAAAAACTCGTGCTTGTGAGGGTCTTTAGTTCATCATGTGACTTTATTCATCATCACCTGCGTTTAGTGCTTATCAGTGTATTTCAAAGGTACAAAACAGATTTTCAGGTTGGTATATTAACATTATATCAGTTAATGAAATTACGGCATTTAACTCAAATTTCGGCAACCACAGCTGTTGGTTTCTTACCGTAAATTTTAGTGATTTTTTTTTTTTTAACAGTGACCTATCGTTCGGTCTTATCATGTTATTTGAGATGAGTAAGTGTAGTTCTGTTGTATGGCATCAGTCTCTCTAATGAGAGCTGAGCAGTCATCTCTCTCTCCAGAGTCCTGGGATTTCATTGCCCCTCTTGATGAGGCCAGAGAGGGAAGCGGTACCTCTCCAGCAGCATCATTTATCCGCTCTGTGCTTCCTCCCCACGGCTCTGTATTGATCGCAGGTTCGCCGTTAAACACTGATGCAGTGCCCGTCTGGCCTGTGAGGGGGAATGTTTGGTTTCCTTGGCAATTTGGCAAGAAGCAAATTCCATGAACGCCTCAGATCTTAGTCTTTGTGATGTCACGTCTGGGGCGCTTGTTTTCGCAGCAGTGGCAGGCAATGGTCAATTGAAGTAATGAATGCGATTCTTTTTTTCGGCCCATGCATTGCCAGAGAGCGCATAAGTGAGCCACTTGCTTCAGGAACAATTGGTACATTGCCCTTGTTTCTGCCCCCCTCACCGTGCGTCTGTTGTGGAGGGGTGTGGACACCTGTTCGACAATTAAACTCCAGAAGAGAGCCAGACTGTGCCAAAAGAAATATTTGCCTCTTAGTCAAGGTTGCGTTCATGTGTGCTGCATTTGATTTGATGGGCAATCAGTTCAGTTCACTGTTAGGTGTGTTCATGAGTTGGTCGTGATTTGCATGTTGTTCGCTATGTTTATTGTATTTTACATGGATGCTGTTGATATGAAGGATATGCAAGCATCTTAATGTGACATTGAATAATTATTTACATGTGGGTTATTTTTTTTTGTCTGCATCTGCTAGTTTCTGAAATGCATAAAAACGTGACTTGCAAGGACTGAAATACATTTTTTTCTTTCTGATGAGTACTCTAAAATGTTTAAATACATTTGATATTTTTGTGATATATTTTTGGCAGAATAAAATCAAATGACACAATGTGACAGTTCTTTGGGGGAAAGTATACTGTAATTTATCCGTAGTAATAAATAATTCAAATATTATAGGAGTACCTTTTACTATAAAATACTATTTCAGTCTTTAAAAATTCACATTTAATTCAGTGTGTGACTTGCTATTTCCTTGTACTTATTTTATGACATTTTTCACATTTTGTAAAAAATGTGCATAATTTTTTGTTATAGTTATAAATATAATATATATAGTTCTATGTTATGTGTGTGTAAGAGAGGATATATTTTCCTATACACATCATCTTTGCATGCACATTGCAAATGCTTAAGATTATAACGCAAAACTTATTTTTGGCATTTGGTTTTAAAATCCTTGCACGTGTGTGTATAACTTTAGCCTACTGGAAATACCAGCACTCCTCTTCCCAACTGTATAACCACTATGACTCTTTGCCCCAATGCAAAACCGCTCAGTCGGCTAGTCTTTTTGTTATTAATGCTGCCATGCATTACTGAAGGTTTTCGTCATGCTTTTTTTCCTCATTAAAGCTGACACGCAGGACAAAGACACCCTTAAAATCCCCAGTAATTCCATGAAAGCAAATTAAAGAAAAAGTCTTGATTAGTCTGGAAATGCAGAAGTAAAACAATGTTAAGGAAGAATCTCTCACGGTTGCCAGACGCTAAAACAGGAAAGACAAAGATTTGCTCACAAGGCAGAGCCTGTGCCAAGTTAAATCCATATTTAAATCCTTCTCTGGACGGGAGCTGCATGTAAATGAATGCTCTTTGGCATCGTGCTCGAGCGCAGAATCCACAGCAGTTAGGTCGGGAAGCCTATGCGTGCATAATTTGCATTTATTTTGGAGGTAATTTTCATAATTAAGCATAAAAAATTACGCCTCAGAAATAATTATAAAGATGAGCTATATGATACATGTATAGCTGCAGATGCTGGGGGAAAGCGAGCTGAGGGTCTATCAAAGGCATGCTTGGAGTTTGATTTAACTTGTGCAATTAGAGCATACCCTGCTGAAAAATCCAGATGAAACTGGATCTGTAGGTGGCTTCCAAAAGGTTTTACCATTTAAAAAAAAAAGTAGTTGTTCAGTGAACCCAAATAGGTTAGTTCCACACAATTATTTAGATCAATTAAACAAAAGGTTCATTTGACCAAATAATGTTTTGTTGAACCATTTTAAAGGTGCACTATGAAAGTTTTGTCCACTTCACAGCAGTTGTTGATATTCAGCATATCAACACTTAATACAGGCATAATATAACGATTCAGGGGGAAAAGTGAGTTTTGAGATGGGTTTGTGGTGTACTATCTGATTATTTTGTCCATTTTTAACAAAAAAGAAGTAACTTTAATAGATTTAAGTTCTTGTGTTCAACAATAGCGATTATTATTATTACTATTATTATTACTAACATTATTAGTAGTGGTATTGTATGTAACATTAGAGCTGCTGCTCAGGATATGTCAACAAAAGTGATTATTGTAGACCCAAAACAACAAAATTTTTATAAATTATGTAATGTTTTTAATATTACTACATCATTAAATTAATTTGTAGTGCTTTGGCTCATTTTAAAACAAATTAAATTTCTGTTTACGTCAGTGTTATTTTGAATCCCATTGATTTTCATCATATGAACAATATGCAAAATACATGTTGATAAAAGTTTCATTTTGGAAAAAATTATCTTTTTTAGGCCTATTGGACCCCCTTGCACCATCAACAATCTAGCTACCATATAACTTAAAGGGTCACTTAAAAATGAAAATTTTGTCATTAAGTACTGTTTATAAAGTGTAAATAATGTTATTTTAGTTTTCTTTGTGCAAAAAATTTAAAGTACTCTTCTAGTATCGGAAAACTAATAAGTCACTAATGTCACATGTAGGGCTGAAACGATTTCTCGAGTAACTCAATTAACAAAAATTTTCGAGGCAAAATCCTCTGCCTCGAAGCATCTATTAATTAATTTCAAAGTTGATGTCACATTTTTTTGCAATGATTTTCGCATTACTGCGACAGTGCACCACGGAACGGAACGAGATGGCGGTGTTTTGATTTGAAGGCGCAAGCATGGACTAGTGCGGGCTGCATAATGGAAGGGAGTAATAACAATTATGATGTAGTTTTTTTCCTCCAAGGACAGAACGGTTCAGTTTGATTTGATCAGTAAGTCATTTTTGCCACTGATGTCATGCTCAATAGACAGCAGACACATTTTTACATGTGTGTGGAAAATTGGCCCTCAGAAGAATTGTGGTAAGGAAATCGTACTGTAGGTTGAGCGAGAGGACTGGGGGTTTTGATTCAGTGAGTGTATTGCTCGTGTGAGCTGCTGTGAATTGGCTGCCGGCTCTGCAGCAGTAATGTTTCACACCAGGCGAGTGGGAAGAGTGTATGTTTTATAAACCTCTCACACATGGATTGTAGGGCAGACTACTGGTATAAAAGTGATGAATGGCCGTTAAGAGAAGCTATAGAGGCAGGTGAAGCTCTGCACCGCAAGACTGGCGCAAGTAAAAGAGCAGTTGTAAATTAGCCGTTCGGGAAATGGCAAGTTTTTTCAATCACTGACCTTGACGTAGAACATCTCATGACATCGGTCCTCAGTGATTTGGCAGATGGTTAAATTGAGCAGCTGACTCATAACAAACTAAACCACAGAAAGGAGGAGGCTGTTTCTCTCTCTCTCTCTCTCTCACTCACACACACACACACTTTCTGTTTTTCTGTATGAAACCTGTCAGAGTTAGCTTGTCATACCCAGTGCTGAAGATTATTTGTTTGCTTAAAATGTATATTAAAAGTGCTGATTTGATCATTTTTGCAGGAATAAAACTGATGGATAGTGTTGTAAATATATACAAAATTCCTCAATGGTCCTCAGAGAGGAACTTCCCTATGAGGTCATTTCCTCTGTTGCAAATACTAAACACATGTCTCCCCTTTTACACATTCCAGCTCCGACACTGAATGAGTTACACCACCCAGCCCCATATCTAACCTCATAATCTAATGTTTGCTTTTTACCCATTTATTAATCACTTTTATAAATACTTGTTATAATGTATGAATACAATCCTTGAATAATGAATAAAATCCTTCATGTTACCAAATATTATCCAGAAACATGCTATTCTAGTGAAGTACAGTCCTAATGTTTTATAGGTTGTCTTAAGAGAAAAAGGCCCCTGTTCTCACTGACCTGCTCTGCCACATACACGGATCTGCTCTGGACACTGTCTCCGACCACACACACACACACACACACAGACTAAATATGTGTGTTAGGCCTTGTCTTGGGGAAAAAGAGGAACTTGCTCTTGCTGTCTTGCCTTTTTTAACTTGAAGCTATTTATGTGGCTGTTTTAGTCATGTGAGAGTAGATGTTTTTTAAATTATATTTGATGGATTGATTGATTAATTGATAAAAAGTGAAAGAAGTAAGGTAGGAAGAATGTATAGAAAGGAAGAATAAAATGTTGAATTTCTCTCTTCTCTATGTATCTGTGTGTGTGCATATGTAAATATATATATTTATCTGTCTATCTATCTATCTATCTATCTATCTATCTATCTATCTATCTAGGATCTATATAAAAAGGGTAGAAAAAGACATTGCTGAGTGCAAAGATTATTTGAAAGAAGATTTATGGATTATGAATAGGAAATAAGAAAGATTGAAATAGGGAAAGAAAGATGGATGATAGATGGAAAGCAATAAATAAGCAAGGATGGATCTGAAAAGATGGATGGATGAGTGAAAAGAAAGAAGCAAGCATGAATAGTTGGATGGGAAGAAGGTGTGGGTGGATGGATGGATGGATGGATGGATGGATGGATGGATGGATAGGTGGGTAAATGTATTGTAAGAACAATGAATGTATAAAAAGAACGATGAATGGATAGGAAAGAAATAATAAAGGTTAGGAAAAAGAAAACATGAGATGAGGGATGATGATGGCAATTATGATGGATAAAATGAAAGGAAAAAAAACAAAGATTGAAAAAATGGTAGATGAACAGAAAGATGAATAAATGGGAAAAATGGATTTAAATGGATAAATAGGTTAAAAAGGCATATGGATGTATTTGACTGATAGATCAGTAAACAGCAATCAAACTTCTCTCTCTCTCTCTGTAAATAGATTGCTTTCTGTATGCAAATGTTAGTGATATGAGTTTATATCACGCTCAGACATGCAGTACAAGGATCACTTATAATTCTGCATATTGTCAACATTATTATAAAAGACACCACATTTTTTTCATATGCTACTTTGAGACCCTCTGCTCAGCATTTGTGTAAAGACCACCTGATTGTTTACTCACGTTTGATCCATGTTGCATGTTATAGGTTATAGTGGGCTGGAATCAGATAAGAAAGAATTGTTGAAATGACAAACATGGATTATCAATAGCGTGGAGAGATATTGATGTTTTCTTCATCTGCAATTTCGAGGCTCATACATGAGACGGAGGAACGGAATGTTGTTACCTGCACAACAATATTGGCTCAAACATCCTGAAGAAGCCAGCAATCATATATCTTTACCCAACAGCCTCAGCGAAATGTAATTTTCAAAGCTAGATATTGTTTTTGTTCATCACGTACCAGATGTTGAATCAAGTCAATTGCGTCAACTTTACGTTTTATTTATTTATTCGTTTCTGTGTTTTCTGTGGCTGTCTTTTGGAACTGAGAGGCTTTGTAAAATATGAGGTTTATCAAACTTTCAGCGCTCAGCTATTTTGACGAGCTTCGGTAATACATCACTGACAACTCCGAGCGGCCCGGCTGCACCGGCACGAACGCGTCAGCGCAGCAAAGGGAGCGATGCATTTTTGAAAGTGATTTATGCGAAGCAAAATAAATGACGCGCCGTGGCCGGCTTGCAAAGTGCAGCCTCTGAATGGAAGTGTAGCGGATTAACAGCTCTGCTGCACTCTTTCTTTACTCCTGCCAAGAGAGACGTGCTGGACATGACCACTCGCCATGAGCTCAACATTTCCACTGCTCACGTGTCCTGTAGAGTCAGCCATTGGCCCTGGGAAGCGCTTTCAGAAGTCAGACTGAGAATGATGGCGGGAAACGCTGAACCCTCCCTCCTGTTTGGTTTAGAAAATACATTCATTTGAATTGTCGGTCGGTGAATGCTTAAGTAAATAATATATGAGATCATTTTGTTCTCATTTGAACCGCAGCAAAATACAGGAGAACGCTGTTATGGGACCATTTAGAGTTCCACCAGGTGCATTGTTCTCTAGTATTTTATGATCCACAGGATTCATTAGATATAAACTGTTGCACACGGTATCATAAATGCAGTCATCAGTAGTGTGTTATGTATACTGCTGTCTCAGTTTACTATAGGGCAACACAATCAGACTGAATTATTTATTTATTTAAACAGTAATTACATTTGCAAAAAAAGATGTGTTTTAGCATAATCTATATACTACCATGGTCTTCTTTTAGTTTTAGAAGCTTTATTATGTGAAATTTATACTATTTTTATATTTCTATATAGCTTTAATAATTGTTTTTTTAATTGCAGTGCTTGACCTATTTCAGTTGGTTGCAAGATTTTTATTTTCCCCGTTTTTCTTATTTTAGTTGAAGTTTTAGTTAATGATAAAACACTGCAGTAGACTAGTGAGTGATTTTGTTTGAATTTCTTTTTGCTGCTTAATTGCAGTACGGTTCTTTTAGCTTCTTTTATTAAATGTTTTTTATTATGAAATATTTAGCATTTGGAGAGCAAATAAAGCCATTTTTAGCCGTGTTTTTGTTACTACAAATACCTTAGTCTATTATATTTCTTATCGCTTCTTTATTAACCATAGTGAGCAGGAGACTCCTCCCCCTTTCTCCGTATAAACATATCCATCTAAATGTGATGGATCAGGAGACTCGATTGACTTAGTTCATTTTATTGTGTTATTTTAGTTCTAATATAGTAAATAAACAGCCCAAAAAAGATTATGAAACTCATTTTTTGCCTCTCCATTTTGTGTTGTATTGGCTGGGCACGTTTTGATGGAGTTGTGAATCTGTGTTTTGGACAGGTATGGATGAGAGGACAAGCCAAGCATCATGGGCCTCAGGTGGCCAGTCCAGCCCGTCCTATGAGTCCTCCAGGGTAAGACCAGTCTTGCCTCGCCTCACCTCACACACACACATGCATTTTCATTAGTCCAGTAGTCCTCAGTCCTCAGCAAAATAAAACATTAGCTTCTGACTTGCTTACAGGTTCTATATTAAAATAACAGTATTGAGAGATACGTATAATTAACCATAAACATTTAGTATGCGCTGATGACTTTATTTAATAAACAGCAGTTGTCATATCTGAAAGTTAAATGAGGAGTGCTAGTATCGAAAAAACAAAGCCACTCATAACAAAGTTCTTGTTTTTCTTTTTTTCTTAGTAACAATCTGAAAAGAGCTATTAACCATTGAGAAGCTTTACGAGCAGCTGCTCCACTCCAAGAACACGGCAAAGAAAATATCTTTGTTTTTTCCTGCACGGCAAAAAAGGACATGTTTCTTGTTTATTCAGTTTGTTAGAAGAGACAGATGAATGTGCACATAGAGCCTATGATTATATTACCAGTTTTCATGACAAAGAACAAATGGTTGAAGTTTTTCCAGGCTGTGTGTTTGTTACTGAAAGCGTTTGGTGCAGGAAGCGTTGATGCATTTCAGATATACCATAAGCTCAGATTGATTTTCATGCATGCAAATCGTATCCACCTCATCAAAATAAGAAAAAAAAAATCAGCCATGGTTGTGATTTTTTTATTTTGCGCTCAGCCCTACTGCAGATTGTGAAGATCTCTCGCTTGCTATTTGTTTGTTTGTCTTTTCCACGGTGGTGTGTTCAGGGTGTCCTGTATGAATTTCATTTCATGTCAATCTCCTGTCACTTCCTATCAGAAATCAGTCAAATGTCAGAGGCTCTCACACCACATTGTCTTGTTTATTTCCGATGCCCTTCCTCTCCGCACTTCTACAGGCGATGGCTTTGCCGGCGGCCTGATTTGAATTATAAGACGGAGACGCATGAGATATCTTTGCTCTAGGTGCATGGAAATTAGTGGTTGTGACATTGCTGGGGATGGGATCAGGAGACAGCTGTTTGCACCTCTATGCATTGTGTGTACACACACACACACACACACACACATGCATTAGATAAACACAGTCAAACAGTGTGTGTGTGTTTGATTACTTGGGTATCCAAAGAGGAATTAACATAAGTGTGTGTCATTTCCTAAGCATTCCACTTGCAATATAATCATCATAATTTCCAGGCCAGTGCCTACAGCTAAAAATAAAAATTGTAGCACTTTTTTGGAGCAAATGGCCATAACCTTACCTCTTATGCCCAGTAATGAATCTGTGTCCAGTGCTGCATGGCATGTTTAAGGCCAGAGAATGGTGAGATTTCCTATAAATTTGACTTAGGAACTAATCAGACAGGATTATGTATAAATATTTATTATTGTTCCTGCTTTATTATCTGGTACATGTTTCATAAAACCTGTTGAAAAAAATGACCTGTAATATTAATTACATACACCACTGTTAAAAAATTAAAGTAAGGATATATCAAAATATATATGTCACTGTTTCCCCAAAAAGGCATAATTTTAATATAATATGAAATGTCCCTTTACTTTTTTATTCCAAATCAGCATAATAAAATAATCTCTGAAGGATAATGTGACACTGAAGACTGGAGTAATGGCTGCTGAAAATTCAGTTATAAAAATAGAGAGTCATTTAATAACATTTTGTAATATTGCTGTTTTTTTAATTAAATAAATACACATTTGGTACATTGGTCATTTAGACATTTGAAAAAATCTTAATGATCCCAAAACTTTGAATACTAGCCTAATTAAGTGAAGGAATGTATTCAAATGATGTATGTAGTGACCAGTCTAAACTGTTCAGGATCATACTGTCTGGATTTCATTTTATACATCAGATTAGATTTCAGCAGCACTCAGACCAACAACCATTGTTTTGCTCAGAAATTTGTAAAAGGTCTAAATGCATAATAAATGTATACCAGGCAGTGCAACAGGAATTTTTTGTGTAGTTACAGGTGTCATCAAAGGTCAGATTAAATAAGCACTGTGCAAAGTTTTGTGAAAAAATAATATACCATAATCACAGACTTTCTTATTCGGGCAGAATTACATTTCTGAGAGGACCTCCGGGTTAGAAGAAAACCTGCAGGCGATTTGCTCCATTTTTACAGAGCTTCAGACATCTTCAGTTTGAACAAAATTTAAATCACTAAATCTCTGCTTGAATCAATTCTAGAGTTTTAAGGCTGAATACACTGTACCATTTTGCCCAGATTTCCCACCCAGTTTTCATACTGGATGTGCTGCTTTCCAAAATCAGAGACATAAAAATTGTACAGTGTTTGATTGTCCAGTCTGTTGAATTCAAAGGTTTTACAATTTGAGTCAATTTTAAGATACATTGTTTCATTTTTCATTCACCTCTCTGCAACGAAGAACACATTTCTGCACAGGGCTTTTTTGTGTGTGTGTGTGTGTGTGTGTGTGTGTTCACAGTGTCTTGAAAGCTTGGTAGTGTGTGACTCTCATTAAGTGCATTAAGTCATAAATGGCCGGTTATTGTTCTTTAACAATTTATAAATTTGGCAAATACACAATGAGTAAAGTATTAAACTTTAAACAGACTTTAAAAAGTTGTGTAATTTATTCCAGCCCTTACAATTGCAAGTCACTATTCAAACTTACTTCCTGATATTAATTGGATAGCAGCAGTGCCCATTGCTCACGGCCAACAACATAGTAAGAAAGCTATTGTCTGAGGTTTGATCTTATCGTGAGAATCTATTTCAGTCTTTTGTGGTTTACCCTTAAAAAGCCACAAGAGCTTTAGCAGAGCTGCTGTGAAGTACCTGCTAGATTTAATCAGCGTCTTCATCCGTCACGTTACTTTTTCACAGTCTTGCTACACACAGATCTCCTATCAGATAACTAAATAGGGGCTACGGCTTTATTGTATTTCAGTATTACCTGCAAAGAGCATGGGATCCTATCGACTAATGTTTCCCTTGTTCTCTCACACAGAAACTGTGAACCATTTTAAGCAGGCTCTTTTTCACAAGAGCGACTCTCTCTCTCTCTTTCTTCTTCTCCCTCTCTGTACGCGTGTGATTAGTGGACTGTGAACAGACTGGAGCCCCGGCTAGCTGACCTTGGCCCACAGCCAGGCATCACATCCTGGGCAGCCGTGGCTTCAGGCCTCCCATCTGACAGCCCAACCCGCATGCACCACCTCTGCCGCATACCCCGCTGTCCCACAGTGCCTCGCTCCTGTCCATCATGCCACTATCACCCGTCCCCGATGCCTTAAAACGGGACCAGGGCATTCACCTGGGATGCGAAGGAGCATCTGAGAGATGTTTTCTTGAACAGAGTGCTGGTTTGCATGCTTAAGTAGCAACGTGGCAGTTATTTAAACCAGGCTAACCATTCGCCGTTCAGAGCACGGGTAACGAGCAGCTCATTCTGAGATCACAAGGTGGCATGATTGATGATCTAATGGTCTCACCAATCTACCCATCATCTCAGTTTCCCATCCACTGCACTTTTCTGACATTCAGGTAGCTGCCATAGGGCACACGTCACAGGCCGGGAAGGAAAATATGGATGATAAAGAGGTTATAGGGGTAGTTTATACAAAAATAAACATTCTGTCATTTACACACTCTTGTGTTGTTTCGTAAGCGTAAGCATAACCATAAGCGTGTTTGAAATTCCATAAGAACCAGTTAGGATTGTTTTACGGGCCAAGCAAGCACTTAAAAAACAATATTAAATCTGTTCAGAAGATAAGGTGAAGATGTATATAAGACCTTAACTGCCACTGAATAAAAACAAAGGTAACTGTAACTTTATCTCACATTTCTGGCTTTTGTCAACTTGTCATTTTGTCTTTATAATACAATTTGTGAGTTTAAAAGGCAGAATTATGAGAGATATACTCACATTTGTAAGAAAGTGGTTAATCTTTTATTCGCTCACAGGTTAACGTTATTCCTTGCAGTTGTAAGTTCTGAGTTATTTTCAGCACTGAGAGATATGAACTTGAAAATGCGAGAAAAGTCAGATTTGGGAGATAAAAAGGGAAAAAAGTGAGAACTGCTAATTTCTCTACGACTTTACGACACGAAATTGTAAGTTTATTACATGCAATTCAAAGAAAAGTCAAAATTTTGAGATACAGAACTGCAGTTTCCTTGTTTTATTTTTTATTTGGTGGCCTCCATGTGAAGCAGACACGAATTAAGCAGTTTGATTTATTTAAATATTAGATTTTTTTTTTAAATCTTGAAAGTTTAGGGTGAATAGACTTTTCTCAGGTTTCATTGAAATATCATTAAGATATATAAGTCTAATGGGTTTGAGACAACATGAGACTGAGTAATGAAATATTTGTTTTTGGGTGAACTATCCCTTTAATTGTATTTTTGCATAGGTTCACCCTATCACTGTGTGCTTAGCTCAGTTGGGAAGCTTACTAAATCACGCTTACCAAATTGCTGGGGAGGACATTGCAGTTCGGGGGCTTGTTTTTCGCCTGCCACCCCCTCCCACTGTGTCTCTTCAGGGGAGAAGCCATTAGTCAAGGCAGTTCATAGCGTTATTAACACAAACGGCAGGAACACGATAGGGAACCTCTCTGCATCAATTCTGCCCCGCATAACACTCCATTGCCTTTGAAATTACTCAATCGCCATCGGTTTGGAAAACAGAGACAAAAAAAACAAATCACATATTGTCTGCTATATGATATATATTTTTTGCTGAAAGCAGAGAAGGAAAAGCCCACAGTAATGGACAGCCGGCAGCTGTAGGCCCCTCAGGAGAGAGTTAATATTGTTTGGGGGACACATTTGACTGTAGCGCCAGGCGGATTTTCACCGGCTCCAGGATTAACACAGCCACAGAGTATCATTTATTGGGGGGGGGACTCTGAGTTTTAAAGGCCCATACTGTGACCGATATTTAGACCTAAGCCCCCCAAAGCTGATAACGGTCATGAAAGGGCAGACCTCAGCTGCCGAGGAGAGAACCTGACTTATTTATTCTACTTTTTAAGTACAAGCAGGCTTTTGGCATAAAGACATGATCTGTGTGGAGCTCTAGTAAACAGGTCTCTTCATCAGTTTTATGTCATTTCTGATGCGTCGTATGCACAAATCCTTACCGGTCTAGCACTTTTTTAACAATATACCAGAGAGGAATATTGTCATGAATGAAGGTTGACAAAAAGTAGGATTGCCACACAAAGCCAAAATGTTGCCTGGCAACGGTATTTACAACCGAGCTAGAAACTTCTAGAAGCGTCTCTAAAGATCTTAAAAAGCAAGCAAAACAAGTGATGTCTGAATTATTGTTATATCCCTACATGGAACGATATGGAATCAAACAAACCATTTTAATGTTTTGTTGATGAATGCAAATGACTTCTTTTGTTGTTGTTTGTTCCCCTATTAGCTTTATTACAATTACACAATCTTCTCTTCGGGGCTTTGTTTGCCCTTTTAATGAAATTCATCCAAGACTTTGAAGAAAGTGTTTTTTAATGAGCAGCTTGGAGAAATATCGATCGTTTCGGGGGACAGTTGACCAGTCGCGCTCCCCTCTTTTCCCCCAGTAATTAGAAGAGTGTCATAGCACTCAATTAGCAGGTCCGGCTAATAATGTGTTTAATGCTGTGATCTCTTTCCCCCAGGGGTTTGGAGGCAGCGCTCATTATGCTGATCACTTGAGTGACAGTCGATTAGTGTCCCATGAAGGATTGTCCCCAACACCTTTTATGAGCTCCAACATAATGGGTGAGTATCCAAGGTGATTCTGACCCTGTCTCTCTTTCACACCTGCCTTTCTGTCGTCAATCCATTTAGCAGTGCGTGGACGGATCAGGCAGTTCTCTCTGAAGGCGGTCACCACAGGAAGATGGGTGAAGGTGCTGTGGATGCACACACTGAAATGTATATCAATAACATTTTAGATTATTTAACACAGTACCATTCAGAAGTTTGGGGTCCAGAAAGATGCTTTTGAAAGAAGGGTCTCTGCATTTATTTGATCAAAAATACAAAAACACTACCAGTGTGAAATATTGATATCTTTTAAATTCAATTGTTTTCTATTGTAATGTGTTTTATAAGAAAATAGAAATCATTTAAATAGCAATTTATTAATGCTACGACAAAGCTGACTCCAATCTTCAGTGTCTCAATGCTGATTTGATGCATAAAAAAAAATTCTTGTTATTACTATGATTTTTTATTGAACAGAAAACAGTTTATTTGGAATAGAAATATTTGATCTTGGTACCTACACTTCTGTGCAAAAATCTTTCTCACCCACACTTTATTATACTTGAATTAAATAAACATATATTTTTTTTATTTATTATAAAAATAATAATTCTGGTTCTTTTTGAGACATGAAAGTTCTGATGACTCACACAGTAAGTGAGTCAAATTCAATAACTGCTCTGACAGATTCAAGTATTAGTCAGAATGATTCACACAGATTTATAAATAATTTTTATCCATTCATTAATTAGTCATGAATGGACAACAGAATGCACTGACTAATAAATGCATTATCCATTTGAGATATAATTCATTATTATATACAGTATAATGTAAGATTACATCAATTTTTCGTTAGCATCTTCCTGCGCTGTGACTGTCTTCAGAAGTTGACCCTCCCCCAGGGTGGAAATCACACCATCAGTACAGTTTTCCATCACAAAAGACTGTCTGCTAGCTAGCAGAAAAGCCACCAGCTACTTCCAGTGGCACTCTGCATTTCTTTCAGAGGAAAGTGAGAAGGGATAGGAAGGAAAGGAGAGAGAGAGAGAAAGCGAGAGAGAGCAAAGGGGGTGGTAGTGAAACAAACAGATGGGCCAAAGATCATTTTACACACACAAACCCCCTCAGCCACGGACTCTCAAATCTCTCTCCTCTTTCCGAAGAGGTGTGTGAAACTCTACGTATCTCGCTCCACTTCCTCTTTTGCTTCCAAAAATGTTTCAAATAATTTTCCATCTGTATGAGTTTGTGAGTTGCTGGTTTTCACGGCTTGTTTGCTGACTCCACAGACAGAAAGCATAATACACGTTATTCAGCATCAAGATGACGTGCAGTGCAGATTCTGAACATTGCACACGGTTATTTCTGTTGTGTAATTTTGGAACATGTTGATTTTGTGGATAATTTTGTGAACATTCTCTGTTGCTGTATTTATAAGTGTTTTCTTTCCAAAAAGATTGCGCCCTTTTGCATGTGTGTATTCAGTATATTACATATTTAATATTTGAATGTATTAATAAGAAGGGTGTCATTTGTTTATTAAGGTGTTTGTTCTTCTTCTTTTACATGAGAATCAAGCTTTAAATTGTACATTTTATTTGTGTTTTGTTTAAAAGATGATTAAGATAATGACAAAAAACTACATTTTCTTATATGTTTATCAGCCAAAATGTCTTGATTAGAGTCACAAGGGGCTGTTTATCCTCTGAACGTGATTGATGGATGTTGTTAGATCTGAGGTCCCTCTGTCTGCCACTATTGTGATGTGCATACACATGACAGCTTTATGGGCTGCTGAACCCCGGCTCTTTGTAGCATCACCCTGGAGACCGGTTGCCATGTAAGGTGGCAAGTTTATGGATGGGTGCTGCTGCACTGAAACCAAATGTTATCTCTCTACCAATTGATCTGAATTTGCGTGTGTGTGGAGGTAGGGAGGATATTTGGTTTGCCTCTGTCCTGTTGATGCAGCACTAATTATGCCTATAAGTAGCAAAATATGGAAATGATCTGGAACAATGATGTGTCAGGGAATTAGACAATCTGATTGCACAGCTAAATTGCCTGCGCTATCTTGCTGGGATTGGACGAGGAGGCCGAGTCTTATCAAATTGAATTTCAGCAGTAATATCTGGGATTTACATGGAATTACCCATTCCGGAGCAACCTCATTAAATCATCTCTGAAAGGTTATTACTCACCAATGAAAAAGGCAGAGCTCGAATGTGAATGTAATACAATTAAGCATTACCATCACACGAATGGCATTTCTGAGGGAACCCTGGCCTACGAGTTACTCGTGGGTTTATGTGACCCTTTTTTTTTTTTTCCTGTGTGCGCCGTTTAAAAACAGAGCCGTGGTAATCTAAGTGGATTATCTCGAGACAAATCCCGGTGGTCTGCAGTTTCTTGAAGGAAATAGAAATCGTAGGCTGGCACTTGTTTGTTTACCTTTTCGAACTGTTTGCAGCTGATAAAACCTTCTCCGATCTGGCTTTTTAACAAATGAGACGTGAAACGTCGCTTCGTTTAAACGGTATAATCTCAACACACGTACAACCCCCGTTTGTCTGAGGCGTTAATGTAAGAAATGCCTCTGATTTGCTTTCATAAACCATTATCCCATTAAGCGGTTTAATTTGAATGCTTCATTTAGTAGTCTTAAATATGCCTGTGGGGGCTGTATGCGTTGACCTGGTTCCATGCGCTCTCTAAGTGAAGTATGACATGTTGAGAGCAGCTTGGGGTTACCTGGGGTCAGCTATTGTGTATGATAATGAACTTGTTACAGTTTATAGTGCTAGGCAGATGGCTGGTAATGACTGTTTATTTGACATAACATTTTAATTAGAGTAACCGCTGCTTGTTCTGAATAATGGAGATCCATTTTAAAGGTCACACTCTCTTCTGCTGCGTTGGTAATGGATTTGAGCTTATGTAGAACCACGTATCAGATGATAGGAGCTGAATGTGATCCGTGTTCGCCTTTACCTTTGAGGTTTAAGTGGATAGATATTTCGCTTTGTTGCATCATCTTCCTATATGGTGCATTTTGACCCCATGGGCTGGTGAGAGTGAATGTGGCGATGTTTTTCTGCTTGTGCCTGTGCGTATGCTTGAAGAAAGCCCATGAGAGTGTCGAGGTCAGAGGTCAGTCAGTCTGCTCAGCACGTGCCAGCGCCCTGATCCAATCCTCTTACCCAGCATCCTCTTTGCCTTTCTGCAAGCACGTGGCACTCACACTGTGACGGCTAAAACGTCCTGTGTTGTACGCGATCCTCTGACGCGGTGCAGCCTATCACATCGAATAGTGTGTAATCACATACCTTGTCCGATGTTAAATGAGTTCTGCGAAACATCGGTTATTTCTGTTCCATTTTCAGAAGCCTTAACATCATTTGTAGTGCAGTATATAACCCTATATTCAATCGATCGGCCAACTGGAGCTCACAGACTGTGCTTGTCCGTTTGTAATGCTGGAGCGTGTTGCATAATGATGACTCTATGTTAAAGTTTTAAGCAATATTTAATAAGGCTTAATGCAGCTTTAGATTAAGAAGAAATCTGCATGCACGTAGAGAATCCTGCTTCTTCAGCGCAGCCAGTATTTACTGGTCAAACAGATTACCATCACAAAAGACAAATTAGTTTAGTACTTTGTTGACATTCCAGACTCCATGGGTAACAGTTGGCACAGATAGAGTTGGCCTGGCTTTAGACTTGATGAAACGGTCTGCAACAAAACACGGTACATGAGATTTAAATTGAATTCTCATTGGGAAAAAAACACTGCAATCAGTTGTACATGTGTTTTGCTGTAGACTTCCTGAAACCTAAGGTGAAGCTTGTTGCTTTGCAGCTCAAGGGAAGCTTGTGATTTGCGGTAGATGGGAATAATGCACATACATGATCTCAGGAAGCTGTGTTTCGCTCACCTCCGCTGGAGTTTAGTGCTGGGCTGTCGGGTCACGCTCATTTCCAGTGAATCTTTTTCCTGAAAGCGTTGTGTTAAATAGTCACCAGCAGGGCTAAATGAAATCTGCTTTTGTAGTACAGCTATAATTTAACAAGGACTAATACCATTGACTGAAACAGTGGCGTTTCATTTGCACTTCTCATATTATTGCTTTTTACGGTGTCAGCATCTATTTTTTTCACAATCCGTGGATAATTTACAACAGGTTAACATATCGGCATTGTGGAAGCACTTCATTTTGACCAAAAAGCATTTTAAAGTAGTAAAATTTAGTAGAAATTTGTTCAGCTGAACTTGTTGGTGGCGGCTCATTACCAACTAAGTTTACTGCTCTCCCACTGGTTTATTATCTTGAGAATACAACACCCTGGAAAGCAAGTTACTTAATTACCCAAATTAAACAAGTGACTAAATAAAAACTTTAATTTTGGCTTTTGTTTTGGTAAAAAGTTAATTTTCACTGCACACATACAAATTTAGTACAGTTTAGTAGTACAGTATAGTGTGGTTCTTTCATGTGTTCCTGCATCCTGACAAACGGGAAGGTTTTTTTTTTTTATTGTTTTTTTTTAATTCCATTAATAATTGTTTGCTTTTTATATGAAGGAGGGTATCTGAGTGGATAAAAACTATGCAAATATTTGAACTCTGCCAAAATTTGAATTCATGGTCGAATCCAAGCTCATACAGTATTTCCTTGGGTCTCTATCCAATCAGAACCCAGTCCTTGTCCTACTTCATTTATTCATTGACCCTTTTCACTCAGATGCATGTTACAATTTGTAAGAAAATAATTTTTGCTGCTACCTTGTAACTTTAAGAAGAATCTGCACATTATCTATCCGAATCAACACAAAAAATGCTGAAAAAATCATCAGTGACCTTTAGCTTTTAGTGACTCTTCATAAAGATCTCACTGACCTCAACTAGTCAAATGCCTTCCTGCTTTTAGATTCATCTTTAGCATTTGCCTTCTTTTTTTTCTGTTTTTTTCTGGTTTCTCCTGGTTTTATTTTCAAAATGACATGAACATTTGACTTCACACGTTCTTTGAGAAGAAAGTTTGAGATGAGAGAGAAGAGGACGTCTGATGAAGTCAGTGAAGCTACCATCTCATTGTGGAATTCTGAATTTCACTCACACTGATGGCTGAGCATCAAAGAAAGACAAAGGATATTACAAGGACATTTCAAGACTTCCTCGCATCGGATAAATTCTCTTTTTACTCTTCTGTTCTTCTGCAAGCCGCTCATGAAAGATTTCAGCTGGTTTAGATTAGTCCATTTGATTTAATTGCCATAAGCAAGCCTGTGTGTGTGTATATGTTTGAGCATGTGACTTGTGGATAGACTCACGTTCCTGTGGCCTGCCGCACATCCTCTCTGTTCTATTAAATATAATCTGCTTATTATTAGCAGCATCAACACGCAGGCACGCACACACACACACAGCCCTGTTCACTACTGTGTGATTCAGTAAGACTTGGATTTCTTCTGCTGGGCCCAGGCCTTCTGAACACATCTATATTAAGCTGTGTTAGTCAGAAGCTGATCTCAGAAGACACCTCTAGTGATTGCACCCGTGTGATATCACCTGTTAGAGAAAATCTATTAGTTGGCCTAATGTAACCCAGGAGCTTGTGTTCCTCACCTGGGACATTAAAAACTTTACCAACATTCCCCCAGGTCAAATCTCCATCCCTGTCTCTTCCCCAGAGAAGAAGATCATCACCTTTCACTGTAGTGGCACCTAAACACTCCTCTCCCAGGAGCGCTGTGTAAAGACGGCAGTAGATATTGTAAGTGTTTCTGTTGTTCTAGCTCTCCCGAACGATGTAGCCTTAGCGACAGAAAACAAAGGTGTCAAGGTTCTCAGCAGTGATAGATATCACACAACAATAACTCTGACCTTTAAATTGCTTGGTTCTTGTTTTCTGATATTTTTAGTAAAGTTTGAGCATATATTGTGTAAAATAAACGTTTTACTTTTTAGTAATTAAATTGATCACATATGTTGAATTTTTATTTAACAAATATATTATTATATTGGATTATATACATTTTGTGTATTGTTTTTGATCACCAAGACTGCAAATATTTTGTTTAAAATATACTAAAAATAGTAATATTTTCAAATATAATTACAGTTTTAAATACTTTTTTACTATTTAAATAGATTTTAAAAAATGTAATTTATTCCAGTGATGGCTAAGCTGAATTTTCAGCAGCCATTAATTCAGTCTTACTCAAGGATTATATACTGTTAAGGATTGAGTGCACACCAACGCGCAAAACATCAAGTGTAAAATGGCACTTTTCCACTGCGTGGTAAGACTCGGCTCGGCACGGCTCAGTTGGGCTCGGTTTGCGCTTCCACTGCAGTTTAGGACCGCTTTAGAGTGGGCGGGATTATTCACGTGTTGTTATAGTTGCGCCACCTCTACTGCCGTGACATCCTTGTAAACGCGCCACAAACAAACACACAACAATGGAACATTTTTCATTCCGCGTCGCCCCATCAAGCTCTCGCTGGACCCACTCCTCGGCCATTAACGAGAGGAACGTTTGTACTTCCTCAATATACCACGAAACAGCCATTTTTGGTTGATACAAATAGATGCGTTTCTTCAAACAAAACAGTTGCATCTGATCCTCCGCTGGCTGTGCAGATTTAAATCTAGCGGGTCTGTTGTGTCTCGTGTGGCAAGTTCAGTGTATGTAATGTTGTAATGACGATTTTCTCCAGCCAATCAGTGACCAGCAGAGTTTACACGTCAACGGTACGGCTCGCTTGGAACCTCGACTCAGGTGGTACTAAAAAAAGGACCAGGTACCAGGTACTGTTCCCAATGGAAAACTTCCTAAAAGTGAGCTGTACTGAACCGTACCGTACTATGCAGTGGAAAAGCGCCAAAAGTGTCATTGTTTTGTGGTTTAACACACCACATTAAAAAATGGCACATTCATGGAGCTTGTGATGTTACAGTAAAACACGACTTGGTGGCACTTAAGCACAAAGCGGTCTTGTCCAGCACACGTTGATACACACTGACACGTTGATAATGATGAAGAGGAACTAAGTAGATAAAGAAGGTAAGACAGTGACTAAAAATTTTTAGTGTCATCTAGTGTCAGGGAGAGAATTTGCATGTCCACTCGGCTCATCGGCAGTGAGGCTATTTGAAACCTTTTTGAATGAGGGTCAGAGATCCAGTAGTTTTACCCTAAAAGTTTTTAAGAGCCAAAACTACAGTAAAATTCATTTAGCAGAATAATATATTCACTTTATATATTGCATGCTCGGAGTAGCGCATTGTTTTTGAGTGTCACACAGGTGGTTTGCAGTCATTTAATCTCTCTCGGCACGCTTACGCCATGTGCAAAATTATTGTGGAACGGCACACTAATTTCTGAAATTTGCATCCCAACTTTCTGCCTGCAGTGTGTGTGGTGTTAGCGTGGCGCTCCCGCACATGCCGCGCCACTAAATGAATTCTCCATGCATAAGAGAATTGTTCTCATCTGTTTCTCATCTCCTTTGATGGAACCTAATGGCTTTCCAGGAAATGAAATTATGCAGTCATTTAGTGACAATGCAAAGTGTGCAGAGCGTTTTGTAGCCCGGGTGTGTGTTGTTGTTTTTCTGTGTGCACAAGAGGAGCAACACAGAGATGCCAAGATGTATCTCGCTATCCTTTTGTTCAGCTGAGGGAAGGAAAAAAAGATTTGTCCCAGTGCTCGGCTTATCTGTACGTATCTCGTACTGCATGTGATTTATTTATTTATTTGCTTTTTAATTATTCCTTAAGGCTGAGCGTGAAGCTCTACACTGCTCTGGTTCCCTGGTGTGTAGCGGTAGAAGCAGGTGTACGTGTGGGGCCTCTGAGGGCCACTCTGATTGCGACCAGGTGCTGCTCAGGTGCACGATCCTGTAGAGCATCTACACAACACAGCAGGGCCGCAGGTGCATCTGAGAACTCTCTCTCTCTTTCTCTCTCTCTCTCTCTCTCTCTCTCTCTCTCTCTCTCTCTCCACCTCCTCCCTGTATGCCTACATTTTATCATTCTCATGCCTGTCACTCATTCCTTCCTCTCTCTGCTCACTAATGCACCCTATTAAGCATGTCTTCCACCTACCCCTCCAGTTATGTCATAATGTCCCTCCCTTTGTGTTCGCATACACTACCGTTCAAAAGTTTGGGGTCAGTAATATTTTCAAAATGTTTTTAAAGTCCCTTATCAAGAGATGCTTATCGAGACTGCATTTTTCACACAAACATTGCAAAACAGTAACATTGTAAAATATTATTACAGTACATTTAAAATAACCAAAATTCAAAATGCATATTTTCTGAATAAAAAAAAAGTTTTTTAAAAAGGTTTTAGAGACATTTAAAGACAAAACCTCTTAGCACATGCTATTATTGATTATTATTGAAAAGTTAACATTTTGACGAGGCGTCTTAAAAAGACATCTGGACTGTGTTCTTTCATTAAAGGGGTCATGATCGCATACCCATTTTCCATAAGCTGATATGATTTTTTTATGGTCTTAATGTATATGTCTATAACATGCTTTGGTTAGCATTTCTCAATGGTAGTGTATAAAACACCTTTTTTATCCTATCAAAATCAGTTCTGTTTTAAGCCAGCCATTCTAGTTTATGTTGCTTTAAATGCTAATGAGCTCTGCCCCTGTCTTATGTATGGTGACGAGCTATACGGTTTACTTTATTGTGAAACTGGCCAACTAGCACGTTATTAGGAAAGGTGATTTGCAAAGATTCATATAAAAACACTCACTGTACATCAATTTGCATGAACATTGATGCATTTATGTATATCGGCGCATTCTGTTTAAAACGAACGAAATGTTAATCCTCTGTATATTCAGCGGCTAAGATGTCGGGAGTAAATTAGACTGCTAGATTCATTATCACATTCAACAGCAAATCACCTCAGCCACATAACCTGAGACATCTAGTCTTCCCCTGCACCGGTGTCAACACAACACAAAAACAGCCATGTCAATCAACTATCGTGGGAGGGGCCAGTGCAGAACTACGTCCTTCTGACAGGAATCTCAGAAGAGTGATTTGAGAGGGAATAAAAAAAAACAAGCAATAAAAAACTCCAACTACATTTATGATTAAACTATTTGTATGTAAAGTGAATTTTTGTATCCTTTCAATATCTATATCTATATGACCTATATAAATAGATCTTTTTGTTGATTTAACTGTTGAACAATTGTGTCTTGGCTGCTGTGAAGTGACGTGATTTGTAGATGTTTTGATGCAGTTAATTAATAATCCTATTCATTGTTGATTGTTTTCATTATTATTATCAATTAGCCGTTGCAGACCTTGCTATATAAACAAGCACTATAAATACATTTTCAGACATTTTCTCTCTCACGGCATGAGTGCTGATTTTAAATT
The DNA here is from genome assembly GCA_032353835.1 of Enteromius viviparus. NCBI lineage: Eukaryota > Metazoa > Chordata > Actinopteri > Cypriniformes > Cyprinidae > Enteromius > Enteromius viviparus. The sequence continues at coordinate 19,507,126 of JAUCNO010001819.1, forward strand.
GCTGTGTCAAGTTACGAGAAGCTACTTTTTTTAAAACACCCCTCTCTCCTGCATCTAGCTATTTTTGAATGCAACAGCACGTTCTGTGTGAACAGCCCCTGTGATTTAGTCAAGGTTGTGAATACTTTAACAAGGCACTGTACATGACATTTGAGCAGTCTCAACTTTAGCCGCTCACACACAGGAGTGTTTAAGATGCTGGAAGCAATGTGTGCTGACACAGGCTCAGAGCAGACATCTGTAGTGCTGTGGGAGTCTGGTGGCACTAGTGTGAAGTGTAGTGGATGTAGCTGGTCATTATGCAGAGCTCCAGGGTGCGCTTATCTGTTACTGCGCTCAACCAAGCGTGAAGAGCCCAAGACGGCCTGAAAGGCCACAAATCCCTCTCCTTCGCTTCTTCTTCCAATGATGCCCCTCCTCCCTTCCTTACATCCATCCACCCGTCATACGCCCTTGCCCTGGCTTCCCCAGGCCCGGGCCTCTGTGCGGAGGGGGTGAGACGAGCGGTCGGCCGGCCAGCTGCAGAGATCAGCTGTGGCCTGGTGCGCTCATGTCTGCGGGGCTGTTCGCAGAGGACCAGGAGAGCTCAGAGTCGTGCGGGGGAGGGCGGGAGAGCTGATAGAGCCCTGCTGATAGAGAGGTCCTGGAAGCCTGCTGTCACAGGCCATTGGGGGTGACTGAAATTACCGCCTGAGCTAATCTGTCTACAATGCGTCTGCGCCGTCTATGGAGTTGTTATCAAATGTACAAGCAGGGGGAAAAAATCCTGACAGTAAAAACAACAAAAATATTAAGGCCATTCTGAAAGCTTAAGCCAGAAACCAATACGGTGATGTACACGCTGAGCCTTCACATGCAAGCATTGTGTGTGTGTTACTGTATCAATGTATTTCCACGCTATTAAAAACCTGGAAATATCAGGAGATCTTAAAATTGTGATTTTTTTTTTTCAGACCTGAAAATCGTTGAAATTAACAAAATCCCAAGAGTTCATGGCAATTTCTGTTGCTAATAAAGATTTTGTGTGTGATTTAGTTTTTTTTTATGTTTATATGTGTAAATGTTGAATATATATTTGTTTGTATAAATGCAATTATAAATTTTTGTGAAATATTTATACATCTGTTTAGATGTAAACAGTAAGATTTTTTTTTTTAATAGAAAAATTTATAATTCATTCGTATGCTTTAAACTGATTAAAAGTTAGACTTCTAGATTTCTATTTGAAATAATTGTGGTTATTTCTACTCAAAGAAATTCAGTTTCTTCACAAATAATATTAACCTGATTATTGGAATGATATCTAAAGGATCTTTTGACATTAAAGACTGGAGTATTGACTCAAAATTATTCTTTGCCATTAAAAAAAATAAATTAAATATTTAAAAATATGTTAAAATAGTTTAAAACAGTTATTTTAAGTTGTAATAATAATTCCAAATATATTTTTTGTGTGGTAGTGGTACATTGTATTATATCTCTATTGTTTCTTAAATACTTAAATACCTTAGTAATTAATTTAAGTACTTATTGCTGTTCTTCAATACAACAGTTGGAAAAGTCAGAAATTCATTAGTTAATGGTGTTTATTTTAACTAATTAAAATTCCATTACTTATTATTCCAAATAATCCCAACTACTGGGATTATTTTAGTTACTTGCTATATTTTGTCTTTTTTTTTAAATGCATCCCATACTTATGTCTTGACACACATTAGCATTCAGCTGCATGAAATCCAGCCTGCATGAGTCAACGCTCTTGTGCAGTGTATATTTCAGGCCTTAGAATATTTAGAATTCTTGTGTCCTTAATATCTTGCGCCCACTAGTTCAACTTATGATGGCGTCCAGAAATGTGGCAGAAATCTCAATAATGCTGAATGACACATGAAAAGGCGACGCCTACATTCCGCATCCATGTGCAGCACTGTTGGATTTACTCAGTAACACGAGCAGCATGTGGCACTTTGGGCTTTGATGACTGTATCATTAGCTGGCATTATTTAATCCAATCCCGTTACATGCATAACGAAGCCTGAACAAAACAACCCCCGAATCTGCTTTCAGTCTTGACTGGAGTGTGTATATGTAGGATTCTGTGCTCTGTTTCTCTGTCCTTCATGTTTTCCTCCATTCAGCATCCTGCATCAGTGTCTCCACCCATCATCCTCTCCTCTCGTTAACCCCCTCTTTTCCACTCATCTATCGCCATTTTTAATCTCTCTGTCTCGATTCCTGGTGTGTCCACTCTCTTTTTCCATCTTATCCCCCCCCCACCCCCCAGTTCTGTCCCTTGGTACTCAGCAGCAGTTCATGCCAATGAAAATGTTAGTGATTGTTAAATGAAAATGCAAAGTTGAAGGCCAGTGATTCATTAGGAAGGAATTCTGCCAGTGAAACAAATGCAGTCTGGACCCAGAGCACCCTGCTGCTGTCAATGACTTTACCAGACTCCTCTCTCTGTCTCTCACTCTCTTTCCTTCTTTCTGTTTCTGTTTCTGTCTATCTCTTTCAACTTTGTTTCAAACTACTTTATTGGCATGATTGTTTTCCACACCTTATTTTCAAAACATCAATAAATGAAAACAGTTATTAAAAAATTAATGGTAGAAATAACATCTCATATACAATAAAACTAAATTAAATAAATAAATTCAGCAAGAAAATTCCTTTTTTATTTACTTTGTAGTTGTGTATTCCTTTTATATATATATATGTACACCTTTTTATTATTTTCTTTATTTTCTACATCAGTTCATGAAAAAGCAATGAAAAAGCACAAACACTGAAAGCAGTACTTCAAAATTAAAGTGAGGCTGCATGTATATTGTTCAAACTGATGAATATGTAAATGTGTAATCACCATTTTATTTGATGGTGAGTTTTATGATAACATCAAATCTTATAAATTAAAAATTAAATTATAAATTAAAACAATAAATTAAAAAAACAAAACATTTAAATGGTAAAATGTAGTAAATTGATTTGATTAACAGCTATTTTTACTGTGTGTCCACTATAAAATCAAAAGATCAAAAAATATAATTTTCGGTTCCCAGCATTAATAATAATTTATCCCAGCATTAATAAAACACTAATCATTAAGTTACATTTAAATTTCGAATAGCGAATGTCAAAATAAATATTTTTATATTCCATTTCATATTCTTGACATTTTAATATTAAACAATTAACAGTTGACATTAAATAATAAACATCAGTCATTGTTCGTAACCTGACAATTTTTATTGACTTCCCTGTATCCACAATTTTTAATATGTTTGATATGTATTGAAATGTTTACATCACTGCCCCTGCAGCTTTTCACCACATCGCAGCCAGTGAAGAACATTCTCAGACACCGTGTCCAGTGGAAGACGATCTCCCACACAGTCTTTCACGCGTAGGCATGCGGTGTGTAGCGATGTTGGAGCATATGTTCTTCTGAAGGCTCATGGCTAATGGGCTGTGTTGAGTATAATTACGGAACGACCTGTTGAAATGAGAGGGGGCTCATGGGATGGACAGTAGGGCTTCTGGCTCCCACCTGTGTATAGCCGAGCTCCTGCTGTGCCCCACAGGTGCTGTTCTTACATATACACACACTTACATGCACACACACACACCTGGCTCGGGGTCTCAGGTGGTGAGCGTGCAGTCAGTCTGCCTAGAAATAACCCATCCTCCCCCACAACTAATCCAGAGAGGAGAGATGAATCTCATGAATGAGCGGCTGTGTGTAAGACTCTCCAGCATTATCTACACATACAGTGTATTCAGTGCAATGGCTGGTCATTGTTTGTGAAGGAAAAAGAATGCAACGTTCCAATGTAAACCCTTATGATGAAAACACTCATAGTTGCAGTTAGCTCATTACATTTTTTATAGTTGCTGCACTTTTATAAAGACTCCACATCATCCTCATTTGCCCTTTAAAGGCAGAGAGCGATACATGTTTTTTAGATTTTCCGTTTGAAAATATCTTTTTGAGTCCTTTTTTCATACATATTCTTCTAATTTATTGTTTAATGTTTAAATACTTTTAGTTGTACTTTTGTTGTTGCTGACATTGAGATACACTACTGTTCAAATGTTTAGGAAAAAATGTGTCCTGGAAAATGTTGTGAAAATCTGTTTTTGAAAGAAGCCTCACACTATGCTGAATTTATTTGATTAAAAAATTATATTTATAATTATATTATTATTGTTAATTTGACATATTCTATAATATAACTTATTTCTGTGATGGCAAAGCTGAATTTTCTCCAGTTCTCGGGGTCACAAAATCTTTCAGAAATACTTCTAATTTGTTTTTTTGGTGCTTAAGAAACCATTGAAGAGTTTATTTGGAAAAATCTAGGTTTTTTTATGTCACGTTTTTGACGTACTGTGTATTGTTTAGCTTGGCTGTATTTAACCTAATCAAAATAACCCAGCTGCAGTTTGATTGAGATTAATTGTTAAAAATAGTTACCTGTTTTTGAAAATGAACTCTACTTTTCTTCTTATATTAAACGTAATACATATTTAATTCATAGGGTTTTTCAGTTGTGGCGTAATTGATAGGGAGTTGGACTTGTAACCCAAAGGTTGTGGGTTCGAGTCCCAGGTCTGGCAGGGATTGTAGGTAGAGGGGGGATTCAATAACACGACTGACGTGAGACCCTTGAGCAAGGCACTGTTCAAACTGATCCCTGGACTCTGCAGCAGTGCTGTGTGTGTGTGGTTGTTCACTTCTCACTGTGTGTGTGTGTGTGTGTGTGTGTGTGGGCTCCAATGGGTTAAACATAGAGCACAAATTCTTAGTGTGGGAAACCATACCTGGCCACATGTCACTTCCTTTCTTTACCTTTCCTGTTGTCCTTTCCTTTTTCATTAAATCCATCCTTGTTAGATAAAAATCCAACGCAATTTAAAGATATTTTGGATGAAAACCGAAAGGCTTGTGAGTGTCTGAGAGATGAAATGTTGAAAAAAGTAGTTATTTTTATTATCTTTGCATACAAAAAGTATTCTGGTAGCTTCAGAATATTACGATTGAACCAGATGTACTATTCTGTCTTTTATACTTTTCTGGACCTTGACAGTGTTCATTGTTCAAGTCTCACAGTTTTCATAAAAAATATAAATATATGAGTTTGGAACTATCTAAGGGTTAGTGATGAATAACAAAATGTTCATACTGGGGTGTAGAGACCCTTTAATTTTTAAAAATGAAAAAAACTAACAGACTCAAAACTTTTGAACAGTAGTGTACCTCTTTATTATAAAATAAATAATTCCAGTCCTGGCTTCCGATTGGACTATGCCAAGCTCCAACTGTTATACTCTGTAATATGAGCCACCCAGCACCCATATTTGCATAATTTGGTGTGTGCAGTGTCCACTCCACCAGCATTATTAAAAATATCCCTGTGGGTTGGTAGACACACTTTCACACATACAGAGTGAATTGTGTTCGCACACTTCCCTCTCTGTGACACGATTTCTCTCTGACAGAACCTTGCGAAGTGTTACTTAACACTTCTCCAGTATGAAAAGAGAACTGTTTTAATACTGACAACTCTTTCATTGCTTTTGACATATGCCTGTTCTCTGCTATCCTGAGTCTCTCAGTGGCTTGAATGTGTCTTTAAACAGGATTTTAAAGAGCGTGCATGCGTGTGAGTTTGAGAGAACGCCGGCAGCGCCGCCTGAGTGGGATCAAAATTCCCCTCCTGCATTCATCCTTCTCCATCCTTCCAGTGAGGCCCCATTGTTTAACAGTTGCTTGGCATCTGATACCAGCCGGCTGCAGAGCCCTTGATGTGGCTCAGATGATGCGATATCCATCCTGGGACATAAAAGTAGGCCCCGTCCTCCTGTTTTTCCATCGCATTCTCGATGCACAGCATGGGCTCTGACCACAAGCGACTGTCTCACGCACACGTGAGCCTGCATGGGTCCGCTCGAGGGGAGTCAGCGGCCAGCGTGGAGAGATCGGCAGTGGGTGCGTTAAAGAAAGGGTTATTAGATAGCTCATCACACTCCTCCGCCGAGGGGGGAGAGCGGGAGAGAGGGATGTGTGATTATGAAGTCATCAGCCATGAACCGGTGGGGTAGGGGAGAAGCGCTCGTCCTCAGGGGGCCATTGATTGGTGACCATGTGTTTGTGGCCGATAGACTGTGAAATGGTGTGTTGCTGCACGGCTGTGGCGCACCTGCGTCCCACCAAGGTGATTGATTGGTTTGGTCATGTGGAATGTTCCCATCTGGTCTGTTGTAATGCATTTCTCTCTCTCTCTCTCTCTCGCCACCTCGTTTCAAGGAGTAGCGGGCATTGGCTGGAGAGGGTGGTTAAGTTAGGGACCGCAGAGGTCAAAAGAAAACATTTTCCCCCTCTTTTGCCCCCCCTCCCAGTAACAACAGAAAATCACATTGCGCAGACCTGGTCGTACCGTTGACTTTCTGAGGTGGGGGTGTTTAGGACACATCCAGCTGCTGTGTTTGTGGACAAGTCCACACACAGGTCGCTCTTCCCCATCTGACGAGTCAGGAGATCCTGCAAACCTGTGAGATTCTCAATGAGATTCTTTGCAAGGATGTACACATGTGGATTTCTAGAAGGTCAAACTAAAAAAACTGTTCTTACATCAGGGTACTCAACAAGGGGTCTGCAGAGGTACTTAGCGAGGCGGTTTCTACTAATTTAATTGAAACAAATTTTAAAAATCATTACCCAATGATTGGATATTTTTACATTAGAAGTATTTTAGCAAGGCATCTGCAAAGGTTCTGTGAGAGTGAAATGTTTAATAGAATTTTTAATGAAAGATTTTAGTTTTTAGATTTTAGATTTTAGTACAGTAGGTTCCTAGACCTGGTTAAAGACCCCAGGTTTAACTGTAGGAGACACCAGGACACATCCACCAATGAGAAACGCCCATGACTCACCTCAGTCTCGTTCTCCACTCCCATAATCCTCTTCAATCTTTTTTCCATCTTTCTTCTGATTTGCCCTTAATCCTGTCCTCTCTCCCTCCTTTTAATTGATCTATTCATTCCATCTAATGACTAATTACATATCAGAGTGCATCAGCAGAGGAATTCATCATCGTAGAACATAATAATCAATGACATTTCAACAAAGAAAAAAATAAATATGCAAATAAGAGCTCATTAACATTTGCGCTAGCTGTTTGAATAATGCCACTGCTGACAAGACTGTAATTAACAGAAATTGATGCTGAGCTCAGGGGTAGCGTGTGTTTGAGACTGTGCCCCTCTGTGCACTTCGCTGGCAAAGAACAGACCCCTTTTCCTCCTTCCTACCTGCTCGGATGAGATTGTGCGAAGGAGGGGCTGGAGAGGGCCTCACCCTTGCATTCGGACCCCGTCCTTGCAGACTGTCAAACATCAAAAGCCTTAAAAACGAGGGAGAGATACACAAACACTCCAGACGAGGAAACAAAAGGATCCATTTTAAAAGCCACAGAGCCAGTGAGCGAGTGGGTGTGTGGCTTTGTCTGGCATTGTTATGTCTGTGAGTGTTTGTGTGTGTTTGTTTGTGTTCGTGTGTGGGCATCAAGCGTTCAGGACTCTGCACTGATAGCTCAAGGTTCTTGCCGACACAAACTTTAGACAGCTGTAGAGCTTTCTTTTTCTTTACCTCACCCTCCCTCCCTCCTTTTGCTGGCCTCCAAGTTTAGCCCCAGCCCCCCGCTCCGCTTTCCTGCCTGCTTTCCTGTTTTTTTTTTTCAGGAATTTTAAGGGAAAATGCAGCAAACACAATAAAGCTGTTTATGTCAGTATTTGGACAGCCCAATGTGCTGATTATAACAAGTTGAAGGAATTTCCTTTATTGCGCGTGTTAGCCCCGCCATATGGCTCAACACGGAACATTAACTTGACAGGGATAATGAATTACACCAGAACTTAGTACACGAAATTCAGACGAGGGAACATGGGTGGACTTTTGGGGGACGAAGGGCATGAGAGGTTCATTTGCATGATGTGTTACGTGCTACAAGAGGTTGAGCTTTTTGTCATGTATATATATATATACACACATTTAGGTTTGTTTGGAAACATGGTGAAGAAGAAAAACCCATCAAGGCCCTTGGAACTTACTAGAATGAGAGGAAGAGAGAGAGTGGGGAGGGGTAGAGAGAAAGAGAGAGAGGGAGGCTGTGGAGTGTGGCTACTAATTGGCTGTTTTTGTGGCTGCGCTTTTCAATTGATCCCTTGAGATGCTTAGATCTCTACCTATCTGAGTATCAAAACAAGAGCTCTGGTCTTGCCTGGCAGAGCTGTGATCAATAGGGAGCCACCCCGGGAGCCTCTCTACACGATCACATTTTAATTGTTCCATGCTTCTGAATGTAATCTCAATATTTAATATCGCCGACCTATTTATACATCGTTTATTAACCCCCTCGACAGGACTCAACGCGCCCCTCGTTTGTGTTAGCACTTGCGAAAGTGCATCAATGGTATTTACATACTCTACCGACTGTTAAACAAATCTCTGGGATGCTGCATTCAAAGTGAGATGATGTGGTGTTAAAACAGACTGATTTGCAGGGTTTTGTAAACAACTGCAAAACTGTAAATTAATATTTGATTATTCTAATCTGTTTTGGTTGGTGGGCTTATAGAAAAATAGTCATGTTTTCACTTTGTTGTAACGTGACGGGATGTTTCCTTAGTTGTGATGTATTAGCACAGACTTGATTTTTGTTTTGTATTGTTAAGGTTTAAAAGTTTAAACGGGACGTAGGATGCAAGTTGTTATGATTCTTTAGGGTCTTCGTGATATGTCTTCATTATACTCATTAAAATCCCTCAATTCTTGTGTAAAACAATACGTTTTTTACCTTGTAAAAATCAGCCATTTCGGTACATGTCTCTTTAAATGGTAATGAGCTACTGCCTCCCCCCCGCTCCTCTCTTTTGATTTTTGTGCGTTTGGTGGTGCATTTCCAACAAAACTAATCTTTATGTACTCAGTATATGAAGATTTATTTGCTTTTACATCCAACTACAGTACACCTGCATTCAGTGTATTGCTTACAGAAAATGATAAACAGGCTGAAGGCAGAGATATGCTAATACATGTCTGTCAGCAGTCATGGGTGGGGCCTTAAGGTTCAGAACATCCAAGAGGTTCGACATGATAATTAATTTTGACAGGCAACATCACTGTTTAGTTACCTTTGGAGATTAGATTAGAAAAAAAGAATTAGAGCTGTTGAATAGATTAATCGCATCAAAACTAAAAGTATGTGTTTGCGTAATGTTTGTACTCTGTATATTTATGTGTGTGTAAATATACACACGCATATATTTAAAAGATGTTTAAAATAGATTTTCATTTTTTCTTTTTAGTTTTTATTTCACTAAATGATTTCACAGGTTTCCTTATCAATATATGGCTTGCTGTTAAAATCTCCAGTCATCATTTGCACTCATTTGTCCCAATGCTGCTATTTTTGCGTTATTTTGTGGTCTGCAACATGTACTCTACCTACAGGTGTGTGTGTGTGTGTGTGTGTGTGTGTGTGTGCATGAACACATGCGATGTCAGGCGCACACCACACGGACACGCATGTCAACACCTGGACGTCTCCTTGTTGCTTCTCACAGTTCCTCGTGGGGAAATTGATGAATTCATTTTCACTTCCATCCATCACTCCTCCAGTACAGCCCCTGTTTTCCCCTGAGAGACAGGGTGAAAAACAAGCATTGCCGGGGTGATGCCGCAGAAGACTGTTGCTTTATTTTCTCTCTTTCTACTCGGCGCAAATCAAGAAGGGCTGGTATGAAGACTGCTTTAAGAGCTCTTTTGTGATAACATAGGCCTGTGGTGAGAGATAGCCAACAGAACATGTCCTCATAACCAGAGATGATTTTTTTTCTTTTTCCAGTGTATATTGTTTCCTTGGTTTTGATGATCTCAAAAGGTCTGAGTATTAGCTTGAACGGGTTAGAGTGATGGTTTGAACCTTCTATCTTATGACGGATTGTGAGTCTGTAATCTTTAAAAGCTCATGGGCATCAAAATCATGAACAGGGAGAGTATTTCAGGGAAAGCACACTTGTACAATCCTCTAGTTAAGTGCATTGTTTAATGACATATTGGTGACAGGACTTGTCTGTCCCTAGTGTCTTGATTGGCCTACACAAGCTGCAACTGTTAAGCCAGCTGTTCACTTACCAACTCAAAACATCTCGACAACAGTACAGCATTTCATAGCTACTGACTGTTGCTGTTGAAATCTGGCCACTCTTTGCTGGCGGAGTCTGTTACACTCACTGTTTAAAAATGGTAGAGGTGTGATCAGTGAGACAAGTGCCTCTGACATTTCTCACTGTTTCATTATTTGCAGTGCTGCGAAACTCTCTTAAAGGTATAGCTCACCCAAAAATAATCATTTTATCATCACTTACTCACTCTCATGTCATTTTAAAGCTTACCTCTGTGCAACACAAATGAAATTTTTAATGTTTTAATGTTTAAGTCTTGTTGTTAATCCAGTGTTGTTTGGATCCAAACGTTATTCAAAATATATTATTTTGTGTAAAAAAAAAACAATAATACATGTTTGGAATGACATAAGGATGAAGTTTCAATTTTGAGTGAATTAGTGTAAAACATTTTGCCGAATGCTTTTCATTTTATTAATGAAGAGAATATGAGGTTAATATTAATATTAATATATAATAGGTTGTGTTGATTGTAGTAAAGAAGCAGAATAAAATTATGGCTGATAATTGATAAATAAGGAAATATTTGAAATACTGCATGTAAATTTAAGCATCACAACATCAAAATGTAGAATAGGAAAAAATGGATTTTCATTTTAAGATTTCTGATGGTTATACTTAACAGTGTAATTAAATTAATTCTATACCTCGTGGGCAGCGTGTCGACAATCAGCGACTATATCCAGTATAAGATTAAAATAAAATAGAAAAAAATAAAAAATATCTCCCATATAGGCCGATAACCAATATGGTATCAATATAGTGCCGCCAAAAAAATTCCGGTGTATTTGTTGCCCCCAGAGGCCATGTGGAGAGTTGCAGGAGCTGTTATCTCAGCAGGGAGTGGAGTTGGTGGGGCCGTTAACGCTCCCCTGCTGACTGACAAGGTCACATGCTCTAACTCTCCCAGTTTTCCAAACGTCTATGTAAATGAGCGAACTGCTAGCTGCAGCAGCGCTGATCCTTATTATCCCAGCTACATCCCCAGACATTCTCCATCTCTATCTGACTAGTTTTCAATCTTCAGCGATCCCACGGTTTCCTTGCATAGCCTTTGCTTATCAAACTTCATAACCTCATCAGTTTCCTTCTGTTTCAGCCATTCCCCGTCAAACATCCTCTGCTCTTGCCGGCTCCCCAGTCACCTGTTTGATAGATCGTGTGACTAGAATGCTCATTAGCTGTGAGTCAGCAGGGGCATTGATAACCTATAGCACGGTGGCTAACCTCCGCGCTTCCCCGTGCGCTGGTGGTGCTGCCGTCCCCCGCGTCAGCCCTTTCCCTGAAGCCCGGAGAGGCCGGAACATTCATCATCCGCAGGCAGATCCTGCTTCTATAATGTATGATGTGTCGCGGTGCAGGGGTAGGCGAGAGGAGAGGGGAGGCCAGGAGAAGCAGTGAGGCGGGTATTGATCAGGTCAACCCCCCTTCGTCCGTCTGTCATCGCTCCAGCTAAGAGGAGGAGGGTGTGATGAGATAAAAGAGAGGGGCTTGCCGGGCTGTAGAGGACGTGGCTAATCGGCAGCCTCGACGCCCACTTCTTGAAGTTCATTTCTGGAGAGATTCCCCCTAGTGACCCCTTCTCACACATGTACTCACTGTCACTTCCTCTCACACTCACACACTCTCCTCTCACCTGCTGTCTCGCATATTCTCTGAACTCTCTTTCTCTCCCTGTCTCTGAAAGTGTCTTGGCCGAGAGTAGAGGAGAGGAAGGGGTGTGGAGGGTGGGGGCAGTGGCCTCACAGCTGCGCTAGCTGGCACTGCTTCCTCAAACATCAGCGCCGCAGCCAGCAGCCCGCTTGGCACAAACACTCGCCAGTAACACTTAAACAAATTGCTATAGCAGTGGAAGAGCTGTCTTACATTGTTGATTTTTAACATTCCGAGAGACTTTTTCTCCCCCCTCCCCTCCTCGCTTTGCCTTTCTTCGCCTTTGGATGCTTTCAGCTTTTGGAACGCTCGGTGTTTTGAACGCACGCCCAATAATTTTCCACCGCTCGCTTTCGTTCTCTCACTTTCTCTCTGAATATCAGGCCCCCATGGGTCTCCTCTTCCTCCACAGCTCTCAGAGTCATTCTTAATTTTTCTGTTCCCCTCATCCGGTTCTGTTTTTTTCACACTTTGTCTGCTCCTCCTACATGTCTTTTTCTTAAAATTAAATTAAAATTTACATGTGGGTGATTTTTAAAGACGTCATTGGAACAATCAAAACTCATTAACGTGCGTGTCATAATTTATGACTCTGACAGTATGTGGGTGTTTGCGTGCAGTCAGGTGAATGGGTTCACCTCTTTGTTCTGGTCTGTCACTGCTGTAAGCGCAGGTCGGCCGTTCACTCTGGCATGCTAGACAGTTAAACGCATGTTTACCGTTGAGATCCTCTGGGACTCCTCCTTAGTGGCTGAGGTTACGGCGCTGATCGCATTAAGGTCCCTCGACATGTTACAGCGCATGGCTGGGTTACGCTGCACGAGAGCATGCCAAACCATGCGTGCAACTGCTCGCTGCATCCGAGAGACCCAGAACGAGAGGGAGGATGTTTTTCATGAGTAGCGCTTCCAGCTCTGCCAGGATCTAAAACAACAACGCGGTCTTATAAATTATTCAGCGTGGACAGAGTGTGTGTGACAAAACACATGCTGTAAATGAATATTTCAATGCTGGACACGAGTGCATCTGTAGAGCAAAGACTGCCTGAGTGCACCACAAACTCAGAAACCTAAACCTTGCCGAGTAGCAGCCCAGGAAGTCATGATGAGGGGGAAAAAAGCCTCCTAACCTTTAAAGACACTGAAAGACAGATGTTTTATTCTTTTGTGGTGACTGAGGGGGAGGCAGAGCAGTAGTTTACCCACAACTATACTCCCTCTTCCTTTGCAGGAGCGCAACTCTCAAATGTTATATCACGTCGATTGAGATCAGTTTACACCACAGGGGAAGCAGCATTTTCAGTTAAACCACTGTACCTGATCACGGCTGCGTCTCAGAAACTCGCACGCTCGCAGACACGTGCACCTGAGCGCAGCAGAACCGAACCCGAATGCCGAAGGTGTAACGCAAATACGTTCGGCATCCGAATTTAAGTAACACAAATATTTACCTTTTCCCTGGAGTAAACAGAATTTAGCTTCACTGCTGTGTTTGTTCTAATGTTTGAAAGTCTGACAAGTATAATATATGATGTTTTTAGAGTTGTTTATCATTTTCCTTTAGGAGTCTCCTGTTATTTTTTTCTCGCTGAGAGCTTGAAACTGCTGAGTTTAGATATTGTGAAGTGCATGATTCATACGGCTGTGCGCTGTGCACTTTTTATTTGCCCCTCGCAAGCTCACGGGCTGTTTCTGCCGCAGAAAAAGAATGGAGATGGATAAGTATATTCCACTGACCCTGTAGTTTACTGTCAGACGTGCCCCATTTGATGGACAGCTAGAAAAAACGCAGGGAAATAAAACACACCTTACTGATGTAATATGAAATACAAATCAGCTCCTTCTGACCTTCAGCAGCCTTCATCTGCCAGAACTCACAATGAATGTGTGAGTTTTGGCAGTTCTTTTTTTGTCTTCCTTAAAATCTGCCTGGTTTTCACATGATTAATGTTTATATGGTTACTGTGTATGGTGCTGTTTTGATTGTTTGTCTCTTTGTTTCTCCATAGGCAAGTCTGAGAGGCCTCCGTTCTCTGGTTATGGAAGAGAGCCAGGCGTCTCTGGATGCCAGGTAACAACCACAACTTCACTTTTATTAGTATGTTTTTACATAGTTTTTGCTTTCGTGTGAATCTCACTTAGCCCCTGATTCATCACAACTACCAAAGTGCTGAAAGTGAATGTGCCAAATACTCCAACACACTACTAAATGGCCAAATTCTGTATATAAGTCCCTTAAATTATGAAAAGTGGAAATTCTTTGGAATTACCGTAGTGATTATCCTTTTTTTTTTAGTTAACTAAACTACAATATTTGGGATGGGTTTTGATTTCTTTTATTATTATTTTTTTTGTGCATTTTTTAAATGTAATCTTTTATCAAAAGAGAGCAGGTTTTATTTGAAATGAAAATCTTTTGCAATATTATATTTTGTTGCGTTACTGTTACATTTGATGAGATAAATCTGTTTTAAATTATACTAATGTGTATATTAAATGAATGAATGTTGTATAAATGAACATTAATATATTATCTACTGTAATTCATTAAATAATTGTGACCAAAAGTATAAAATGGTGCCTTAAATAATTTGATAATCAAAAACGTCAACAACAAGTGTGCGAAATCGCTGAAAAGCAGTGGGAACTGTGTTTATAGTTTCTGCTTGGTTGTTTCATATCAGATATTGCTGAAAGAGTGTTTTGTGATCTCTGAATGATTTTAATCTGAATGCTTTTTAATAGCATTTAATGTGTAATTAAGAGGGAGTGTTTATGTGTAGGGAGCAGGCCTTCAGCACATAGAAACATGACTTTCAGCACTTCCATTAAAGCGGGGTCACAGAGCCCAGCCCTGCTCCCCTCCCTCAGCCACACAGATGTTCCAAACAAAGACAGGATTGTGTGAGCACACCACCCCACTCTCGCTCTCCTGCCTGCTCATTCTCTCTGACACGGTTGACGTCAGTCAGTCAGAGAGTATACTTGGAGACCCCCCACCCTTTTTTCCCTGTACATTTTTTGTAATCGCCTGTTGCTTGCTTTACATTTTGTTCGCCACCTCTATGTGGTAATAAGTACTGAGAAGCCAAGAAGAACGCTCTTTTCCCTCATAGTTCGTTGCGTTGCATATTAGTGCTATACCTTACGGTTATTAGCATTTGGATTTAGTGAGCATGCTGGGTCTTAGCTTGAAGATTAAATTTAATGCCACAGCTAAGAGATGATATTCGGAAGGCTACTTCTCCAGCTTAAGTATGAGGTCAGCGAAGCCCTCGACCCAGACGACCCTTTAATAACCTCACCCATCTCATGAGAGGAGAAACACACAAGCGCACCTTTAAAAGCGGCGTACGGTTTGCGAGCAGTGAATAGCGCTAGTCAGAACTAATGAAAACACGGCTGGCTCTCCGGCGCGTTCGCTCATTCATAAAAGAGCTTTCTGAAAGGGAATGCCAGTTCAGACATTTTGTGTGGGAACTGGGAAATTTATGCTGGCCTGCAGCTGCACAGATCAGAGCCTGGCAGAGACTCAGTTTGTCTAGTCGCTGAAGAAAAACAGGAAGAGCGAAAAAGCCGTTCGGTTCCTGAGCGAATGTGGGAAGAATGCGGGCTGCAGGGTGGCTGCATTAATATTCTGAACCAGGCGTGTTAATACGGACACCGCATCTGCCGTGCGCATATAAACAGATGACTATCAGGTGCAGAGATTATCGGAGAAGCAGTGTTTTTAATACACGAATCGGGCGCCTAATAACCCAGTCTGCTTCGAAAATTGAGCAATGCACAATGCGGAACCTAATAAAAGGCCCTATTTGTTCAGCGAGTGCCAAGAATGGAAATATCTGCACTAGTAATCTATCAAGTGTTTGGCAGTGATGGGAAGCGGTTACAGGATTTTCACAAAGCCAAACAGCCCGTCTTTTTATGAGGTTTGTCATCATTTGCAAGCTAAAGCTCTCCCTCAGCAAGGTATTATTGCATCATTTGAACCTGATGTGGAACTGTACACCTTTTATTGAGTTAAATATTCAAACTGTCTCAGCCAGCTGTGGCCCCTGTATTTCTGCCTGCCAAGCATCTCATTGGCTGCTGTCTTTTACTAGCAAGTAATTCAGCAACAGAAACAGTGGATTTCAAACAGGCTGGGGAAGTGAGAGCTGCTTCTTGTTTGGAACCTTTAACGGTTCTCGCAAGTGCGTCTGATGCGGACCGAACAACTTACAACAATACTCTGTGTTTCCTGCATGAAACGCACATAACAGTAGCAGCGTTTCCATTACAGACTTGGGCAAAACTTTGATGATATTTGATAAATGTCGATAAAAATTTATTGTATGTATGAAATTATAGTGTTTCCATTAACCATTACGTTATGCAGCTAATACGTAACCTTTTGCCTCTCGCGATATATTTATACAAAGGAGGTGTATGTATCTATCTATACAAAAGCAGCACTAAGAGTTACTTGCAAACGTGCATGACGAGACTGAAATAAACACAACCTTCAACCGAGTGACCACAAACAGCTTCAGTGTCGTATCAGAACCGAACGGCACCGTAGACGTGTGCAGTTTAAACTTTCTAAGCATTAATGGCAGGAAAAGCCCCTTACACCTGAGAGCGAACCCGTATTGAGTATTATAATACACAGAAGAATGTTCAAATGTTTTTTACATATGCAATGTGACTTGTAAATGCGAGAATAAAAAAAAAAAAAATAAATTCCATTGCAGTTTTACAATATTGCCTGAAAAACTACCTCATGCGAGCGTAAAAAACCTTTTTGTGATACATATTTTCAGTTTGCAATTGTAATTTCCACAATTTGAAGAGTAATAGAAATGTGGCTAGTGTAGTCATATTCTCAAAAGGTTATGATCCAGTTTTTTTTTTTTTTTTTTTATATACGATTTCTGGAAGCCAGAATTGACATTTCAAATCAAACAGGCCCCAACCCCAAAAGGGTCTTGCCGCTTTGATAGCTCCACCCCACACATACTGTACGCAGCTTAAGCAACCCAGTCAACGAGTTCTGTGAAACAAAGCAGTAACAATGTTACATAGTCTACACGGGACGCAAGTGGCGTGACAAAATACTATAGAAGGCGCTTACATGAATTTCAAATGATTTTCAACAGTCGCTTTAACTCACCTATCAAGAAGAACCAAAACATCCTCGGCGTCCGATCACAGGCCTTCCACTCCTTGAGTTCTCTTCAGCGCTGGAAAGCTGATACGATATTTACACGGGTCAAACTTCTTGGGTTAAAACTCTTGCTTTTTATCTTTCTGTCTCTCTGCTCGGCTGTTCACTGAACATGTCTCCTCCACGTCACGAATAAGCACGCCAATTACTGCTGATTGGCTACAAGTTTGTTTGTTTTGCTAAACGGGCCGAGTCGTTTTCTAAAGCATTTTACAAAAATCGTATACCCTGCTTTTAGATGATATATAGTCCAGCTTCTAAACAAATGACTTCTGCAAATCGATTCTTTATAGTAAATCAGAATAAACAGCGATTGATTCCCAAACAAATGAACCTTATGAATCAGTTTTTAGTGAATCAAAACCTGTAAATAAAAACTTGAATTCTCTAAATAATATCTTTTATAATGCAGTTTTTGTGTGAATCAAAACCATTCATTGCTAGCTGAATAACATAACACTTAAATAGTTTATAGAAATAGTTAACTCAAAAATGAAAATATACTTGTCTTCATTTTATTCCAAACCAAAATGCATAACATGTTTCAGTGTTCAGTGTCAGTACGAACCGTTATTCTTCAAAATTTCTTCATTTGTGTTCCACAATCCTAAAATATTAATCATGGGGTGAATTTTCCCTTTAAAATGATCAATGCAGTTCCATTCCTAACCTGACCTAACGGTGCTCTTTACTGAATAAAAACCATTCAATAATACCAGTGAATGATTCTTATGAACCGATTCTTTTTAGTGCATCAAAACAGAAATGCGTGACCAGTGCGTAGCCATACATATACAATACATGCATCTCTCTGCAGTTTTTTTTTTTTTACATTATACATCCTAAAATGATAGTTTATTAATTTGTTGCTTGCTGTTGCTTCGCGAAACCTTTGACAGCATTTCACTAAAGGCTACCCTTCCGTTGCAATCTTTAACCTTGTAGCATGAAATGCCATGATCCAAACATGAGAAATGTGGAAATACAGAAGCGATAAGAGGCGAGCGTTAGAGAGCGGCATGGTGGCTGTAGGTAGGCTTTGCTCCCGTCCCCTGTGTGGAGGATTATTCTGATTGTTGCGGCAGGATGCGGTTGACAGATGACTGCTATTATCTCCACCAATCTGCCTGACATTTCACTCAGGAAGATGATTGTTCAGATGTGAGCGGGCTCAGAAGCCCCCGTGATTCTGTCAAGTGTTCTTATAATGAACACTACTTCTCAGGATCCACAAGATTGACCAGACTGTCATGTAAGCTGAGTACTTTGTTTAAAGGCTAAACCACTGAGGGCAGTCATTTTCCTTTCACACATAAACATTCATTTTTGTCAGTATATCGCCTTTGTGATCGCTTCTACTCAGTATTAGGGATTTGAACACAGTCCAAACCCAGAGTATTAAACGTCTCTGTGTAATTCATCCTAAAATGTTTGTGCAGCAAATGTGAATGATACCTCAAATCATGTGGCTTGTTGGCGAGAGGTGTATTATTACTTTTCTAAGAAATCTGAGTTATGATTTTCAACTGGAAGATGAAAAAAGACTTAATATATTCTATCTAGAAACCTGAATATGACTAGAGGTTGGGCTCTTTCTTAACTTAGCAACAGCCTAGCATCGTACAGGTTTTTCTTCAGAAAATGTACATTTCTTATTCATTCTATATTTAATTTAACAAAGATCTCACTAATCCCCTTTTGTTTCATGGAACCACCAGGTCTCTCAGTGTAATCTTTAAATAGGATTCGACTAATTTCACATCACTATAATAAACCACAGCAAATCTCCCTGACATCGCTCTCTCCCAAATGTTAAATTAGTATTCTATCTGTCTTTCATCTGACCCCGGCGCTTTCTCCGTCTTGTTTTTGCATCGCGGCTAAAAGTAAGAAGATTATATTGCTGTGAGGATTTCATATCATTGAACAAAGGCAACACAAGTAAGTCTGTTTTGCCATGTCAATGTCAATGATGCCACCTCCCTGACAGCCTGTCACTTTGGAGAGCTCGTTTCCCCCCTCATTCCTCCTGCAGTAAAGGAGAAGCCAACCTGATTTTCACACGATCTGATGGCCGTTGTTTTAATCGGCTATATTTGTGGAGGAGTAGCTATTTTTAAGCGCTTTCTTCTGTAAGCCTCGACCAGGGCTTTGATTATGACTTCTATCTGACTTTTGAATTTATTTGCCTGTATGCCACAGATAAGGGATATGACCAAAATATTATTTTAGTGGGTATTTTTTCTATCATGCAATATCAATATTTATCTAAGATAGTAATTTGCTATAAATGGGGAAGGAAGTGCCTTTCACCTGTTTGTTAGACCTTGAGAATGTATGTAACATAACATAACATAACTACCATTTAGTTTAGAGACCTATGAAATAGTTTTCTCCTAAAAATAACCCATTTTATTTTGTTATAGATTCTGTGTTTTATGATTTAATTAAAAACCTATCATCAAAAATGGTGTTTAATTAATTTAGATTTTTTTTATTAAAAGAACACGTAACAGTTAGTAAGTATGTTGTCGTATACTTAAATGTCTGTTTGAGTTGCATATATATAAATTATTGTTTGAAAGATTATTGTTATTCATAAATAACTTCCAAAATAACATTTACTATTTATTGCAATAAATATATTATAATTCTAAAGTTAAATGATAAAATACAAGATTTCATTTAATGTTATTTTAAGTATGCATATGATACAAACTCAAGTCTCACAAAAGATTATTCAAATTTAGAACCACAATTATACTTAAACGTGTAATTATGAGTTTTTTTTATTAGTCTTTTGTTTGATTTTAGTTTGTGGTGTGTTAAGAGGTAATCAAAAGCCGCATGCTGGGTTTCGCTGTATGTGTCCTGTTACCTGTTTCTTTCTATTCTCAGTTACTCTTTCATCCCCCTCCCCACACTACTTTTTAACTCAGCTGACGATTAGGCTAATTGGGCTTTTTCTCTAATTGGCCTCTTAACCCAGTTTCCCTGGACGAGCGTCGGAGTGGATGTTGGTCAAGGGTGCGATAGCCTCTGGGAAAAGCATTTACAAAACCTGAAGCCTACGCTAATCTCCCGGTCATCAGACACGGGTTTGGGGCCACTGTCTCTCTTCTCTTCTCAAGTAATTGGCTCTCCGTCGACAGTCTAGTGGCCCTGTCGACTTCATGGGCTCTATACCGGGTGTTTTGTCAAGTTAAGCCAGCACAGTTTTTTACAGGGGAGCTGACAGCTCCTGAGATCAGACAGATGGTTTAATGAGGCTTGAGCCGGCCACTGTCGTACACCGCTCAAACCCCCCCCTTTTCTCCAGCTCTCTCATCCTTCACTCTTCTGGGCCTTCTGCTCTTTTAAGTGAGGATGTGTCCCTGGCTGCGTGTGGATATGCCCTGGGGCCGTGATCAGGCCTGATCAATAGCAGTTCACCGTGAGCAGAAGGGGAGGGAATCGCTAGGTCAGACTGATTGGATCGATTTCTCCTTGGACTTCACTGAGCTGCTGGCACTCTCACATCAATAACTGCACAATTGTGTTCAGTAAAGAGAGGAAAGAGCAGAAAAACTCTCAGGGTTGTTTTGGGTTTTTTTTTTTTTGGTCCCACATAACGAGTTCTGATTGTGTCCTTCTGTAAAGCACAAAACCTTCATTCAGTGGTCACATAAAATTTCATTATTTAATATCTTTTCTTATTTTAAAAAATAAAAAAAATTCTTGAATGTTTTGCACCAAATCTTTAGAATTGACACCATGTAATTTTAGATTTTACATACGGTTAGGGATGTTGCCATAACATTTTATAAATGTATTTATTTAATTTTCAAATTCTGTAGTTGCATAAATATTATATGTGTCACTAAGAGCATTTTTTGTTTTCCTTTTTGACATTTTAAATTACATTTACCATCTAACATTCATATACAAATAATTTATAGAGACAAAAATAATTCCAAACACTAACCATTTTGTCTTCTGTTTTTCTGTATTTCAGTTAATTTTTGTAGGATTTAATGTTTTTGCACACACATTCACTTTGTTGTGTTGTTGGCTCTTGGCCCTGATCTCTTTCCTTTTTTTTTTTTCCTACAGTCTAGTGTGAGGTCGGACATGGGGATGGCAAGACCAGGGCCCGTCACCACCTCTGGAAAGTCGCCTACTCCGTTCTACTCGTATACTGGCTCCAATCCACGAAAACGCTCCCTTCAGGACTCTTCTTCACTGGGTTAGTGCCTGTCTGATGGGAAAGCATGACTATAACTCCATGGTTATGTACAATAATGGACTCTATGTAAAAACATAAGCTTTTATTTTTACATCGAATTTAAGTATTCCTCGATTTCTGCCACACTGATTCTTTCATATTTATCTTTGTAAACCCGTAATCAAAGAGACATCTGACTGAGTGCCTCCGAATGCTTGTTTATTCTTTTTTCCCCTCAAATGTCTCAAAGTTGTTTTTGTATTCTCTCCACAGATCCTCTGCAAACAAAGAAAGTGCGCAAGCCCCCTCCTGGCCTGCCTACATCTGTGAGTACAGCATCATTTCATCTTCCTGCCATCGCTTTGCTTTAAAAATAGATGCTAGTGCACAAACAGACACATTTAATGAAAGCTGCTGGTACAGCGGCAAACACGTTTTTGAATTCTGTCTTATCAAAGTCGTCCTCTGACACGGCGGCGGCGTGTACCTGTGCGTATGTCGGGCTCGTGCACACGGGAGGCCAGACCTGCCTCTCAAATCAGCTCTGTTGTGTTTGCGGATGCTCCGTTTGGAGCGCGGCGGGCGTAGGTGTGAGGTAACAATGCTTGATTGATTTGTGAGGCTGCCCCGTCAGCGCCTGCCCCCCTCTCCTCCCTTTTCCCGCGGGAACAAGGGCTCAGGGACACGAGCTGTCATGCCGCATCCCCGCCACAGCTCTTTTGATGTTTAATTAGTCATTATGTAGCCAGAACAGGAGGACAGACAGAGATTAATAACACAGAATTGAGGGAAAATTTCCATGGGCGATAATCCCAGTGGAGCACCAGACATCAGGATTCGGAGGAAGTGTGGAGCTCAGCTTGACTCCACCTGTGACCTCCGTTGGCCCAACTCCCTCCCAACCTTTCTGCATGCATAAATCGCACATTCAAACAGTCAATGTGGGAAAACGGAGGGCAGCCTCCTTTTCGATTCACCCTCGGTTGCGCAGTGCTGGCTTTAGCAGAGATCCCCCTCACGTTAATACGGCAGGATTCGGATTCCTCCCGCAGAACAAAACGAGGCCTTTGAGGGCTGCGTGGCAGCAGGATTAGTCTTTGTGAGCTCTCAATAATCGCACGGCGCACAGGCGAGAAATCAAGCGCGACTTTTCCACGAGACAGGAATAAGAAGTTGCGCAGCGCACTTTTGTCTTTAAATTTGTGTTTGAATCGTAGCTTGTCTGAAACGGAGTTGCTCTGGTGATATGAGACTCGGGAGGGGAAACGGGGAGCCAGATACTTCTAGCTGTTAATGCCTGAGGAAAAAAAAAGACGGAGAGGTGGGGTGGTAAGGGGGTTGAGGAGAGATTGAGATTGAGGAGGTGGGCTCGTATACATACATACACACACACCAATATGTACATCTCTTTGTTGTGTAAATGGACATAGGGCTTTTATTTGTCACTACTTAACACATGGCCGCAGGTGCACTTGTGTGACTCATAACTCAAAGCAGCTCAATTCAGCGCAGGGTAGAGAAGTGACGGTGCACACTGGGAATAAACAACTCTACTCTTGCAAGGAAGGATGGATTCTCTTCAAAATCCCACTTTGTGGGAATCAGTAAGGTTTTTTTAGGGTGAAGTTCAGTGGGGGAAAGTTCACCCACAACAGAAAATTACATCATCATTTACTTACCCTTGTGTTGTTTTACTGCTGTATGCACTTTCCTTTTAGGACCACCAAAGTAGAGTTAAAAAAAACTAAATCTCACTCATGCCTTTTAAGTAAGAAGATGTAAAAGTATAACAGAATGGTCCCATGTGACAGGTGTATTCCAGGTGTTTTGGGGATTTACAATACGGTTTGGTGAAAAACAAACCAAAAGTCAATCTATTATTTAACAAAAATCTTGACCTTGGCTGTTTGTTTCTGTGAACAGCTGCACAATCACAAGACTCCATTACTCGCAGCAGTTCACGCGAAATACAATACTTTCCTCCCAGAGGTGGATATATATGTTGTGTTCTTCACAGCAACAAGTTATCACATCCATGTCTGTCAGCTGTTATGATAACTGGACTTCCAGTGTGGAGATTATATCTCAATAAAGAAATTACATAGATACTTTTTGGGAGGATTTCTTGACTCTTCATGTTGTGAGTACATCTTGATTTCTCACAAATTGTGTGCTTTTCCTGGGTGAATCTGTCTGAAGTGCTGCTCCTATATAGTCTCATGAACATGTGACTGTGCACACAGAGCAATGGCCAAGGTCAGGTATTTCATTAAATAAAACATTATCTTTAATAAAACCCTAACTTAAACCCCAGGACGTGGTGCATAGGATGACTTTTTTTAAAAACTGATGCTGTTCACTATTCCCTGGCATTATATCAGCAAGTATTAGCATGACTCTTTAGACATTTTTCTTACATTGTCTGAAAAGGAAAGGGAATACGGTATAAGAACAACACAAGGGGAAGTAAATGATGACTTCATTTATATTTTCAGGCAACTCCACCTTTACATGTAATGAATGAATAAACATTTTTTACGGTTTGGAAACTGAATATAGACCTTGTTTGTTAGCGATCATTGGCAGATGCATATCCTTCAGTTTTGTTCATATATACAGTATGATAGTATGCGCAAACATAGGGGCCTAACACATGCGCACTAGAAAGTTTCATACCTGTTCAGTGTCTGCGCTATTTCTCTTCAGCAGTTATGAGATATACAAATGACGTACTTGTTTAAGCTAAAATGCGGTCATCAGCGTAAACACATCTTCAATGATTTGTGGTAATTATTTCATCTCTCTTTTCTTATTTTTGTTCTTTTGACTGTGAAACAATGGGCAGCCTTGGGGACAAACTAAGCGAAAAATTCAAGGCGTCTTTTGCTAGATGAGTATGCAGAGTATCAATGGTTTAAAAAGTTCTAGATGCACTACATATGTTCAAACTCATCTTAAAAGTAAAATGTACATCACATGCAATGTACACATGGACTTAAAAACAACAGTGAATAATATGACATGAGGAAAAGTCATGTGACTTTCTTGACATGCATCAAGGATTTTGTGATTTTATCTGCATTTTCTGCCTGCTTTTACTCATGTTGTTGTTTCCATTCAGCATTTTTATGGAATATTCCACTTAATCCTTGGAAGGAGACCTATTAATTGATAAACGTAGACATATAATGTCCAATTACTTTTTTCTTTTTTTTTTTATCGTGCTATGACTTTATTCCAGTAAATGTTTTTGTTGCTCAGTGGAAATTTTAATCTCATGTTTGTGTTTCCATCCAACATTTCTACTACAATATCCTAAAATTTGCATGAAAATATGGATGGTTGGAAACCTGGTTTGCGTAGACTGGCATTTGGTGACAGTCATCATGATTGGACAAGAGATGTTGAAGACCTGGATGTGGAAATGAAGGCCACTGATAGCCACGGCGGCACAGGTACACCTGCAGAGCCACGTAGGGTTGCTGGGGCAGCTGTGTGTGTGTGTGCGCATGCAGTCTGCAGGGTACCTGTACAGTGGGCTTGCAGCTGCAGATGCCTCTGAAAGCTTTTGCTTGTGTAAGCAGACGAGCCCCACTAGAGGCCCGTAGAGCTGCTTGATAAACAAAATGAACACAATGCTTCCCATCATCAGGCCCTCCGCAGGGAATACAACCCCCAACTCACCTAAAAATACTTTAACTATTTACCTCTTACCAGCTCATCACTTTTTTTAAGCGCAACACGGCTGATGGATCGGCTTAGTTTACGTATAGATGTAAATATTTATGGAATAACATCCGCTCCTTTCTGGAGCAGCGAGGGCATGCTTTACGACATAAAGCCCTAAATAAGACATGGCAGCAGACTGGGGACGTACAAATATTTATAACCGTGTTTGATTTGTGTACTTGCTGTTTTGAGCAGATGAGGAAACCATGTTAACCCTTGAACTGAAGGAAAAGGGTTTAGAGAAAGATAGCGGATGTTTGTTAAACATTTGAAGATTAGAAATGAGTAGAGATGAAGGGTTTGGGGGGGATCTAATAGTGATTTTTTTAGATTAAAACATAGAGATTGATTTAAAAAGTCTTGTATTGTGATTATGTATCTATATGACTATTGTAGTAATGGTTGTGATTATTATTACATATAAATATTAAACAAAATTAGTGATCGAATGGGTGGCGTGCAAGTTCCCAAATTCACATTACAAGGGAATCAGTGGCATTTTATATATTATTGAAGTTTTTTATTAATAGTTTATATTAAGTGTTTTTTTTTGTTTTGTTTTTTTATATGAGTTATTTTAGTTGCGTTGTGGTCATTTTAGTTTCTTTATGTCTATATAGACTTTATTAAACTAAGTGAAACTTAAAAATGTTTCCCAAATATTTTTTTAAAGAATGTGTATATATAATATATACATATTATATAATGTATATAATGTGTATATATTTATTTAATTAAATCATTGGATTGTCACAGTTTCAGCTTCTTTAGTTTCACCGCATTGTGCCTGACTAGTGTTTTTAGGAATGTCTTCGAACAGATGTAGGTAGGGTGCTTCGAGCGTGTTCTGAAGTTCGCATGTGTGTCTGGTGCAGCGGCAGCTATGCTGTCAGGCAGCTGTGTGGGCACCTGTGCTAAAGGACCCTGGCCCTCCTGACAGCCACAGAGGGAGAAAAAGCATCATAGGCGAATGGACAGCCCCATGACTTTGGGCAAGCAACTGCATCTTGTGGGAGATTTATACTTGGTGGAGAGCCTGGAGCTGCAGCCTATATGTGTAAATAGCCAGGCTTTTTTTAAACACCCTTGTCACGGGCACGACTGTTTGATGTGACACAGCCTGCGTCGGGGCGCCGATGTTCAGCCCAGAAGAGATGATCGGAGGAGAGAGAGGGAAAAAGGAAAAGAGGCAAGGAGAGAAAGCAGCAGGGAGTGCTCGCCTTCCTTCGGGCCCTTTTGCATGCGAGAACACTGGCTGTGAATGACAAAAAAGATTGTCATTTGCTCTTGACAGATCGCTCAGGCACCCTCGCTTGGGCAGAAGTTGCACTTAGCCAGGAAACGAGCACCAGGAGAGAAGTGAGAAGAAGGTTATGATCCACTGTGGCGACAAGGACACGAGACTAGCGCCCAAAGCTCTGAGATGTCAGCTTGATTGGAGCTCCACCATTCAGAAGATACATCCTGCATTTTTGACTAGACAGCCATCTACAGGCCATGCAAGCTGATGCAGGTCACCACCGCCACATTGGGCTTTTTGTGTGCATTGGGTTGTTTCCCCCTCCTTTTTTGTGTGCTCTCTTTGAACCCCCTGCGTCTAATGCAAGGTCACAACCTGGCAGTGAAGACCCTGTGTAGTTGGACATGCCTTGGGATAAAAGGCCCCAATAAAGCTCTGTAAAGAATAACAGTACAGTTTGATGTAGGTCTTTCATGTGGCCACTGCTCTTTGTTCTGGAGAAAATCTCTCTTCTCTTTTGTGTTTCCTCCACGCTGAGTTTTTATGGCCTCACATCTCTGTTTTAAAAAGCATGTTCTGCAGCTAGCGGTAGAAAATAAAAGCTGCGTTGGTTTGATATCTCTAAGCTTACAGTCATGTGATCTTGTATCCTCCCATGACCCACGTGTTCAGACGGCATCCTGTAACCTGTAGCTTTTAATAGCTCTCTTGATCTTCAGACATTCCACTTCCTCCCAAACTTATCTGATATTTAGGCTCATTATGTCCTTGTGACCAGTGTGTCTGGGGTTCGTCCTGTAGGACGTCCATCAGGTCATAATCCTGCCACCAGGGGTCAGCGCACTGGGTCAGCATTTAGTTAGTTGTACTATACAAAATTGGTATTCAATTTCAAAATTATCCAAAAACGTACAGACGTTTATATTTTTACAATTATTTTAATGTATTGAAATTTCACGCTTTATTGCGCTTTTAAAAACGAATACATTCTTACACATTTATTTTATTAACAAATTACATATGAACAAATTACACATGCATGTAAATGCGCAAATTCGAAATTATTGCAAATAATTACCCAAATATTAATAATTTGACAAAAGTTACATTTGACAGATCAGTAGGGCGCATACAATTTAGCACAGATCTACGGTGGCCGAGAGAGCTCAACGCACTGCATTTTAAAAATAACGCATGCAAACAGAAAAAAACGGCTACAACTTCAAAATAACGCATGCAAATACAAAAAAACGGCTGCAACTTAAAAAACATCTGCAAACACACGAACCACAACGGAAATGTTTCAGGGGGACCTCAAAAAGTGATGAACCCATCTGGGACCTGATTATTTGTTCCGTGGTTTTTGGTCAGAGCCAGCGGCGATTTCTTTAAGACTGCAAGGGAAGCTCAGCTTCCCCTATAATGTCACAAAATTAAT
>JAUCNO010001819.1:19535678-19549377 GCA_032353835.1 Enteromius viviparus
AAGATGCAGCCATTTTTTTCTGTTTGCATGCGTTATTTTTTAATTGCAGCGCGTTGAGCTCTCTCGGCCACCGTACAGATCTGATATTTGAACGCACTTTGCATTTTATTGTTATTTTTAACATCAGCTCTGTGACATTAATACCTCACAGATACATATACTTTGATATTTTACTGTCATTACCTTTTATTTTTATTATCAGCTTTTAACAAAACTAGTTTGCAGTCATTAACACAAAAACAATAGAAGTCTATACCATATCCTCATTTAAGTAGGCAGGTAAATGTGTTTGTGTGTGTGTGTCTGAAAGGATATGAGCTCATCAGATAAGTGATTAGATAGATGTTCCTGGTTTGACTCTGATGCTGAACAGAGACATGTCCGCCTCTTTATCAGTTTAGAACGAGGGAACGGGTCTCTTTATCTGTTTAGGCTGCTGATATTTACCTCAGACTTCAGAGCCCTAAATCCTGAAGCCTACAAAAGAGCAGAGACCTTCGCCTTTCATCTACTGTGAGACCATAAGAAAACCGCATAGAAAAATCTGCTAATTTAGACCCACATTCAGGCTTACAGAAATATGTTTTATTTGTATTTAGCGCTCGCAGCTGTGGTCACTTTAAGAGCGTGCTCTGTCAACAGTCAAGAGCTGATTATCTTAAGATGTGATGTGTGTAAAGTAGAGCTAATCTAAGCCACACTGGCATGGTTTACCTGGCTGGAGGGCAGCCTGCACGTGAGCCCCAGACGTGCCGGTTGTAGGTCAGCAGACAGCAGATGTCACATGTAGAGAAGGTGTAACTGTGGGCGTAGGCGCAAGTCAGGTAAGTGGGTGAAGCTGCTTTTGTGTTGCTTGATGTCGGGTACGCAGTAATTGGATGAAGACTTGTTGCTCGACTCGTGCTTTGGCCCAGACATGTACGCAGGCTTCAAAACCCAAAGCTCCCTCCTGGACCGTGATGAAAGGGCCCGGGTGGATTTATCATGTCTGGAGGAGATGCTCTCTAAATACCGGTGTTATTCTAATATAATGTTCGTGTCTTCTTTTTTTGTGTGTTTTGTCTACACGCTGTCCTCAGGCAGGGAAACATTAATCATTACAAGCACATAACAGAATGCTCATAAGCCCACGAGAGCCGTGGAGAGAGATTTTCCTCCTAATGTGTTGTGATGAATGGCCTTATAGAAACACCAAGATGTTAAATTAGCTTGTATGGGCTGAGATGAGCATTCTGTCTGTTTCTAATTTGCAGGCGTGGGATGTGTGTGGGGAAGTTGATGTGGAAGTGTCTAGTTTTCAGATTGATAAGTGGGACAGACTGTCTGCAGAACCTATTACATTTTAACGCCATAATCCACACAATCAGTACAGGTGAATCCTCCAGACCTGCTGTGTCTGCGGTGTGATGAAGAACTGGGTTGGCTTAACACTGTCTTAACAGGTGCGTCTCGACTGTGAAGTGCGTTACGTTCCCAGCATTGAGTTTAATGCATTCATTATAAGGTAAATAAAGCACAAAGTGACACAAAGCAGGAACTTTACAAAATATATGTTAATGAATGCATTGAATATATATATATATAAATAATAATAAAAAATACACTTTCATTTAAATATTGAAATTTGAAAGAAATTAATATTTATAATATTACTAAAGATTTCTATTTCTAATAAATCCTGTTCGGCTGAATTGTCCTTTCATTCGTCTTGTAAAAAGCATCACGATCTCCACGAAAAAATATTGAACAAAATAAAATTTATGATAAACAGAAATGATTTCATGTGGCTGCTGAAAAGTGCATTTAACTCATTATTACAATAGAAAAAGCGTATTTGAAATGATTTCAAATTCTTGCATGTATGCAATGTTCAAAAACAAAACAAAATGCTTGATCGATCAAATGTCTCTGTGGGTGGAGCTATCCAGAACAGTTCATCTGAAATAAGAGCTGACAAATGACTCGTTGTGCTTCTTGCTGGTTAAGGCAAAAAGTCACTTTATCATGTGTTACCTACCTAGCAACTAAATGGAACCAACGCTGTCTGGTGTAACTAAGTTTATGTCCGACGAACCTCACCAGTGATTGGTTATTTTCACAGTGGTGATCAAAATGAAGTGATATGTGGCATCTGTGTGCGAGAACAAAGCAAACATGCGTCGCAAACTCTCCGTACATGTGTACGTGATTTGTGATTTCAGTTCTGTCCCTTTTCATTTGTCTCTTTCATTATTTTTTTTTTTCCTCCCAGCAGTGCATTCTTTATCTGGATTTGTTTTATAGAGCCTTCAAGCATTCCTCCATCACTGCCGTCTCTCTCCTAAAGAACCGACTTGAAACGACTCCAGGTTTAAAGTGGTACCAGCCTGTCGATCTCAACCACCTTGGACACATTTGAAAGAGTCCCACTCGGAGAAGAAAAGAGAATAAATAATAATAGAATTAGAGGGGAAAGCATAATAAAGTATCGTTTTCTGGGAAGGCTTTCATCTTTCCATAACAATAATGTTGTGAATGGGACGGTGTTTGGACTGGAAGGCCTGCAGTGACAGACATGAAAGGCCCCGGAGTGGAGCAGGTCTAGAGCAGGCTTTAAAGAGACCATTGGTGCTACAGGTCAGCATGTTCACAGCACGTGGACGACCTCGGTCTCCCCGTCTATTTTTGCACCTCTGTCCATTCATTCTGCCTTTTTCTTTTGCCTCTCTTCCACTTCCCTTCATTTTTGCTTCTTTCCCCTCATTCTCTTCTCCCGCCCCCAGTGCGCCTGTTATTTGGGTTGTGTACCCTACCACCCCTATGGTCTATGGGCAAGAGGCCCAGGAAGGGGAGCAGCGGGTACAATGAGAGCGAGAGGAGGGGACTTGTAAGGAAGTGGAGCGTCATTGCTCTCGGTGCTTGACGTCAGGCTCGGCCCCTCTGCAGCTGTTGGATGTGTTCAACAGCCCTCTGTGTTTGCTGTCACGCCACTGCTGGGGGGACTAGTAAAACAACAGCCACATGTCGCAAGATTCGGCACAAGACTTGGTTAAGCACGAACAAGTGCATGGCACCAAAATCTTCATATAAGCAGTGTTAGAAATTTGGAAAGAAGGCATCTTAAGACACCAATAATGCATTTATTTGATTAAAAATGCAGTAAGAAAAATTATATTTAGTAATTTTTTACATCACTTCAGTCTTCAGTCTCACATGATCCTTCAGAAATCCTGCTAATGAAACATTTTATTTTATTATTATTTTAGTATTGTTGTGGAAACGGATATATATTTTTCAGAATTATTTGATTACTAGAAATTTGGAAAGGAACAGCATTTGTCTTTACTGGCGCTTTCATTTTATTATTTTATAATACTTCATTATATATTATTATAAATAATATTATAAAGAATATATTAGTAGTAGTAGTTGGAGGAAAATAGGTTAGACTTTATTTTTTACTACGTATATATTTTACTTTATTAAACCTTAGATTAGTTGCTTATTAGCGTACATATTACTAGAATATTAGCCATTTATTAGAGCTAATGAAGCACATATTAATGCCTTATTCTACATGACCTTATTATACATCCCTAATCCTACCCAATACTATCAACTGCCACACTAACTATTAACATGAAGCTAATGAAGTTAATTATTATTAAATGTAATTAATTATTGTGGGAGAAATTGTAGTTCTATAAGTGTAAGCCTACCTATTCTAGTGTTACCGGAAAATATATAATGATTACGTACATTTAATACATTACTGTTATTAACTTTTTTTCATTTACAAGATTATTGGTTCAGTGAAAATCTCTCCCCTCCCTCAATCCAACCCCACAATGAAAGAAAAACAATAATCACTGAAAAGATTAATCAGCTGCGGATTTAGACCAGTGTGTGTTTGTGTTTTCATGCCCTTCTAAACTATATCTGTTCATATTTTGTTTCATTTTTCTGTTCGCTTGTAAAAGAACAGACAAGAGTCAACAGGTAAATGAACACAACAGTCGTTGTGTTTCGATCGGCCTCTTTTTGCGCATAAAAAATCCTCTATTCTAATTTCCTTTCTGTCTCTTTTTTTAAAGTACAAGTCAATCCACTTACTCATTTGTTTTCCACCCCTCCCTTGCTCTTTATCCTCCATCTCCCCCCTCCTCTCTTCGCCTCAGCACTTATGAGGCTTTAGGGGAGCCTAGCTCTGGGTATTGGTCCGTCCGCCGCCTCCTCCTCCCATAAGCCACCTCCCCCCCCCCGCTGCCGGCTGAGTTGGTACGGTCCTGCTTTGCATAAGTTGTCTGTGAGTAGATCCATGTGTAAGGGGCCAGCACTGAAGGAATTAGTCCCTTGTGCAGCGGGTGGATGTATGTGTAGGGAGAGGGCTGTTGAAAAGAGATCGTCTGTATCAGGCTCCACGTCTTTCCCAGTATCGCTGAGGCTGTTATCATGTATTGCGCCTACCCCGTGCCTGGAATGGGCAGCATGTATTACTACAATGGAAAATCGGTGAGTGACTTCTCTCCCTAGAGGAAATGTGTACAAGTAAACATGTTTTTCATGCACACGGTGGGCTGTCGGGTTTAATGGAGTGGTGAGCCATGTCTGTTCACTTCAGTTGAGGGTCTCGTCGCTCTCGGCTTTGCTTGTGTGTGTGTGTGTGTGTGTGTGTGTGTGTGGGACTGCTGACTGTGTTTCCATTACCTCAGTCTGAGCTGGGTCAACATTTACTTTCATTTGCAGTTTGCAAAGTCTGAGTTCTTAACTGCTCTAGAGAGTTTAAAGCCCTTTTAAGTCCAAAATTTGAAGTGTCTGAAATATAACTGCTTTTTGGAGGGAAAGTGACACTTCTGCAAGCCGGTCGCAGTTTTCGGGATAACTTGTTTGGCACAAACGTGGGCTTTTTCTGTGTATTGGTAGTTGTGTGTGACTGATGCTGGCGGTGCTTGTGGCTCACCGTGAGCTCTGAGCACTCGCTTTGCTGAGACGGGTTCACAATAATAACAAGTGGGAGTCTGGGAACGATTAAGGAAGAGAGTCTGTCTGTTGAGGTTTGACTTTCCTGTTTGCAGATTGAGCTCAGAGCTGCAGCATTGCTGTTTCTCCATCTGTTTTTAATCAGCCAGGCATTCTTCCCTCTACAGGAATCCTGATGGGACTCCTAAGCCTCTCCACCACAGGCCCTTTGATTTCTGTGTGCCTCTCACGATGCCTGTTTGCCTGTCTGCGTGTGGCTGTGCGTGTGTGCCGGGTGGTTGTCAGGTGCTTGGTTATTGGATTGGTGTTACGGGCTTACGAGAAAGAGGAGGTGGCGACTGCACTTGTGCCTCACAAGTGGGTGTTTGAGTTCACTTGGCTTTGCTTAAAGAGTTTCCGGAAAGATAGCAAAATCTGAAAAACCTCCCTTTGAGAGTGACCTCAAAGGTAAAAAAAGAATGATGCAAGTTATTACTTGGGATGTTGTGGTTATTCTGAATTATTCAGGTTTGGGTTAGTGCTTTATGTATAATTAGCTGTATAAAAATATCTCTGCTATGTATTACCAAATAAACATGTGTTGGGGAGGGCAGAATGTTCCACCTTATTCCTTAAAGTGAGTCTCTGCTCCCCAGACAGTGTAAAGCACTGAACGCTTAACTTCAGTGGAGAGGAAAAAGTTTCCAGTAGATTTCCCTGATGTCTTTCTCTCTGTGTCTGCGGAGTGCTCTGGAGATTTCTCCATCTGTTCGATGAATTTAAGAGTGATCCGTTACCCGTTTAATAAGAGCTTGCTTATGAAATTTATACGTTATTGGCATTATTACTGCTGCTTTTAACAAGGGCGGCAGCAATCATGTTTGCACAACTTGCTGAAATATCCGATCCTCAAGCTCTCGATGGTTTCTGAGACCCCAGCTTGTGTTTTCACTTCTTTTGAGGTCATCTGACAGAGTCCAGAGTTAGCTTTCCTCGTAGACCATTATGACAGATCTCTTTGTTCCTGCACCACAAAGCTCACTTTGATCTTTTTATATTAAGTATTTCCAGCCTTGTAATGCAGGCTGGGAGGAAAGAGAAAACGAGGAGCATGTGGCTCACTCGGGTCAGAGTTGAGCTTTATGATCCGAAGCAGTGGGTAAATGCCCAATAAACCCTTCCTTGTGTTGCTTTATTTATAACTTGTTACACAGATATTATTTATTTATTAAATGTCAGATGCTCTAAGCATCAACAAAGATAAAAGTCACATTGATTTGTTTGAATGTCAGGCTGGTACCAATAGTTTTATGGCCAGGCCCTGGAGGGCGAGCGGCCTCCCCGGCTTTGATTGGGTCAGTTTATGACGTGCGAAGTATTTTATTTCCTCTCCGCTGTTCTAGCTTTAATGCACGTATTTGGAAGTGTTTCTATAAGGTGGTAAGCTTTTGCTTTAAGATTTACAAGGCTGAAAAATAGTGTTCAATGCTCTTTTTTCCCCCTTTTTCTCAGATACACAGTGAGCCTTTTTGAAGGTTTTGTTCAGGAAGAAACTTTGCATAATGAGTCAGCGTCGCTCGTCTGTAGTTGTTCAAAGCAAACGTGCGTGTTGTTTTTTTGCTCTCGAAAGGCTTCCACCTGTATCTGTAAGGAACAAAATGCTTTTAACTTTCAAACTTTTACCGTCTGCTCTTTGTAGACAGACTTGGCTTTAAAAGTCAAAACGTGTCCCTTCAGGACAGAGCTGCTGTGTTCAATAGGGGCTCATTGTGTGCGTGCAGCGTGCCTTTTCACCTTGATAAGTGTGTTAGATGGGAGTTGAAAAGGAAGGCCCTCGGGCCACGATCCGACTCCAAACAAGTGACATGCAGAGGCAGGATATTTTCTTGTCACTCACGGTCCCTCTGCTCTGAGCCCGTCCTTGTGGGTTTGTCTGTTGTTCGGCCTTTTTTTCTCCCTCCATAATCATTTCTCTCTCTCTCTATTCCCTTCCTCTTTCACTGTTGTCACTGGGCTTATCCATATGTTGACAGTTTAGTGGTTTTTCCGTGTGTTGTTGTGATGGATGTGGTTTTCAGATCAAAGGAAGGTGTGACAGGCGAAAAAAAAAAAAAGAGAAAAACTCATTTCACTCATCAGCGTGAGCCTTCTTCTCCATTGACTCACACTGGAACAAAAAAAAAAGCTATTTATATTGCTTTTTGCCCGTGACTATATTTTAATAACAGCTTGAGATGAATTTAGTCTTTTTGAAAACCATATACAGGGTTGCTGCGGTTATGAAAATATCAGGGTATTTTAAAAAGATCATTTCTAGGCCTGGAAAAATTCATTGGAAATGAATTCTTTAAAAAATAAAAATAACAACAAAAGTCATGTAAAAGATACTCAAATATTTATGTAGCTATATAGTTGCAGCCTCTGTATAAAATAAATATTCCCATCACAAATCACTGGAAAAGTGTTGGTCAAGAAGGATGAGAGCTCTAAATATACACCCTTTATTTGCGTCTTTATTATTTTTAATCTTTTTAAAAAGTACAATGAGGGGAACCAACATTTAAACTTGGGTGCTTAGATCAGAGGCTGGTGAATAACTGACAGCTTCCTAATTAAAGCCCTGGTCAAAGGAAGCGTTTCCTTTGCTCTTTCTCTCGCGCTTTCTTTCATTATCCATCCTGGTGGTGAAACGGGGCACCGGTGTTTAAAAGGGTTTATTAACGGGTCGACTGGTTAGCTCGGGGTAAAGCGGACAATTAGCATTATCCGCTGCCATATGCTGCCCATTGAGCCATGAGGCGGAGACAAAGGCCCCTCTCCCACGCCGCCCTAACCTGAGATCACCAGGGGACTTCCAGCGCCAGGGTCACATGTGTGCGCCTGCACACCCACGGGAGCCCGCCGCAGCTTATGAACACACTCACTGCCAATCACATGGGCACGTACTGCCGCCTCAGCAAGGTGCCCGGCCGCACACAGCTGGCTAAGCTGACTGAAAGGCTTTAGATGTTGATCGTAATGCAGAGTGTGTCATGACATGCTGCAGCCGTGTGTTTGCGTGGGTGATGAAGGGGATCTGCGTACATCTGAAATATTAATGAGCGGGGGGATCTAACGATGGAAATTAAATGCAATTAATATTTGATTATAATTACTACAATATTTGCCAGGGTTGTTCTTTTCTCATTCAGGATTAGGCTATTGTTGCGTGTTTATTATTATTATTTTGCTCAGTTTTTCACTACAGTGTGATTAATTTTGAATTTATAGTAAATAATAAATGTATTAATTATTAAAAAGAATTTGTATGCAATTTAGTAAAGTATTTTATTAATGTCTTTACACATAGATATTTTTTATTAAATATAATAAAATAATTGACTTTATATAATAA
Organism: Enteromius viviparus; assembly: GCA_032353835.1. Lineage (NCBI taxonomy): Eukaryota > Metazoa > Chordata > Actinopteri > Cypriniformes > Cyprinidae > Enteromius > Enteromius viviparus. The sequence goes on from JAUCNO010001819.1 coordinate 19,544,011, forward strand.
AACAGATATAATATATAAATTACAGGTATTTATTCTGTCTAACTTTCAATGGCCTTTTATACACTTGATGGTTTGCCTTGTATTAAACGTCTAGTGTTTCTCGGAGAGCGTTAACATCATATCATGTGGTTTGATTTTATTTAAAGAATAAAAGTTGCTGTGATGTTGAGCAGAGGGAGAGGTTGTGTTTAACTTAAAGTAACTTGAAACACATTGGGCTGCACATCTGCTCTGCGTTACAGGGATTGGTTCTTACAGAGATGACGGGGCAGTCAGGTCCTCGCTGGGAGGAATTTATACGGCAGGTGACACGGACACTGAAAAGAGAGGTCCCGAGTGAGTCTGTCTCACTTAATGACATTTAATGAGCCAGACTTTCTGTAACATGTTTACCTAGCGTTGTCTTTCGTGCCATACATGCTAGTGTTGGCTCTCTCGCTCCGAGAGGTTTTGTCCCATCTGGAGCAGATGAACTGAGAGAGCCACATTACTGGGCTGTAGCCTCATGCCTTTGATCCTCCTGTACTGGAATGGGCACTTCTGCAGCTGTAACCACTGCTCCGCTGGCCAGACCCGATGCAACCCCACAGCTCCTAAAATACTCGCGCATAAACACAAACACATATGCGCCCAAACACTCTCGCCTTTGCATATTAATCCATTTGTTTTGATGCTTTTGTTCGGCGGGCATGCATGTCGTCGTCATTATATTACAATTAAGCACTGAAGCGCACATTACGCTGTAGATAATCCCCCTCTTTTTTTATTTGTTATAAGACTTCTAAATTAGCCATCTGTTACATCAAAGAATTTGTAAATTGGCCATATGCGATGCATTGCATTGTTTGTGTTCTATTGTGCAGTCGGGTTTCATGGTATGTGTGAATTAGACCGAGGGTATGTGGATACGCTTAATGACATGAGCATCTCTGTATGATTGGCGCTATTTTATAGAAATGACAAAAACAGCAGCCTGCGTTCCCTCACACCTGTTCGTAAGCAGTCGTTCTCTGTTGGTAATGTCTGATTTTGTTTTCCTCTTTGCAGGTGTATGCACCATCTCCCAGCTCAGATGACTTCAACAGAGACTCTCCATCTTACCCGTCCCCCAAACCCCCCAGCAGTATGTTTGCAAGCACTTTCTTCGGTCAGTCATCAACATTTTGTTTGTCATTTGTTGTTGTTATACTGTTTTGTTTTTAAGGTCAGAAAGATTTATACAAATATGCAAGAACGCTTGGCTCCACAGCACCGCAAACACATGCTTTCGTTGTGCTGAATAATACATATTGCATACGTTCTATGATTGTAAACCCAGCACTGATTGATTTATCTTAAGATATACAGTATGAGCTGTTAAACTAGTTGTGTTATCTTTAAGGTGTATATTGATTTTGCAACTGAAAAAGTGCACCACAATCCGTTTGAGTCTGCATACTGAATCAGGGTAGGAACAAACTTTGCAATCATTAAAAAGGACATTCTTTATATAGTATGAATGAAATCTGGAACATCTGTCACATTCGCGCTGGTGTCAGTTGCATCACTTCATTGCCATTCACAACTCTTTCCCCGTGGCTTCATGGGATAATAAAGTGTTAATTTCAGAAATTTTCCAGATAAAGTAGGTCATCCAGATACTTTTGCACTCTATTGTTTCACGAATGCTATGAATTCAGACATGCTACTCTCACATACACATACTCTCCCCCCTTTTATATAGTAGTATGCTTATTCGGATGCAGGGGACTGGAAAGACGAAGCTACTACTAGATTAAATGTACAATATGGCATTGCAATGTAGTCTGCCATATTTCATAACACATAACATTGAGCTTTCATAGCTAGATGTATTTGCAGTCACGTACTTGCATATATTCAGGCCAAATACTAAATTAACCCTTGAAATTAAAATAAACGTTGAATATTTTCTAGGGTGTTACAGAGATTCATCCTAGAAATTGTGGACTTGCTTAATTAACAGGTCTCACACGAATCATGGTAATTATTTAATTTTTTTGCCATCACAAAATTCTGAATCTTCTTCCAATACACTTTAGTTACATAAACAGTTTCAAACACAGAATAAATGGTTACTGGTATGTTCCTTCTCCTAGTTCACACTTTGAACCTTTTTTTTCCCCTTTACACAATTGGAAAACCTGCTCTTTACGTTTCACTCTTCTGCTTCGTTCATCATGCTACCGATTTCACAGACGAAGATAGTAAACCAACCATGCGTATTCCAGCTTTGCCGAACTGGCCTGATATAAATGATATGGCCATTTCAAGCCATGTGTTTCAGACTGTGAGGAATTTCTCCTTTAAAAGTTGAGGCGGAAGCAAGTGAACTGCGGCTGGCTCAATGTTATCTCAGCTGCGCTCAGAGCTTGGCTCTGACTCGAGTGTAAAAGCAGACTTAAATAGAGGCTGGTCTATTTGACATCCTCTATCCAGAATAAGGAGTGTGGGGGTCAGGCTTCAGCTCACATATCAAACTATGTTGTGTTTTTCCTTTATCAGTATTATTGATCACATTAAAGTCCCCTTAGTCTTGCTCACAATTCAAAACTTCCTCACCAATGTATACAAAGCTCGACAATGAAGATAATTTCCTGTTTTTAACATTTAAATATACTTCCTTGTCACTTAATCAGATGGGACCCACAATTCCTCTGACCCGTGGAACTCGTCCAGTGGGATCAGCCAGCCAGGCTATGGGGGAATGCTGGGAGGATCTTCATCTCACATGCCACAGTCTGGAAACTACAGCAACCTGCACTCACATGAGCGCCTGGTAAGAATCAGTGGGACCAGATCAAATACACACCTTGTACTGTAACCGTATAGAAAACTAAAGAAAGTCTCGTCTCTGTCACAGAACTACCCGCCACACTCGGTGTCGCCCACAGACATCAACGCTAGCCTGCCACCCATGTCCAGCTTCCACCGTGGCAGTGCCAGCACCTCACCCTTCGTCACCGCATCTCACACTCCACCAGTCAACAATGCAGAGGGAGTTATGGGTACGTTGTCTGAGCACACATTTGTGGCATTGTTCTTGATTTATTAGTCATTCTTAGGCCCACATATATTCTGTGCGTCTGCAAAAAAGAGTTATTATAAAAAGTTTAAATGGCATACACGTTATATATAAACACAACTATTCAAAGGTTTAGGGTTTTTCCTTTTTATGAAATAAAATAATACTTTTAATGAGCAAGGATGATAATTGATTATGATTATTGATATCAAAAGGGACATTAAAGACATTTCCAGTGTTACAAAAGATTAAATTTAAAAATAAATGCTGTTGTAATCTTTATATTTTTCAGAGAGTTTTGAAAAAAATGTATTACAAAAATATTAAGCAGCACCAAATCAGCGCCGTAGAATGATTGCTGAGGGATCATGTGACTGGAGTAATGTCTGCTAAACATTCAGCTTTGTTGTCACAAAAAATATTACAGTATACTGAGTATTAAAATGGTTAATAGTTTTTTTATATTTCTGTATTCTTGTCAAATAAATGAAACGCTGACTACAGCTATATATATATATATATATATATATATATATACAACATTTGTTAGTATTTTTCTTCACACAAGTATGACATCATTTTTTAAATATCTCGGTTTGTTGGTTATTTATCACTTAATTATTTCACACTTTTTTAGTTTGACACACCTATCACCAGATGCTAGTCAGCAATAAAAAATACATGACATTAATATCTCTATCAGCTCTGTTCTGATGTAAATGCCCTATCTCTGTGTGGTCTTTTGGTAGCTGCTGCCAACCGAGGGAACACCACTGGAAGCTCTCAGACTGGAGACGCGCTGGGAAAAGCCCTGGCTTCGGTGAGATCCTTCCCCATACTTAATCCATACATTAACCATTTCAGAGAACAGGGATTGACTTCCATCTATGTACATGCAATGGATAAAAGACATTATGTTAATATTTAAACTACTGAATGCTATACGGTTTCAGGCATCGTAAACATGCCCCATGTTGTCCAACTTGCTTTCAGGATCTTCGTGTTGTAGACGCTGGCGAGATTACCCGACATAATGGCGCAGTTAATTCTTTAAAGGACAGGACTTGTGCTCTTAGGCTGGGTATTAGTAGCAGTGCAGAAGGTTAAGAGATTGAATAAGGTCAGGGCATCTGTTTGTGGATGTTGCTGGACCTAAGCCCGGATAATTGTGCTCTTAATCTCGCAGTATACAAGAAAAGGAGCTGTACATAAAAGCCTGTGGATTATATGTTGGTTTGGATAATGAGTGCTAGCGTTTGTGCGAATTCCTAATGTGTCCCTGAAACTGGAGCTTTCAATAACCTCTAAAACTTGCCGAGCTTAACTTAAAGACTTATTTAGCTTCAAAAAATCCTGCAGACTTGCTTATCCTACAGTAAGTCACAACAAGCCTTTTTTTAAAGTAGGAACACATCTGGACTGATTCAGCAGTGTTTCGGACGGGAGCCGTAGACTGGCCTCTCAACCGAGGACAAGGACAAGCTTTTTGTATCGGAGTGGTCATAGCGCCTTCCCTTTCTGAGAAATGAAATGCCTAATCGCTGCTCTTTGATTGTGGAAAGAAAGAAGAAAAGAAGAAAAAGTGTAATGATACTGTGGGTGAGGCCTGCCGGCCCACGAGAGCACACTCTGGCACACAAACAAACACAAGACAGTGCGGCTGAAAGATAATCACAAATTAAGTCTTTTTGTATTTGCAGACTCAATTCTATTAGCATGATAAAGCTGTGGTGAAACGGACACGGTCGGGCTGGGGCGGGGGGGGACGTCCTAACTGCTGCGGCTCGGTTTTGCAAGCCGCCCATTGTGCCACTTTTGTTTAGGTTCCTTTTGGATGGGTTGTGCTCATTGGGCCCCCGCTGGCGGAGTGCAGCGTGACTGATGAGGGGGCGGAGATCCATTTGTTGTTTGTAAAATGAGTGGTGTTACACTGGAAATACAGCAGAAGTCGGCCAGGACGCTCCGAATGGCCCGCTTCAGCTCATTAGGTCAGGACTCGTGACCATAAGAGGTCCTGAAGCACAAGGTCAAGGTCGTGATGGATCAGATACTGTTTTGAAGATAAACGATAACCAGATAAACATCCAAGATGAAATTCACTTGAAACTGTTTGAAAACTTTAGTGTTTTGACAGATTAAAAAACACAGTAGCATTGTGACATAAATAGCATAGTCAAACAATCAATCGAGATTAATCGTATCCAAAAGAAAAAAATGTTTGCATAATACATGTTTGTGTACTGTGTATGTTTATTATGTATATATAAATAAATACACACGTATGTGTGCGTGTGTGCGTTTAAAAAAAATAAGTTGTTTAATAT
>JAUCNO010001819.1:19550649-19577733 GCA_032353835.1 Enteromius viviparus
GAATAAAATATATACATGGAAGTATTTTGGAAATATATACTGTATATATATATATATATATATATAAATAATAAATATACACAGTACACATACATATATGTTATGTAAACTAAAAATTTATTTTGGATGCTTGACAGCACTAGGCATTAAAAATGTATAATAAATATTTCTGATTCAATGCTACTTTGAAGGTACTAATGAAATAAGCACATTTGAGATGTTGGTCATGTTGTTCTTTGTACAGATGGTCAAATCATCTCAATTCATGCTGAAAAACACAATCATCATAAACTTAAGGAGTTCTTGCAACTCAAGTGCTTCTGTATTTTTAAAACGAAAGACAAACCAAATACAAAGATGTTCTGAAAATCAAGAATACAAGTATAATTGAATTTGTAATGAATACATTTGCATTGAATAAGAAAAAAAGCCTCTGATCTCAGTAAATATCTGTTAATATCGCAGAGGATTTCTTTCTTTGTATCTCTCTGTATATCACTCCATCACTGGCCCCTCTCTATCTCTCTGTCTACTCTGAGAGATGAATGTACTAAAGCCCCAGGCAGGATTTGCAGAGTTGATTGAAACACAAAAGTGTGGCATTCAGGGTTTAATAAGAAGATTAATAATGATAGTATCCGCATTTTGATGTGTTTTTAAGTCAAATGGACTTCATGATCCCCTGCAAGTGATGGCCCACAACTTTAGAGCTGTTTTTCTCAAATCCTGCCAGATAATTGGGATCAAAACCTGCATGTTTCGTAGTGGTTTCCATTATTGGAGCGAAAACCATTTTATCCGAATGCAGAGCATGGCAGGGATGTTTACTTGCGTTTGACATTGGCTTAACCAAAAATAAATAAATTAATAAAATCCCTTTTCTAGTTTCGAAGACAGAATGTTTTTCTAAACGACACCGGTAAGGTGGAAAAAGCCTGACTGTGGCGCTGCACTGTGAGGTGAAGGCTGGAGGCCTTTCTTCTTCATAGCATCTGTTTGTTTATTATGGTGTGGGCAGGGCTGTGCCTGTCTCAGTCGCTGTTTATTGGGCAGGCAGGGAGAGGCTTTATTACCTCTCATCCATAACTGAAGATGAGCCAGAGACACCCATCCACACAGCCACGGGCCAGACTCATTCACTCTAATGAGCTCCAAAAAGAGAGATTAATGACCATGTCTTCTCTCTCTCTTTCTCTGCATCATCCAGCTGCTTTTCTCTTTTCCATCTCCTCTCTATTATGTATTAAGTGACATTATGGATGCCATGAAAAGCAAATTCAAGCATATTTTTACAATCCGGCCCATCTAGTCATGTTTATAATATTACTGTTTATATTTATTGCATTATAACAGTTATTTTTCATGACAGAATCCATTTCAGAATTATAACCTGGTTATAAAATAATGTTTATGTAATATATAAAACATTTGGTATCACTACTGTTTTATATATTTATGCTGTCACCGTGCTGTAATGTCTAATTAATCTCTAATGTGAATTATTACCACCAGCACTATTTTTTTAGCCATTTTCCGGCTCTCTTGCAGGGTTTCTGATCTTTTGTGCTCATGTGGTTTCACTTGTGATGTTCAACATGCAGCGGGTGTGTGGCGTGGGCCCAGGCTTTGACTTAATAACAGGCACAGATCGCTGGCTGGACTGCAGGTGTCACACAGCGTTTAGAGTGTGTGTTTTTCTGCAGACGTTATAAAGGGCGGCGTAGGCTGTTAAAAGCCCATATGTATGCTGTGAGCATTTTTTTACTGCTGCTCCGCTTGTAAAATCAGCACAATTGATGAGCCAATTTTGGCTGAGCAGAGACTGAGGGATGCTAACCACGGCCGTAAAGCCGGAGAGGGAAACGACAGGTTGCAGGTTTTTAAAGGTTGAGCGTGCTTCCTCATAAACTGATTTTCTCTTTCTCTCGCTCTCATTTGCAGATTTATTCTCCTGACCACACCAGCAGTAGTTTCCCCTCAAACCCCTCCACTCCAGTGGGCTCTCCCTCTCCTCTGGCGGCTCAGGCAGGCGCTGGCACAGCAGGTACAGTGGTGACGGCCAGCGGCCCCACAGGAAGGGCAGGTAGAGCGCCAATCTGCCTCTCTGACCACACACACGCACACACACATTCTCTCACCGGTCAGTCACGCAGTGCACCCGTGGCGAACATAAGAGACAAAAGTATAATTAAGTATAATTTTAACCAGTACAGCTTAAAAAATATTGCTTTATTTAATATATTAATAGTTATGTTAATATTATAAAGTCTACACAGCTGTACATTTCATAGGATTTTGTCAGTCTAATGGGATGTTCACACAGAAGACATTTGTCAGCTTTGTTTTTTTGATTGCTGGTTAGTTTATACATTCTTCAAAAAGGCTATGTACTTTTTGAGGCCACTGTATTTCATTATTTCACACGTTTAGACAGACACTCAAAACAGTCTACATTTTGCATTTCATCTAGATTTCATTAGCAGACAACCACAAGGCCACAGTATTGTGTATATATAACCATTTAAACATCCATTTCACACTTAACATAAAAATTATTGGTTAAACGTGATTCCGGAATAAGCTCTTATCTAATGAACAGTCACAGCTTCTTCCCTGTCTCGACCGCCCGGCTCACATGTCGCACTGATGCGGTGTAGCTGCACACACAGCGAGCCCCGTCCTCCTCACGTAAATGAGTAAACACATCGTTTCCTCAGCGGCTGAGATTGAAGATGGTGTCGGGGGAGTTATGCCCTGGTTAGCGGTGGATAGATAACCGACCACTGTGAAGATTTTATCTGCGCCTGACAAGACTGATGCACAGTCATTTTAAATGGAGAAAATATTTTGAAGCGCAGAGGGATAGACAGCAATACTAGGTGCTACAAAGTGCAGTTTCTCAGTGAGAGGGCAGTTGTGTGTGTGTTCATTGATATAGTGGTGACAGCTGTGTCGGTGTCTGTCCCACTCCTTAGCTTCAGCTGTTACCCTGTTCCTCACACAGCTGTTGCCCATGACAGACCGGCCTGCAAAGATCCTCATTTATTAGCATGACTGACTGAGAGGATGGGAGGGAGAGGATGACTCAGCTCAGACATAGCCTTCCTCTCCGCTCAGCAGTCTGTACCTTGTGATGTAACTTCCTGCCGACTTAGTGCACCTTTCTTTTTTTTAAAGAAGTCCTTTTTTTAATATACATATTAATGGACTGAATGTTTTATAAAGTCACTTATGCTCATTTATTTGATTATATGCATTTATTTAATCAAAAATCAAGTAAAAATAGTAATATTGTGGAATATTATTACAATTTAATATGTAATTTATTCCTGTGGTGACAACGCCAGTCTTTAGTGTCACAATACTTAAATTGTGTTGCTTAATATTGTTGTAGAAATACATTTATACTTTTATTATATATTTTTTATTAAATACTTTTGTAATACATTTTTTCAGAAATCTTTGATGAATGGAAACTTTTATTTGAAATACATGGTTTTTTTAAAGATTTTTAACAATTCTTTATTGTCAGTTTAATTAATTGTTGCTGAAAATAAATATAATTTTCTTAAAATACAAAATATAATGAACCCAAACTTGTGAATAGTAGTGTATATTTAAATAAAATGTAAAAAACAAATTTAATTTTTATTTAAACTTTATATATATATATATACAATTTTTGTTTACTTAATAATTACTTAAAATTTATGAAAACATTTTTGGAAAGCACAGAATTGGTTAAATATTGTTATTACACTATTACTATTATGTAATTATTAACACTAACTGTTGGTCTGCTTTGGCTTTCTCTCTGCCTGCAGTTTTATCACATCATTAAGTTGATTTACACTCACATGCAGGCAGTCAGCGCTCCTTTGATATCTGAGGACTTTTATATTTTTAAGGTTTTTTTTTTTGATTAGACGTTGGTGCACATTGTTTCATGATGTTATGATTAGGCGAAGCACATCCATCTGTTTCTCTGGATTAGTTATTAAATTCAGCCATTAGAGCCACTCATGGCCGGGTCTCTGCTGCCCATTTCAGCCAATTAGACCCCAGCAGCACGTGCAGAGTCCCGCGCCGGCCCACGCTCATTTGTCAAGCTTGCCGCCGATGAAGAGGCCTTATTAAACACTGCACTCTCTTCTCAGAACCCCAAAAGTCATTTTTAATAGGCCCTTAATAAGAGTCTGCTTCTGAGAGCTTTGTGGTTTTAAAGAGTGAATACCTTTAAATTAAAGCTGCTTGCGCTTTGGGAAAACCTTTACCTAAACAACTTCCTGTCACACTCCAGATGAAATTCGCTAATTGTTTTTGACTTGACTACACTATGACTACAGCAGGTCCGTCGCAACAGTTATTACAACCAGCAAAATAGGAAACCTCCTGTGTCAACAAAACACCTAGAGCCAGGGTTTGAGTGGAAGGACGAGGAGCGCAGATCTGCCTCCTAAACTGATTCATGTAAATAAGCCAAAAAGGGCTTCCTTTGGGTCATGCTACATTAAGGGTACTTTGCCTGTTTTATTGTTCTCCACAGCCTTCACGCAAGACTTTTTTGTAGTGGATTGTTTGCCGGTTAGAGTGAAGTAGACTTGGAAGTGAAGCGACCCCCACCACTAGCGTTTTGATTTGTGATTAGCAGATGTGCATTCTTTTAGAGCGGTGTTGATTTATGGCCAGTCAGAATCAGCACGTTTAGACCGAGACCAGACCAGAGTCATTTACATCCTCATTATAGTCCCTTCCAGCCTCACACACACTGCCACAGAACAAAACACATTCACTGAATTCTTCCAACGACTGAATTTTGAATAGGGGGGGCTGAAAGCGAAACATTGCGTCTGAGAGCTGAGAATGTGACCAAACCAAATAAAATCTTACGCGGCTACTTGAGTAATGTGGCAAAACAGTGCTTTTTCTTTTCCCTGACAGCGTCTGACATGAGATTGGTCACATCACCGCTCACCGCCCGGTAGTTTGTTTGTGCGTGTTGAGATCTGAGAGAGAGTCGTGGTTTCATCCTGTTAGGTCTAGAATATTGAGCTTCTCCGTTGAGCTCATGTGGTATTACAGTCAAAGGAAGACGCTCAGGGTCCAAGTCATCACCCTTATCACAGGGCTGCATTGTTCTCCCAGGTTTTTTTAGTCATGACTTCATTAATGAGAGGAAGTAGGAGATGTCCCTCAGCACTGGTTTGTGTATGTATGCGTGTAAGGTTCGTCCTCGAACCCTTCTCACATTGCAGGATATGACCCAGTCATAGGAAATGATGTGTCTGGAGACCTAGAGGAAAACAGCCCACATTGAGAATAGCTGGAATCAGTCAGGATAGGAAATGAGTTTTAGTCTATTGTGAAAGTGTATCAGTGCTTTGTACCACGTGAACATTACATAAAAGAAACGGTTAAAATACTATTTATATCAAGAACTATTCTTATTTAATTTATTTTGTTGCAAAAAGTGCAAAGTCTTATAGGTTTTCAATATAATATATGTTAAGTAGCACAAGTATATTTGTAGTAATAGCAAAAAGTAAATTGAATAGGTCAAAATTATGGATTTCATGCCAAAGTTAATAACCACATTAAGTAAAGATCATATTTCATGATATTTTGTAATGTCCTACTGTAAATATATCTAAACATAATTTAAATGTAAATGTAAATGTATAAATGTCAGTTTTAAAAAACTAACCCTTGTTATTGGTTTTGTGGTCCAGGGTCACACATATTATTTATTTGAAGTATCATTTATTATAGTAAATGCGCTTCTCAACCAATAACAGTCGCTTTATATAAAAACCATATGTTACAGCTACGATGTTCCTTAAACCATCGTGATCATTTTTCTTCATAAATCATACTCCAGTAGTCAACTGTTGCAGTGCAGCCAGTACAGACGACATACTGTTGTCAACATGTTGCACAAAAAGCACTGTTTTTCACTCGTTCATTTAGATTCACCTGTTGCAATGAAGCCAGCTCGTCGTAATGTGTCAGGTGACTAAAAATCTCTTCTGCCTCTGTCTGCAGGTACAACTCAGTGGCCCCGTGCGACTGGACAGGCACCTTCCTCCCCAAACTACGAGAACTCCCTTCACTCTCTGGTAAGAGCGCTCTACCCTCCCCCTGGCACTGAGCACTTTTTAATGGACACTGTGTCAGTAGATGACTTGCTCCTGGAGGGCAGGGGGTAGCTTTACATGGACATTCCTGGCTGACAAATGTCAGGAGCAGGACTGCAAGGGGGCTGTGAGGACCGAACAATACCCGTCCCTTGGGGCGTGTCTCCTGCCATCTGTCCTCTCTCGTCCGGGGTGGATGAAGATTGGCTGGTGTGTGTGAAGGTGGGGTGGTTAGGGATTGGTTAGGGTGTGTGAAGGGGGTGGGGTGCTGGCAGCTGCTGCGTTCAACCACTGCTGCAGGATTCCAGGGCTGACTGGGGAGCTGAGCCACAACAGAAGATCAGTTTACACACACACACACACACACTCTAGCACTTTCCTTCCCACGTCATACATTCACACTATGGGGTGTATAGGTAAATATTTACTCTAAAGCTTGTATGCCAGCTGCAAGTGCATTTTTATGGAGCGTCCATGAGCAGCGGCCCTCCAGGAATCAGGAAATGAGCTGTGATCGGCAGAGTGAAGCGTGGCTCTTCGTAATTAGTTACTTGAACAAGTACCAAGATGCCGGCAGTTGGCGCTCCGCTCCGATTCCCTGCCGAGCTCTCGTAAACTCTGCTTGCTTCTCTCTCTGCAGTCCTTCTGTCTCGTCTCTCACTGTACGTGTCTCTCCTCTTCCTGTCTGACTGTAGAAAAATCGTGTCCACCAGCAGCTTCATGAGCATCTGCAGGATGCCATGTCCTTCTTAAAGGATGTTTGCGAGGTATTCCCGCTCTTCAGACAGTCACGTCCTGTCCTTCTTTTTCATTCAGCCATCGGCTTTCTTTTGATTTGGCTGTGCTTTTTCTGTTTTGCCATTTCACCTTTGATGACATTAACACATTACAATAACAATATTGCAGTTAGTGGAAAACAGTTTTGTTTATTTCAGCAAATGTTTTTTTTTTAAGTGGTTTAGCTCTTCACTTTTTGTCTTCACTTTGTTTTCAAGCAATCCTTTGCTTTTCAGTCTTTGTCATTTTGCAATTCCATATCTTTAATAAAGTCTCTGTTGGTATTTCTTTCATTTATGCTTATGTTGTTTTCTCTTTCTCTCCCTGCTCATTGCATCACTCTTTTCAGTCTCGGATGGAGGACCGACTGGACAGGTTGGATGATGCAATCCACGTCCTGCGGAATCATGCCGTGGGCTCCACCGCCCTGTCCAGCGACATCCACAGCCTGTTAGGACAAGTGCACAATGGCCCAATCTCAGCCATCGGCACCAATTTCTCCGCTTCTGGATTGGTCACCAACCGAACAGCACAAATGGTAAATAAAACTTCCCCATCATGAAGGAAACTTTAGCTTACGTGTTTCAGAGTCACTGAATGTCTCATTGCCTTTGACGTCAGTTATTACAGGCATGAGGGACAGAAACGCATGTGTTTTTTAAATTTTGCCTCTGCAAATAGGCTTATAAACAGAGTTGAGCCACCTGTTTAAAATGAAGGCCTGGCCATGTGCTGAAACTGAACTATTTTCCACTGAGAGCAGTTTAACTTAAACCCACATACTTTCCATAAGCGTAATGGCTGGACCCATGCTCATTCTCCCTCCTTGAGTGTTTCTGTCCGAAGACTAAAGCAACACTCAAAAAATTTTTCGTGAATGACCACTACACTCTAGTTGACCAAGAAGATCTGAAATATCCTGATAAAAATCTTGCTAATGTTTCAAACAGACAGTTTGCGCCTGGAAAGCTGTAGCACATGCAAGTGAAGCTTTCATAGAACTGTTTATTGACGGCTTAAGTCAAGCAAAGTTTGACATTCTCAGCGTGTGCTATTACACATATCATTTTCCAACAACAGTTCAGTCATTCTCTGGTGTGCCACAAAAGTGATGTTCGAAAATTTTTGGCTCGGCACAGCTTATGTTTTCAGTGGCGATGAACAGAGGTGCGTTTCATTCAGTCAGAGGAGAGGAGATTGCAGCAGAGTGACAGAGCGGTGCTGTGGCTGTGTCACGATCTGTTCGTCTGCGCGGGAGCTGTCACACTGCTGTCAGTGGACTATGTGTTCATACACACACACAAACAGAGCTCTGTGCTCCCGGCTCGACCCAAACACACACTCACACAAGGCCCTGATTCAGCCTGCAGCCAGCGTGCTTTTATTTTGGCGCACTCTTTTCTCTTTCTGTCTCCCCTCTTTTTTTTTTTTCCCCCTCGTCTTTTTTAACAACTCAGGAAATCTGACGCTTTAGTCGTGTGTGTCTGAGCGCCTCAGCTGTATGGTAATCAAGCCCAGACAGGAAAATGGCTGCCTTCTTTGGTTGGCACCCCCTTCTCCTCCACCCCTCCTCTGCCACAGACAAAGAGTTGTTTGGACACCTGTTGAGAGTGGCGCTGAGATTAGAGTGTGGGGGAAGGGTTCGGGCCTGGGCGGCATGGAGGTTAACAGAGGCCAACAGTGACTTAGGAACGCATTCCTGAAGGAAAAAGAGGGAAAGACCTCCCACCCCCCCCATATCTGTTCCTTTCTCTTCTTACGCCCATGACTCCCAATCCTTAAAAAAAGGAAGCTAGATCGCGGGCAAACATGTGCTCCCGCCTGCTGTGGCTGGGGTGGAAGGAAGAGAGTTGGAGGTGGGGCTGCAGCGGTTTCTTCTCCATTGCGTCGCTAATCGCATGGCAAGAATTTGATCAAATCCAGATGTGTTTAAAAGCCACCAGTGACGAATCCTGGTCAAACTGTCATTTGATGTTCAGCGCGAAAGGGCAGATTGTTTGTTGACACGTCCACATGTGAATAATTCACTTTGATTTGACGGAGAGTGATGTCTGGGTGTCTATTTCTATATTTGCATGAAAAATGTCAGCTTTAAAAATCTAAATTCATTTGTTTTTACAAAACACATTACACTTTACTCACTGCGGCAGTGCATGGTTTTTCTAGAGAAAAAAAGATTAATAACTTTTAGAAAAATATGTCTAACAGTTTAATAGTTGAAGTGGCAGTGAAGACAAGATTTTTCCATGTCAAATAAAGTGCTTTTTTAACTCATCAAAAAAAAGTGAAGCACAGTTTCCACAAACGTATTAAGCAGCACAACTGTTTTCAATAGTTGATAATAGTCAGAAAAGTTTCAGATAAGCCTATTGAAATGATTTTTGAGGGATCATGTGACACTGAAGAACAGCTGCTAAAAATCCAGCTTTGCAGTCACAGGAAGATATATAATATAAGTTATATTATTACTATTTTATAATATTTCTGTGTTTGGCTACTGTTGTGAGTTTTGTAGCCCTCCTAAACTCTGTAGTAACAGAAAATAATGGTTTACAATAATAATAGCCAGCAGTGTTGGATTTGAAAACTTCTAGATCATGACAGTTGTAAACTTCACATCACATCATAAAAATCCACCTCCGTCGTTTTTATACGTTTTATAAAAAAGAAAGTTGATATGAATTTATTAGTTATAGTCATACAATAAAAGCATACTGAATACACAGTGTTAAAACAGAACACCGTATACAATATACATATATGTATACTTGAATGCTTTTAAATAACCTGGTGTTTTCCATTTCCCTTCCACCACTACCTCTGAAATCCAATATTGTCTGAAGCAGTGCAGCATCCAGTCCAATGTTATGTTACAATCAACCTGCCTCTCAAAGCATAGACGCACGCTTTCAAATTGAAAACAACATGAGAGTGTTTTTTGGTGGAACAGAGTCAGAATTCAGGACTGAAGTGCCGTGTGTCTCTCTGAGCACAAATTTGGGGCTGTGAAGGTCGTTCTTTGTAGTGTGAATACCACTCAGTTCTTCAGAGGCGAGGTCACACTCTACAGTAGGAACACAGGGACTCTCTGCTTTGAAGTCCAAGATCTGTCTCTTCCTCGATTTAATGTAAATCACTTTTGTTTTCTCGGCACTGATCAGATGGCTTCATGATCAGAGGGACTCTTGATGTTTTGCTCTGTTCTCTGCCTCATGTATTTATGGCTATCTGTTCTGACAGGGCTCTGTTCACTGCGAAGACACCGTCAGCCTGAACAACAACCACGGCGGTCTGCAGGCCACCTCCAGCTCGGAGCTCAACCACCAGGCAGAAACATTCAGAGGTTGGAAGCTTTTTTTTTTTTTTACACCACTTTTAGTTGTTTTTTTTTTTGTATTTGTCTCTTTGGTTATGATTCTTATGCATTTCTATGACCTTACAGTAAGCGCTAGATTTTAAAGGTTAAGTGTTTATTTTAAGCAACTGTGTATTTTCGTTGTGTGTGACAGGAATCGCTAGTGCTCTGGCCAGTCAAGTTGCTCCTGCTCTGGACCTGAAGGTCGAGAATCAAGAAAAGGATGACATGAATGATAACCAGTCCTCTGACGACCTCAAATCAGACGACGAGAGCGATAAAAGAGATAAGCAGAATCGAGGAAGCACTCGACCAAGGCAAGGCAACCGTGCATTGAAGTGTCCTTCAGGACTTTAACAGTGACCTCAGAGACAGTGAATCTATGCCAGTGTGATGAAATGTGATCCTGGACCACAAATCCAGTTTTAAGTCCAGTCTTAAGCTGCTGGGATATTAGCAATAGCCAAAAATACATTGTATTGGTCAAAATTATCAATTTTTCGTTTTTGCCAAAAATCATCAGGATATTAGGTAAAGATCATGTTCCATGAAGGTATTTTGTAAATATTCTACTGTAAATATATTAAAACTTAATTTTTGATTAGTAATATGCATTTCTAAGAACTTAATTTGGACAATTTTGAGATTTTCTTTTTATTTTGATTATTTTGCACTTTCAGATATTTAATTGGTTGTATCTAACACTTATGACTGGTTTTGTGGTCCAGGGTCACAAATATTAGCACAGAGCACCGCTTCCGTTTACTTAATTCCTGAAATGAAATATCACATCAAGCACATATACGTTTAGGTTCCCGTGTGAAGGCCATGTTGTTCTCTGCGTCTTATCTGACAGTTGTGCATTGTTCTGCAGCAGTGTCAATGAAGACGAGGACCTGAACCCCGAGCAGAAGGCAGAGCGTGAGCGAGAGAGGAGGATGGCCAACAACGCCCGTGAGAGGCTGCGAGTCCGGGACATCAACGAGGCGTTCAAAGAGCTGGGCCGCATGTGTCAACTGCACTTGAAGAGCGAGAAGCCCCAGACCAAACTGCTCATTCTTCACCAGGCCGTCGCTGTCATTCTCAGCCTCGAACAGCAAGTCAGAGGTCAGGCACTTGCCTACATAATGCAATTATGTCATGTTTATATAACACCTGTCAGTCAAATATAAAAGATTTAATCACAATTAATGTAGATAGTTGTAGATAGTTTATGTTCACATACAGCTACATGACACACTGCATGAACGATCATGTTTGAAAAGGCATAATAGGGGCACTTTAATCAGTTCAACAGATCTCAGAGAGAAAGCTCTATAAATGCTCTGTGTTTCAGTATTGCCTTATACACAATGGTGAGATAATATGAATTCTCCTGTGTGCAGAGAGGAACCTAAACCCCAAAGCAGCCTGCCTTAAGAGGAGGGAGGAGGAGAAGGTTTCAGGGGTTTCAGGCGACCCCCAGCAAGCCCACCCGCCTGTGCACCCGGGCCTCACAGACACATCCAACCCCATGGGCCATCTGTGAACAGCCAGGTAAGCACTGTCAGCTCCACACAGAGATGTAACACAGTCAGGTGGTTAAAATACAACACAAGCAGGATTCTTTGCTTTGCTGAAGCACAAGCTGGACTCATAGTGAGCTGCATCCGTTCTTACCTTCCCTCCGAAGGAATAGAAGGAATAGTTCACCCTAGAATTTCAATTCTGTCAACATTTACTTACCCTCAAGTAGTTAAACAGTGATATTATTATGTGTTATTACAATATAAAATATTAAACTTTAAAAATAAAATTCATTCCTTTGATGACAAATGCCATCATTACTCCAGTCTTCAGTGTGACGTGAGCCTTCAGCACAATAGTTAAGGCCATCTAATATAAAGTGTGACCATATTATTCTTATATAACATATGTCTGTAACATTATAAATGTATTTTCTGTCAATTTAATACATCCTTGCTGAATGAAAGTATTGATTTCTTTAAATAAATAAATCGAAATCTTACCAAACCCAAACTTTAGTACCGTACTGTATCCACACATGAGAAAGTGATTTGAGTGGCAATCATAATTGGGTGGGTCATAAGCAATGTCCTTATCTTTCCCTCACTTTCAGATCAAATGGATCCCGATGGCGTGTGTTAGACAGAGTCGGTGACCTTGCTTTCCACGGGCGGACAGGACTCACAGTTTGTGACACAAATTTGAAAAGACAGACCACTCGAAGCAAAATTCCACCGTTAAGCAATCCTGAGATAGAAGAAAACTGGCAAGTGCCCAGCTCCCTGTGAAGACATCCCATATCGATAAGCAACTTTCTGCCCACCAGAGAAAAAAACTAAATCAAGCATAAAAGCCCCTCAGCACATATCGCTGTCTGCAAGCCGTGTGCCGCAGCTGTACAATCAGAGACTGTCGCCACCCCCTCCACCCTGAACGTGGAAGTTGCCTTGTGCCTAAACTGAATTGACGAATGCATTGTAACAGCAATTTCTTCTTTTCTTTATTTTTGTTTGTTTGTTTGTTCGTTTTCCTATTTATTATGTTACTGAGCTGTAAGTCTATGTTTAAAGGGAAAGTTCTGACATTGCTATGAGAAGCTGCTGGCGTTTCAGTAGATCTGCAGTTTGTCCGTCACATCAGAGTCATGCGCTGTCCTCAGCCTTGCTCCTGTCCGTCTGTGCTCGGCTCAGACATCCTCTCCATCAGATTAATATATTCAGATCAAATTCCGTGCCCTCGCGAAAGAATCTGATGGCTCCCTGTGTCTAAAAAAGAAAAGGAGATAGAAGTAATATATTATTTATATTTATCATACATTCATTCCGCAAATAACAGCATGAGAAACCAAAACTACCTAATTCTTGATGATGTTTGTCGATAGTGTAGCTTGTCACTGAGTTTTGACCGGATTCCCTGTTTCGTGGAGACGACGGCAAACTCTGGCTTTACTGAAAGGTCAAAGGTCAAACACAAGCTGACATGTTTATACTCATTAGTGAGCAGTACAGATACGGAAAGCAGAACGTTACAAAACCCCAGCATTCCCTGCATATTTCTTAGTGTCTTAAACGGGAAAGGGGACGCAGTCTCGTCCTTTTGATTCCTTTGCCATATAGTGTTAAGGGTAAAGAGAAAGTGTATTTCCCATTCAGTTTGTTTGTATTCAAACGCTACTTTATTTGGTGGAAGAGCCGTGGTTATGCCGAGGGCATCTGTACTGAGGAATCTCTGTTATACCGCGAGACATGGCACTGTTGGGAAAAAAAAAAAGAGTTGGATTTAAAACGAAGACCATTCATTCACCTGGCCTGAATTGAAGTTTTGTTTTATGTTCTTTTGGGTTTTTTTCTAAAACCATTAACAGTTTTAAAAAAAGAGAAAAAAAAAAAGAAATACTCAAAGTAACCACATGTTATATGTTTATTTGTAATTGTATACAAAGCATCTCTCTAGGCTTCATAGTAAAGCGTATATTTGTCGTGTGAAAATAGAAGGATGTTCTAAGTTACTTAGAATGGCTTTGTCTTACCCATCATGCATTGAAGTACTTGATACTTGATCAGCAGAATGTGAGCGCAATGTCTGTTCAGAAAGAGAGAGAGAGAGAAGCTCTATGAATTCAAACGCTGTGAAGCATCAAAATCAGCAATGATGAACAAAGCCAGTTTGGATCAGGATTTTTTTCTGCCATTATTTGTTTTCTTTGTAAATCTGAAGAGAGCAGCAGTCGCCACTTCCGTTTTTTTAATGTGTGAGTTTTTCTTTAAGACCAACATTTTTTTTGTTGTTGTTTACCGTCTTGCTTTGGTTTTATTTTTCTGGCCTGTCTGTTTGTCTTCCATGCGTTCACATCGTCGAAACAGGACTGCCACATTCTCACGTGAACCACTCTCTCGAACACGAAGAACAAAACTTAAGGAAATCAGCATTATTTTCCTTCTGTGTTTTTTCTCTTTCTTTGCTTTGTGGAGAGAGTTTCCTTCCTTAACAAAATTATCGTGACATCCACTAGTCTTTGTGGCCTTGTTATACATTTCAGTATTCAAGAGCTTGTATTTTTGCCGGCTGAAAATTAATTGAGGTTGAGTCATCTCTTTATCTGTTGTTTTGTTTTCCCTGTTTTTCCTTTTTTTTTCTGTCTTCTGTTTTTCCTCTGTTGGATATGTTAGATTTCGCTGTCTGTCCTGATGCTTTCCCTCATAACAAAAAAAATGTATGAAAAAAAAACAAAAACATTTGGCTTATTTTTCACTATAGTTAGTCTTTTATACAATAATATTGTAAGAACATTTCTTGAATTCTAAATATTACTCTTTCTAGATTTTTGAAATCAAAAGTTTTGAGTAAAAAGTTTCTTACTTTATTTTACTATATTAGATAGTAAAAAAAAATGTACGGTTATTTACCATAACCTGTCCATTATTATAAAAAAAGATTATCGATAGCATCTTAAGAACGTAAGTAGGATTGTAGCTCGCAGTCTAGTACGTCTGGGGTATTGTACGAGCTCGATGTTCCAGAGGATGTGCTCTCCATCTCTGTCTCCAGTCTGCATTGTTGGTTGATGAACGATTTGTACCCATGTCAAAATTCAAGGTATTGTCAATGCACATCAGAAAACCAGCAGTAAGAAGTCGAATTCTTTTTTTTTTTTTTCTGTCTCTGTAACAGAAAACACAATATGTATATAACATTTATGTAGCAATAAATGTGCCATCTTTTTTAACTCTATTGTATCTGCCTTTATTTCTATCTTACAGCATTTGGTTGTCATCTACTGCAAAACTTAATCAAAATACATAACATAATTTCACTATTATCTAAATTATATAAAGAGTCAAAGCTTGGCATTACGTCTTGTAGGCTTGTCAAAAGATTTTGGACATTCTTTCACCTTTTGAAGAATATTAGTAACCAAACGGCCAAACATACATAATGACTGTTTAAGGGAATAAAAACTGCTATCAATTCATCAAATGATCTTTTGATATTTTTATATTTGTTTGGACCTTCCTATATATATTAAGTCTTATTTAAGCAGCTGCACAAACATCATATTAACTGTTTTTTTTTCTAAAACATTATGGAATCCTTTTCTGTTTTTAGTGTAAAAACACAGTGCAGTATTTAGGGAAAAATATATTATTTTGCCTTTCTAAATTAGCCAGTGTAGCTTTTATTGTTAGAAAAAAGCCAGTAATTCAGATTTCAGTTGTAAGAGTTCAACATCTGTCTTTAACTTGACTGAAAGACAAACATACTTTGCGTCTCTAGTGAGAGATCATGGGAAAATAGCATTGGAGTATGACACATTGCGTATTCCCACTGTTAATTGACTTTGCTTCCTAATTAAATGGTTTGTTTTCCCCATTTCTGTGTCAGTTATGAAATATGGGAGCACCTGTTTTTTTCCCAGTAGTGGTGAACGTTTTACAGCCGGAGTCTTTCTGCGTAACGCGACTCCCAGCATACCTCACCAAACTCTAATAACATTTCGCTGTTTATTTCTCATTTTTCATCTCATCCGTACATTTTTTCCCAATGACATCAGTCCTGGCTGTCCAATTAAAAGACTAAACTAAATCCCAGAACTCATCTCCTTGGCTTACACATCTGCCCTAAATTATGTCTCTGTACATGTGTGCGAGAGACTCTTTCTCATTGAGTTGCGCTGACAGGTTGGGCCCAGGATCTGCTGTGAGACAGAAACGGCGCTGAGGAAGAGGTTGCTAAATGCTGGAGAGACCTCGGCCAATTCCGACTCTGTCAGCCTTCCAACAAGACACCTCATCTGGAGACCGCTCCAACTCCGCTGACTGGGTTGGAAGGCTTTGTCCCATTTCCTCCCTCTGTGTGTGTTTGTGACTGTGTGTGCATATTCCTTCCTGCCTTTATCAAAACCGTGCCCTGGAGTGTTTACTTGCAGTCGGCTAGAAAAAATGGCCAATGTTTTATAAGCATGGGACCACCGTGTTTGCGAGCTGACTTCCTGTGGATCTGGCTGCCTGGGACAGCCCAGCGAGGGAGTGTCATGGTGGGCTTGCTGACAGGAGCATCTTGGCTTCTGCTGCTGGACCGCAAACAAGGATGTCTCGGCTGACATGCATTCGATCACGACGTTCCTGCTGACTCTTTTCCTTTCAGTGAAATCGCTGTTGGGTTTTATTTGAGGACCATGGTTAGGGGTTCTGTGTACCAGACTTTTACTTTTTTCAGATGTTCTGTTTAAAACGGATGAACTGAATTCTTCTAAATAGGTGCTAATGTGATACTATTACTAACACTTGCTTAAATTACTGTATACCATTGCTTATCAACCAAACCATGGCTCCTAGACAAATTTTGTTCACTTGGTGTCCCATGATTGTGTGTGTGTGTGTGTGTGTGTGTATGTGTGTTATTGAATTTAATGTGAGATCTGTTGAAAAACTATTCTTAATATAACATTAATCTAGGATGAAATGTAGGCATATTGCTGTTTTTAATGTTGATATCCACCACATAAAATGGTTATTTTGGTCTGTCCCGTGTCAGAGGTCTTGAGACCAACAATTTAAAATCATACATTCAGTTGACTGTAACAAAAATATTTTTAATTCTAAACTAATTTTAATTTTAAAAATGCATGTTTGTATATCTGGATCAAGACAAGCTACTTATTTGTGACTGTGTGTGACTATACACGTACACTATACACTAATAGGTGTTTTCATGTTATTTATCTATTTGCATTTTTAGTGGAGTAATACAAACAGACAATGCACATATAACATTTAGTCTGATTATCAACATTTTTAACTGACGCTGATTAACAGAAAATAGGCTAAGCTTTATCTTGTATGATTTTCAAGCCCAATTGTTAATTCAAAAGGTAGAAAGCTGTATTAAAATAGCTGAAACATAATATATATGCATGTCTTATTAATGTGGGCCTTTCTCAAATTTTGTAAATCCACAAGGGGTTCAGAGTGTAATTTTTATCCACAATAATTTCACACTTGTCTAGTATATGTCACTTTGTTTTAGAATTACAGTTTATACGTTTCTTTATTTAAGTAAAATGTGACAACATGCCCCGTAGGTGGGGTACATTGTAAAAGCTGAGGGGCACGTTGTAACATGACCATATGACAATTAATAATAATTTCTCATTAAAATAAATAATGTGAATTGCATTGTAACGCCACATCTGCGCAACAGGAATTTAAAACCGGTTACTGTCTTCTGCTACGAAACTGATAAATAACAGATTTGTCTCATTTTTAAAAGATTTAAAATGTAAATCTTCAAAAGACTTTTACATTTTGGAGCTTTATTTTCTGTATAATGTTGATTTGGTAACTAATAATAGCATACTGTAAATGTGGTTGTGTTACTTGTGTAGCTCACCCCGTTACTCGCGCTCCTCTAGTCTACGCTCTTGGGCTTAAAAAAAGCAAAGCGCGGATTTTTTTTAAAGAAAACTTTAACTTGTTAATTTTAAAGAAAACTTTTAACTTTTCATGGCGTCCTCAATAAAACAGAAGAAAGTGAGTTGGTTTAACTAGGCTGCATTAAATGTTTAAAGTGAATAAATAAATAAGCTTATATTGTTGTAAGGTTCAATAACTAATAATATGTAGCATAAACTCTATGAAGACGTCGAGCTGAATGAAAGCACAAACCCATGTGAAGAAGACACTGCAACGCCCCTCTCTCTATCAGACGCCCGGATTCCCAAACGGGACAAACAGCGCTCCCTGCTGAATTGACACAGAGACCACACTCCACACAGGACTCAGAGAGATCAAAACACCACAGACCCACGACAAAGGGAGGAGTCATCACTAGATACACTCTTGGGTTGATCTGTAAGTGCAAATGCAAAGTTCTGTTACTAAACAACTTAGCCTAGTAAAGGCCAGGGGTCTAGGATTAACATGCAGATGAGTAGTGATGACCGATTTTTTATTTTGGGATAAACTATCCCGACACCAAAAGGATGCACATTAAAACACTTAACAACTTAATAAACACTTGGGGAAAACTGCTTCTTATTTTCCCAAATCTGATGAGATCTGTGAGGTCACGTGCACCCACAGAAAGCAGCCAGTGCATCCTCATCAGTCATCATCTGTACAATTTCACATTGGTGTCTCATGATATTTTTCTATCAGTTTTTAGCAGTGTGACTACACTAGGCCAGGGTGTGTTAAAGTGTGTTCTGTCACTAGATGGCGCTGTCAGTCTAAACAGCTGTAAGGGAGAATACAGCAGTATATTCATAATGCTTTAAGGTAATTTTTAATTTTTTATGACATTTTGGTATTTACAACAAAATTCACTCTAGCATTTAAAAAAAAACATTTCATATAGGGTAAGTGTTTTCTTGACATTGTTAGGCCCTACTCTCGTAGATATGTATAACCTACATATCTAATACTGACCACGAAGACCGAACTGAATCGTTCTTGTTGTAGAACTGAGAATTAAACTCTCAACAAAATGATTTTATAATGATGGTTGTGATAATGAGTTAAATCAGTAGCCCTCTGAATCGTTGAAAATAAATAAATGAATAAAATATTCCATAACAATACACAACCGACAGTAAAAATGAAATGAACCATTGAAAGGTGAATAAATAAACACATTAGATTTATTCTCTCCCAACTTTGACCTCAGAAGTATTTTCCCACAACGTTGGTACTTTTATTTGTAAATTATTATTATTAATATTATTATTATATTTATTAATATTATCATTATTACTTATTTTGTTTAGCTTTTTACTTGGTGAGTTTAAGTTGAAAAAAAAAACATTTAAAACAAAACAAATCCAAAACATTAGCTACATATTAAAGTGTTTTTGAAATACTAGAATAGGATGTTTTCAATGTAGCTACATCATAGAGAGGTTATTAAATGCATTGAGGGTTTACAGTTGCAAAATCTGAAAAATAAAGGGACATATGCTCCTATGTTGAAAATGGCCCTTCTCCATCCTGTTTTAATAATATTATCACACGAAAACCCTTGATTTCACCGATACTGGAAGCACAAGTGCGTGGCTGGCCTACACCCAGTTTCTGTGCGGAGTCCTGTGGAGCAGACCAAGCTCTGGGTGGAGTGAGTGATGGCTGTGGGCGGGGCTTCGCGCTCTTCAATAACCCGAGTGCGTGAAGTAAAACTAGTCTAAAAACAAGACGCGCAACAAGTGACTTTGACCAACTGAGTGGAGATGGAGCTTTCGCTTTGTGTCACCGCACTTTACAGAGCTTAATGAGCAAATAAGCGCTTACTTTTTTGGATAAACAACAGACAGCGGTAAGTGCTGCTTTTGGGTTTTGTTTTTATTTATTAGCGTGCTAATCTCTGCTGTTCTAGAGGCAACATGGCACTGTGTTAAATGACATTTCTTAAAACATTGGAATTCAAGTTTATAAACTTTAATGAGCAGCCAAACAGATAATGTTCTTGTATTGTAAAAAACAAAAACTATATTATTAGACTGCACCTGCAGTGCTTGGAGCGTCTGTTCGGATGATTGTTTGGTGTTAATTACGCAAAAATCTTAGTTAGTATGCAGAAAGCAGTATAACAACAACAACAAAAGTAAATAAATCTGGCTTAACCATATGCTTGTTATGCATCCCCAAAGTAAATAGTTGCATTATTCAATATGAGTAGATTTGCAGTATATTGTAAACCAATGCATTAATCTGGTCAAACAGTACCCATGAAGTTAATTGTAAGATGGCTGAGTATCCCTGCTATCCCTCCTGACAGAGTTATGGTGTTTGCTTTGTCATTTAAAGAATGATTATCCATAAATCTCATTGTTGATTTAGTTTTTTTTGTTGATGCTCCACAACTATAGCCGTGTTTTTGGTCTAGATCAGGGAAAAAGTTTAGGAGTTGGTAGTTAAACTTCAGCAGAAAAGCCCTGTTTTGGATTTCCCTGGAAGAGGAATGCAGGTGGAGGCCTGGTTGCAAGAGTTTGTCCAGCCTGAGTTAGCCTCCCTGTCAGAGCTACACATTTCCAGTGGGCACAATGAGAGGAAAGGAGCTACATTAACACCATTGAGTCCCTCTGCACATAGTACATGTGATACAGGAGCTGAAAGAGGCTATTGTGTCATATCCTTTTTTTCTGCAGCAGAGCTCTGTTCCTTGTGGATAAGGGGGCTTGCCGCTTTTTAACTTGCCCTTATTGTTCTTTCTCATCGCCCTCTATGGAGCTGGAAAGTTTGAGTCTCTTCTTGCTCTCTTGAGTGTCTCGGATGATGAGAAGAGCGCTCCTTTTTAGCTTGTTTGTTTATGATGGTGATGTGTTCGTTTAGTGTTTTTTGTAGTAGTTTTTTATCCTCACGACTTTATGCTTTCAACCTGTAGTCTCTAGTGTCACCTTCCTTCTTTATTGAACGGATTCTTTACTTGCCCATTGAAAGTGAACCAATGCGTCTTTGTTGTCTTCATTGTCAAGTCCTCAGGGATCTCACAGGTTGCATGCATCGTAATACACTGTATGCTTTGGTCATACCATGTGTTGTTGCGACAAAGACATCAATATGACTCATGCAATCTTTTGTTGTCTTTGAGGTGAAAGGATGTTATCAGTGGGGTCCAGAAGAAACTGATAATAGCCTGTTGCCTGGTGTGATGCCTGTAGTGAGGTGATATTTTTGCAGCTTTGTGTTTTGCCATTTCTGAGGCACAATACTGCTGCTTATTGCGTATGTCACTGAAGCTCTTTAGACGTGAGTGCACTGTCAAACATTGTGTGAGTCTGCGTTTCTGATTATATGCAGTCAAAATTGGCAACATTCTGAATACGTTGTACTCAAAGACTCAAATTATATGAAAACATCTATACTTGACCTCTTTAGTGAAGAAATGAGCTCTTGACAGACAATTTAGTCACCAGCTCTTTCAATTGAATACAAAATCTGACTTCCTCCGCTTATCTTCCTAACGCAGCCCCCATACTGTACACTGACATCATTTACTTTTTTTTTTTTTGCCCATGTTTGTTTTTGTTGAGATGTAATCTACATTGCACTTTCTGTTAGCTTTAGTCAGCAATGTCAGTGTGATTGAGATTATAAAGTCTGAAACCGGGCTGAAAGTTACTTAATTTGCAGTTACTTAAGTTCCTGCATGCTTGGCATGCTCTTATGAAGTTAGCGGTTATTATTGTACTGTTTGAAATGGCATCAGAAATTGTTAGTCATCCTCTAACTCAAGTTTCTTGGAATAACTACGAACTCTGTGGCATGTGTTCCTGTCAATGTTTGTCTCAGAATAAATCCCAAACCCTGAGCACTGGAAATGTTTAAAAGGCTTGAAAGGTCCTGTTTTGTCCAAACAACCTTTGTTTGTGGTGAAGGATCATACTTTAATATTTACTATGACTTTGGTTTGAGGCCTCGCTTCCTAAATTTTGCACGATTATTTTATTTTAAGTCTTAACAAGCCAAGCTACATAGCTTAGACAAATGCTGTTAGACAGTGTCATTGTGGCATTTTAAACTGTAAAGATAGTGTAAGCATCACAGACTACTTATGTAATAATGAGATTATGGCTTTGTTTGCAGAGGTGAGCCGCTCCACAGAGAGGGATTTGATTGTTTCTCTCAGTGTTTCTGATGGAGTCTTATAGAGTTAGTGGCATGCCAAACACTGGACTATCACAAGGCTATCCACAACCTTCCCGCTCGAGAGGCCAGACCAATGGTACTTATGGCCTAAGTATCAGAGTTCAAGGAATAGATGGACACCCCTATGTGGTACTCAATAACCAAGACAGAGGTCCAAACCCCTATACAGTTCCACAAAGCAATAATGGATATATGGATCCTGAAAGTCCGTTCAATTATGATGAATATGATTTCAAAGGAAGCCAGAAGAATCTTTCTGAAAGTCCATATATGGATTTTATGTCTCCAAAGCTCCATGGAGGTCCTCACAATGGGACTTCTGATCCTAAGAGGCAGTCTAGTCTGTTAAATTTCCAAAAGCATCCAGAGATTCTCAAGCCATATGATCCTGACAGCAATACTCTAGATACTTTTCGAAGTCTGCCTTCAGTAGAGATTCGAAATCCCTACCCAGGATCCCTACCCAGAGCCAACTCCCCAACTGTAAGCCAAGCCAGATCCTCCAGCCAGGTTCCAGAAGCATCTTTACCAGATGGCAGAGGACATGCCCAACCTCAAGTTCATCCACAGACACTCCCGTTCAATGTCCAACCTCAAACCGGTTCAGCCAAAGGCCATGTTCTTCCACAGCCTCAGCTCAAACCACCTGTTCAAACACAACCTCAGGTTAAGCCACCATTGAAGACTCCAGTGCCCTACCAACCTCCGTCTCAGCCTTCACAACGCCTTCCAGTTCCTCAGCCATCTACAACAGCCAACAACCCCAGTGACCAAACCAAGACCTCTTCTAGACCTTCCAGCTCAGTTAGTAGCTCAAACTCCAGTTTGGAGCGAAGTCGACGTGAGCCGGACGTGTTGCCCTTGCGCCGTGTTGACTCCAGTGGCCCAGTGTTGCAGTCTTCCTCCTCACGAAAATCTTCTCTGGGCTCCATCACACCAACCAAGGAAGACCAGTTAGACCAGCTTTATGCAGAGACTATCAACCGTCATGAGAACCGGCGCTACATCCCATTCCTGCCTGGCACCGGGCGTGACATTGATACTGGTTCGATTCCAGGTGTGGATGAGCTCATTAAAAAGTTTGACATCAAAGAGACTCAACAACGCAGGGGTCGGTCAGGGCGGAGGAATCGACTGAACCCAGAAGACCGCAAGCGTTCCCGTAGTGTCGATAGTGCCATGCCATTCGCGCTTGAGGGTGACTCTGACTATTTGGATGAAGTTAGTCGGAATCGAGGCAGGTCTACAGAGCATCTCCTTCGCCCGTCACTGCTCCTGCAGAAGGCTGCAGGAGCAAAGACCTCCCCCATGTCGCCAACTTCTTCTGTCGGGCCCAGGATGAACCTAAGAAACCCAACACAGGTTAAAAGTGCTCCAGGCTCTCCTCAGGGCACAGTCTCCAACTCTTCAGCTGCTATTCTAGGGTACAAGAATCTTCAGAGTCGTCCCTCTGTAGCAGCTGTAGAGAATAAAAATGAAGAGGCCAAACCATCTCAGAGTGTGAAGTACCTGTCAAGTGTGAAAATGGGATCAATTTCTCGTCCCACTGTCAATGGTAAAACATCAAGCACTGAAGTGGATGCTCAGGTAAGAATGCATATTATTACTTCCGTTTGCTATACATGATATATTACCACCATTATGGGGTGACCAATAACTTGTTTTATGCACATATACAAATCAAATATTTATTTTCTTTTTTTAATACTTTTGCTCAGGTGACACCCGATCTTCTGCAAGGTCAAGAAGAGCTTTCACAGCAAACAAATGAAGAGACTGCCAAGCAGATATTATTCAGTTACCTCAAAGATGGGTGAGTGCAATTTTGGCCTGCATGTCTCCTCTAGGATATAACTTCTCAATACAATTTTTTTTTTTCCTGCAACATGTTGGTTTCACCAGGAAACTTCAGTCTGACACATTAAAGTTTCTAATAAATTAAAACCGTGACAATTGGTGAAGTTTTGTTTCCTACTCAATAGTGTTCAGTGGTGTTTTTTGAGATTTCTTAGAACTGTACGTGTTTCCACATAGTCTGACACACAATGATAACACTACAAGAATTTTACCTCCCCTACATTGATTTGTGTACAGTAGAATCATCCACTCACAACCTGCACTCCCACACCCCTATCTTACACGTTCAAGGAAAAAAACAGGTTCTTAATGTTCCTCCTCTAACATCTTACATCAAAATAGCAAACCAGCTTGTTAGATGTTCCAGGCCATTCTTTGTCTCACTGCCAACAACTCAAATCTGTTCTTTGCTCACACTACATTTCCACCCAAAACAGCACTGTTTCCTGCTCTCATCTAATCCTTCATGATCACTGCACTGCTTCAAACACATGCTGTAGGTGCGAATAGCGAATAGCTGAACCTGTGCCCTTCCTGAACTCCATATTCTTGATGTAAAAAAAGTCCCGCCCTCTCTGCATTCCTTATGTGCTGCATGGAGGGAGCTAAGCCGCGCGGATTATACACCGGTGTCTGTGAACCCTCTGAAGCCTTGCAGATGTAGGATCAGATATCTTCTGGTCAATGGCAACCTTTATTAACCAGCCCTGCACACTGAGATAGTGGTTAGTTACCATTCAGGGGCACGTGCTGTAGATGCACCAGGGTCGTGGTAGTTGTAATGGAGCAAAACTATACTGTCAGTGTTGTGACTTGACACGTCTGTTGGCGACAGCGGCTTACGTCATGAAACCATTAATGACAGTCCGCTCTGTGGGAGGTGTGTGTGTGTGTGTGTGTGTGTGTGTTTGAAGGAGAGGCGGTGCTGGTCTGCTGGTTTCTCCTCTCTCTTTGTGAAATCTTTAATCTGTATATGCATGGCAGTAACCCAATGTTCTGTGCTTTTCCCTGATGCATCACTCGAGTGCCCTGGGAACATGCGGGCGTCCGTGTCCCTGCTCAGACACACATTCCCAGACATGTGACTTGTTAAAAGAAGGTAGTAATTAGGGGTGGGCAGGTCATGAGGTGACACATCAAAGCTTGAGTACTCTGTGCTCTCCACGCAGGCAAAGAGCCAGACTTATTTTTTTTTCCAAGAATATCAGGGATTATACTCTGATCCACACAATCACACACTATCAACA
This sequence comes from Enteromius viviparus, assembly GCA_032353835.1. NCBI lineage: Eukaryota > Metazoa > Chordata > Actinopteri > Cypriniformes > Cyprinidae > Enteromius > Enteromius viviparus. Next base: position 19,575,665 of record JAUCNO010001819.1, read on the forward strand.
CACACTTTGGTTCAGAGAAAAGGACTCTCAAACCTTCTGAATGAATTATGAGCACTTGTGTCATGTTTTGCAGGAGCAATGATAACGATGACACCACCAAGAGGAAGGTCAACCTGGTGTTTGAAAAAATCCAGACCTTGAAGTCACGGGCCGCTGGGAACGTGCAAGCCGACAACAAAGTGAGCCGTTGTTGTGGCATTGTAATTGGGTTCAACAAACAGCTAAGACTGTGAGCCTCTTATAACAGAGACTTAGTCTATCTCTTGGAGAAAGTATAAAGGGTGGCTGAGGTTATTTACTCAGCAAACAGCATAGTCATGGCTAATGGTTAAGCATGCAAGTAAAATCAGATCCAGGTTTAAGTCTGTTTTACTTCATTTATGTTAAATTATTATTATTCAAAGTCTTGTGTATGAAAAGATTTTATAGATAGCTTACAGTAAATAAGCATTAGAAATTCACATCTTTTGAAATATTTCTGATTTAACCTTTTATTGAGAACCTGCTGTTTTTATTCTGCTTACCTGTGAATCTCTATTGAATCACTATCATATAGTGCTAAAACAAGAGCTGTGTTGCTTATAAACCTTCCTCTTTCAGTCTCCAGACCTTGCATCCCAGGCTAGAGCCCTTCAGGAGCAGAAAGCAGAACTGGAAAAAGAAATCGTTGATCTTAAGAAGCAGCTTGTGGATGAGAGCAAGGTAACTGTGAAACCCTCCCTCTCTTTCTTTCTTTCTGTCTCTCTCTCTCTCTCTCTCTCTCTCTCTCTCTCTCTCGCTCTCTCTCTCTCTCTCTCTCTCTCTCTCCACTAACACCTCTGCAGCTTTAACTCGTCAACTGTACCTTGGACCCCTGCTCTGTCTGTTTGGTCAGTCTGTTAGAAGCTTCCGTGTTGGTGGAAAATCCCACTCCTATCGCCCCTTAAGATCAATAATCAGATTAACCAATTACTGGCTTATTATAAAGACTGGGCCTTAAATCCAAAAAAAGATGCCCAGTGTCCCAAACAGCCGATGATTTTGAAGGTTCAATAAGGTTGCTGTCATTTCTTGTCCTTACTGTCATGTCTTATTATGCCTTTCCCTGCAGAAGCGCAATGATCTGAGCGAGATTCAGCTGAAGGCGGGAGCAGGAATGAAAGACTTGAGGAAAGAGCTGGATCAGAGTCAAGCCGAGTGCAACAGACTGCGGGACAAGCTTAGTAAAACAGAAGCTGACCTGCGCACTACAGTGGAAGAGTAAGATGTTGTCCTGTGGAAAGAAAGACCCATACTAAATATGTAGCATACTCAATAAAAATGGAACACCTGCACATTCAGATAAAAGCTCATATGTTAAACGTTTAGCTTTATTTAAATCCATTCTGCAGAATTTGACCCCAGACTCCAACCAGAAGTTGCTGGTTAATGTCTGGCTGGCCTTGTGTACGCTTATAAGCGATCTGTGTGTTCACTGTGAACATTGGAGCAAAAGGAAAGCTTACAGGTGTTGGCCCTGATGTGAATGCTTCTTACGCTATGAAAATCTACACTACCCTTAGATATACAGGTTTCAGGGATTTCTCCATCTTGGCTTTAAGGTTGTCAAAATAAAGTTTAAATTTTCCCCTGTGACACCATGGTTTGGCAGGGGTTTATATGGACATGAGCTCAGCAGATTATCAGGCCTGTCTCTGCTGGCTCTTGTTTCAGTTCAGAATGCAGGTATCCTGAGTGTGTGTGTGTTTCAGACTCTACCAGGTGAAAATGGAAAAAGAGCAGTACCAGACGGAGATCCGAGACCTGCAGGACCAGCTCTCAGAGATGCACGATGAGCTGGATGGAGCCAAACAATCTCAAACAGACAGCACAGACAAAGAGGCCATGATGGAGGTACAGCATTTAATCAGCAAGCAGATATTTGCAATATTATATGATGACAATACATACATTGTACTTATATTCTGATGTTAGTACATAGTAGGGTTGGGCGATGCCGACCATTTGGCATCATACGATGTCTAATGTGAAACATCGCGATGGACGATGATATCGTCGTCACCATAGGGGGCGGGTGGGGTGGTCTAGTT
>JAUCNO010001819.1:19577833-19605000 GCA_032353835.1 Enteromius viviparus
TCGAGGTTCTCCGAACCCCCGGCTCGCCCCCGACAGCACGCCAAACTCGCTTTATTTTGCTACCATTGTTGAAAAAGTGCAAACTCTTGAAACTATTTTAATAGCTGAAACAGCAGTATAAGATGTTTTGGTAGAAGGGGAAAAAGATGGACTCGGATCGGGCTCGGACTGGTAATTCTGACAAGCTGTCGGACACTAAATTTGAGGCCCTTGCAGGGCTCTACTCCAAATGATCACCAGTAAAGAGTTGGGTATTAAATGCGGGGTCATGTTGAGATGATATTGAGATGTGCCTGATGTCAGAAAGTGTTTGGAAGTTCAAAGGAATCATTATTTTTAGAAGATACGTTGTTCTTCCAGTGTGGAGGATGTTCAAAGTACTGAAACGGTAATGGAACATTTTCATGCTACATTAAACTCTTTTACCTCAAAAGATGGATGAAATTTTGATACCTCACATTACGACCCCTTTAAAAAGGGAAGCTCCTGTGCGTTCTTGTCCTCATCTGCTCCTCTCTTCTAGTGTTTCCCCTCTCCTCCTTGTTTCACCTCTTTTTATGTGCACTTGTGTGTCCTTGGAAGTGAAAGCTAAGTGTTTGTCTCTCTGTACTGCCTCCTCGGCCTAATGAGGATCAGTGTTGTTTTAAACATGAAATCGGAGTCTCGGCTGAGAGCAATCAATACACGGCCATTACTTCTCTCTGTGAAGAAGCAGTCCATTTCTCTCTCTCTCTCTCTCTCTCTCTCTCTCTCTCTTCTCACACACCCGTCTCTTGTCTCAGCGTATTTTCTGGTATCGGATATTGGCTTTGAGGGGGTTATGAATTGTTGGCTCCCAAGGGCATCTCCGTGCACCACTCTGCCAATTACACTTCTGAATAATGGCCCCCACGGAGGTGCCTAACATGCCTCAGCTGGAGTCTGATACATATATACACCAGAGGATGACCAGAACTCTGATTGGACCGGAAATGAGGCCTGACTGTAAAGACGTCATTGAAATCCAAGTGAACTTTTGTTTCAGATCAATTATTCAGCCCCAATTTGATTACAGCCTTATTTTAGTAAGCTGACACTTTTTTTAAGCTGCTACTTTCTGTTAAAGTGATCTTACATACTTAAAGTTTTCAGTGTTTATTCTAGCTTCAAGCTGCAGAGTTTAATGAACTTTGTGCTGCTGGTCAGAAGTCTGGGTTCATTTTTCTGTGAGCGTGAACATCTGGCAGGCTCTGTAAATGCTTCTCTATTAGATCAGCCCAGCATTAGTGGCTCTTGCTCTAGGGTTTGTGATTTAGGCTGAATTTCACAACTGATCACCTCATCCATCGCTTGAGATGCCATCACACGCTTTTGGTTCTTATGTGCAGCTTCTGCTATTACATTACACTTGCCAAAACATTTTTATTCCTTTTTTTCAGGGATGGTTGTTTTGTTGCACTAATACTAAAAAGTTGTTAAAATATGTCATTTTGTCAGGTAATAAATACAGTAAAACTGTAAAAAAAAGCCGTAAATATATGTGACCCTGAACCACCAAATGTAAGCCTTAAATTGATGGGGTATATTCATAGCAATAGCCAAAAATACATAGTAGCCTATGGATCAAAATGACTTTGATTTTGTAAATTTCCTACTGTAAATATATTTAAATGTAATTGACGTATTGCTAAGAACTTCATTAGGACAATTTTAACAGTGATTTTCTCAGTATTAAAATTTTTTTTTTGGCATATCAGATTCCAGATTTTTTAAATGGTTTAATAGTGCCAAATAAACCATAAATTCATGGAAAGCTTATTTATTCAGCTTTCAAGTGATGTATAAATCTTTTTTTACGAAATACTTGAAAATCAAAGATTTTTTCTGTGATGCAAAGCTATATTTTCAGCATCATTACCCTAGTCTTCATTGTCACAGCATTCTTCAGAAATCATTCAAATATGCACATTTGCTGCTTAAGAAATATTTATTATTACCAATGTTTTTACTCTTAATATTTTTGAGGAGAATTATATTTTTTTTTCATAATTTGTTTTTAAAAATGCAAAATTCAACTTGTCATTTGGATTTTAAGGGATATTTTATTTTTAACCAATTCTGCTGTAGTGCCTCTTTTATTAAAATTAAACATTTACTAAATTATGAAAGTTCAGTAATTCTTCTTTTCTTTGCAAATTTGAGAAAAGTATTAATTACAAAATTATCAATTAGAAAAAAGAAAGTTATTATTATTTTGAATAAGAATGAATTAAAAATTAAAACTATAAAATCAATTATCTGCTGTTCAGTTTCTATAGTATCCCGAGTCTTCTGAAGTCATATGAAGGACACATTCATCATCAAAATTAATTGTTCACCAAAATCTTGCTCTACCTCTTACCTCTTAATCTCACACATGCATTATATAGTAAATATAAAATGTTATAAAAAACTAAAGTTTGATGTTAGTGACTCCAAAAAAGGTCTGAAACAGCAAAATTGTTGGTTTTGAGAGCTATGACACAAAGTAAGAATTCATGTAAAGAGCTATTTAAACTCTCCTGTACTTTCACATGGCTTTAAGCAATTTTTTGGATAGAGGGAAGCACGTAACTTATATAATAATTATGCTGCCCTTTTTAATGACAGTAATCCGCCGTCCATTTTCATTACTCAAAAATATTTTTTGTCCTGCAGAAGAGAGAAAATTATGCAGGGCGAGTGATGTCAGAACTTTAATTTCTGCGTGAACTTTCCCTTTAAATGTTAAAGATGTATAAACAAGAATAAGCCTAGGGATTTGTGGTGCTGCAAACTGTAAGCAGAGCATCCCGTTAATTAACAGCTCATTGAGGATATGTTCAATCTGAAGTAAGAGAAGCGTACTCCTTTGTGGCCAGCACAAGAGGAGTCTGGGAAAGCTGACATACTCCCACACACTGACACATGCTTGCTGACAGCATTCCCCTGGCTCACACATTCATTTGGCCAGAGTATTTCTCTGTCTTCCACTCCGGTCCAGAGAGCCCTCATCCTGCTTTTATGTGCCATGCGCTAGCCCTGGGCAGGAGAGGACACACCTGGGGCGCGCAGCGGGCATGTCAGCCGCCAGTCCGGCTCTGCCAGCCTCTCACACACATTTACTGTGATGAACTAAACTATGATGTTCTCTTCACGATCCTTGCCAAGGCTGCTGGCTGTCTCCCAAACACGGGAGCAAGACGGGGAAAAGGAGAGGGAGGAGGATTTCGACAGGCTGCCGGCTTCTACAGTACATCCTGGAACTGATTTTTTTAATTTCAGCATATTTTCCGCCTCTAGATTTGTCTGTGCATCAAACTAATGCTTAATTTCTCTCTGTCCCAGGCAGGGCTTCCCAGTGGATTCGAGAACGCCATTCATTTTCTGGCTCTGGGTGTATCCCTCGCTGTAAAAAGTGAAAATGCAGATTTTTGCAAAAGTGACACACCTTTTCGGAAAAAGCGACTGAAGACAGGTCAGCAAACCCTGACATGCAAAACGATTGACGGCCAGAGAGTGTTTCTGATGGGATAAAAAATGTCATTTTATTTGAGATCTGCTTTCACGGAGATGTGTGTGGTGTCCCAGAACACTTATTTCAGGCATATTTGTCAGGTAATAGGACATTTTATGCAAAAATGGGCAAAAAAATCATAAGAGACACACTTCCTTTGCAAAACATTGCCCCGAAGACAAGTCAGCAGACGCTGACATGCCAAACGATTTATGGCCAGACAGTGTTTCTGATGGGATAAAAATGCCACTAATGCAGTTTTATTTGAGATCTAAAAACAGTTTTCTCTGCTTTCACAAAGATGTGTGAGGTGTCTCACAACATACATTTCAGGCATATTTGTCAGATAATAGGACAGTTATGCAAAAATGTAAAAAACAAACAAAAACAAAAAACTAAGCAACTCGCCCCCTTTTCAAAACCCCGCACCCAAAGCCAAGTCCAATCCTGATAAGCTGCAATTCTGTTAGAGCACTTTATGGGAAAAGGGACTAGTTTCTGCTTTTACAGAGACTGGTGTTTTCTTAAGTAATATCTGTCAGGTAGTTGAACATTTTATATGTCAAATTTCAAAAACTTTGTATAGCGTTTTCACCCTATAATCTAAACCAATGACTTTCAATAGTCAGGTTGTTTCATTCATAGCAAGTGATAATTATGATGATTACTCGAATAAAACCACCTAATTTAGATGTTACCTGAAGCATTCTTAGGTCAGCTTGTTAAAATTTGTTTTATAGTGCTCTGCTAGTGAAGTAATATATTCCAAGGTTAACATGTTTGATTATGTGTTTATGCTGCAATGTGCCAATTTCATACAATTACGAATAGGAGTAAAAAAATATAATCTAATATAGTAAAAATATATGAAAATACATTTTACTTTTTCATATTCCTGTAAATAAGGGTATACTTACATTTTATTTTTATGTCTGTTATGCATATTTGATGGCCAAATTCTGATTAATGTAATACAAACTTGCTTTAATAGATGCATAATAAATATTACTTTAATTGTAAAGTATTACATTGTTTTATATGATGATTTAAATGTAAAAATAAGAATGGGAGTTGAGAATAATAATACTATTGTATTAAATAGAGCACTAAAAAAAGGAAAAAAAAATAAAATAATATATTTTAAAACTATTTTTATTTTATGAAATAAATGAAAAATATAAAAACATTAAAATACAATTTGATTGTAACTAGGCATATTTGACCTCCAAAATTCTCATTAGTGCAATGCTGAACAAACAAATAAATAGGGATATTATAAAAGTAATAAATAAATTAAGCATTTATTCATTGGGGCCTGTTTGCTGTATTGCCTTTTAGTAAAAAAATAAAGTGCTTTAAATTTACAGAACAATTGCGATATTAATGACGTCATTTTACTCTAAATATATGTTTAAATATATTTAATTTCTTTTCTATTCTAGTTTTTTTTTTCTTTTGAATCTGTGATGAAATGTGCCAGACATGTTTACTGACATTTACCCCGATGATAAAATATACTGACGGGAATATACGACAGCCTTTCGATTCATGACCTAATGCACGATTTGCGTTTTGTTTTCTTAAATAAGGGCAAGGGTGACAGCGAGCGCTCTCTGGAATTATAATTAGCTCAAACACGCCACCTATCGGTCAAGAGCTGCAGCGCGCTTTGGTTCAAAAAGTGTCTGCACCATCAGTGACGACAGACACCGAGAAACTGATGGAAGGGGAGATGGAGTAGAAAGCGGGAGGAGGAGAGAGGGGAATAAAGAGGAGGGGTGGCAGAGACATTGTGTTTTTTTTTTTCTTCTTCTTTCTTATTTAATTGGTCCTGCGGGATCCGGGGCGAGTCCTCCGCTCGCAGCTGCGCAGCTTTAATTGGCTGGAGATTCCACCAAAATACTCTTGGAAAAAGCTGAGAGTTTATACAGTTTAGACCCCGGTCCCTTCTGATAAACCCACTCATTACCGAAAGCAGTGCTGGACAAGCTTTACGCAGATACTCTCCAGAAGCCCGTTCAGATCTCAGACGCGCATCACCCAGTGAGATCTGTGCGCGCACCTCCACACTTGACGCGCAACCTCTCCATCCGCCTCACTCTTCAGAGAGCCATCGATGAGCACACATCTGATAGGAGAACATCACGGGACAAGAGTTTCAGTCGCATCGGACCGCTTCTTTCCACGATTTCGCCCTTGGTTGTGTGAATGCGCGCCGCCTTCGAGACTTTCCCATCAGTTGAAGTTGCTTGGAAGAATGTGTTGGAATTTTGTCTTTATCTTCTGGACAGAGAGACATTGGTGCGCTCCCGCTGAACACGCAACAAACTAAACACCTGGAACTCTAGCGTTCTGCTGAAAGTCGCTCTTTTCTAAGGGAATTATTTCGAGAGGCAGCGATCTACAGGCTGAACCCGCGGAGAAAGGTATGCTGCATTTTTTTTATTATTCTTATGAGAGGTTTTGATGTGATTTTGATGTCTGAATGTGAACGCTCGATGTCCACACCCAAATACTCACATTTTGTCAGGTATCCTAAAAACCATTCATCTAATTTAAGTCCCAAATAGCCAGCAAATTACATCCGTGAAATTCATTTTAACATTAAAATCAAGCAGAAGTTGCTGCACATTCTCAATTTTAATACTAGACAAGAGAGAACTTTTCTTACTAATTATAGTGCGTGTTTTTTTAGCCCTGTTAGCTGATAAATGCTTCAACATGTTCAGATGTATTTCAAATGAGCTGTGACTAAATGCTAATGAATTTAAACTTTAGACTGTGGAGAAATTCTGCCGTGAATCTCGAAGCAATTTCTATACTAATCTGTCACACTGAACTGGTGATTCAATTCGAAGCGATTTCTAGCAGCCCACACTTACCACAGGTTTCGTCTTATAGCCTACTGGAAAGGGTGCGACACCTGGGGGGTTCAACGTCCGCTTACTTAAGGCTTGAACCTTCAAAAAAGGCAAAAAAATGGTGGGGGGTCTTAAAAGAATACACGTATATAACTTTTAACAGCTTTTTAATGATCATAAAAGTAAGACTTACAAGTTAGTAGAATAATAGACACCCGCGAAGTCGCGGTCGCCTGAAGCGGTTACTATAGCAACACTACGCCGCTCGAGGACTTTCCGTTAGAAGTATGTACGGACTGCACAGGAAAAAAATATAGAATAGAAAACGTTTGTTTGTGGTTTTTTTTATTGTATTTAATATGTTGTTGCATTCAGATTGTAGCCCACTTGCTAATAACTTAAATGTATTTAAAGATTCTTCTATTGCTGAGATTCATTAATATTTTGTGGAATATATTAGTGTTATATCAAATGTTAAGTGCTAATTAATGTTATTATTTATGTATTGTAAATGCTTTTTAGTTACTAAATGCTCTATTCGTTGTTCAGATGAAACAAATACAGTCATGACCAGTCATAAAGTTCATTGAACAACCTTCTAACATCATTTCTCAGAACTCTGTTGGAAAATCAGTTTGGGATGACCTCCTACATGTGCTACTCCTGCTTGTGCAATGTTGTCAATAGGTGACACCAACAACTATCATTTTCCAAAAAAAGTGGTATCACCTGATGGTCCAAGATCTTTGGAAGTTTAGAAACCAGGTCTTGTGATCCAGAAATAGAGCTCTTTGTACAGCAAAAAGTTGTCTTTCTTGCCCTGACCAGCATGATACTGAATTCCGGTCAGGTTTAATAAATCATGATCTGATTTGATCGTCCTTAACCGCCCACCAATTTCAGAAATAACCCATGATTGCTGCATTCAATCCCATCAAACAATAGCACAGCTTCTGTAATCTGCAGATAATCCAAGGTTTGGCAAATGAATTGTCTGTTCTTAACCCCCATGCGTGCTTGCACTGGAACAATGCAGGGATAAAAATACTTCAACTGGTGAATAATGTTTTGTTAGGCTACTTTAATCTCTGATGAGGAGGAGGATGATGATGATGATGATGATGGCACGATTCTGGCTGCACGAGCACTCCTTTTAATACTAAGCTCGTGCTGTGCTGTGGTGTCCTGTGCATTGATTTTGGCTATCGTTGTTTTTCCCTGCAGGTAATGAGGGATCGCACCTGAAGATGGAGCTTTTCTGGATTTTATTATTTTCTGTATTCCATCGCTACGTGCAAACGCAAGGAGTTTACGGTAAGGAGAAAATATGCTAATGTTTAGTGTAGGGATCGGGTGGGTTAGTCTCAACTGAGGTATGCTTAAGTGGTTGCAGGGCATCCTGTTATAGCATACTGGTATTTCTTGCATGACAAGACTGTGCCACCCTTGTTTCCAGCACATTCAACATCTCAGCGTTGTTTTTTCTCTTTTATGAGAGATGCTATGTCTGTTGGAAATTCAGATATGACAGATGAAGCTAGTGGTAGGTCATTGCAAGCAGGTATGGCAGTTTTGATATCAATCTATTAACACAAACTCAACGACTCTGTTCAATTAGATCATTATCAAGTAGGATAAATACTTCATGATTATAGAAAGAATGGAGAAATCTTTAGAAGCCTTCTTTAAAGAGTCTTATTGCATCACATGATTGTGATAATTGTAGACTGTAGTGCGTTTCAATTTTTTTCTCCATTTCTTTCGCTGCAAGGTCACGTTCGAGTAGATGTGATGTGCAGTAATTTCTCTCCAGGATGACACTCATTCTAACCTCAGTGCTTGCCAAAAATGATTTCTTATTTGCATAATTAAACTTTTTATATTGGTGTACCCTCTGCATTTACTGCACTTACTGTCAGTTTGTGAAAGGACTTAAAGAGCTAAATTAAATGTGCGGTGAAGAGAGAAACACTTTTGTCATATTGAGCGAACATTTAGAGCCTCTGGAACATTATGTCATGTAAAAAAAAAAGGTGATTTGTTTTTTTATTTGTTGTTTTGAGATGTTAAAAGCGTGAACACCAAGTGTACGGTGAACTCCAAGGAATCACTCTTTGTAGGATCTGTATCACTTTTTTGTGTAGTAAATAAGTGATGTCACAAATATGATTAAGCCATTGCGTTTTTGTGGGATTTAGTAATATCTGCAATGCATTATGTTAGTATATCCATCTATGTGTAAAAGCAGCATTGTTGAAGTTCCATAAAGGCGGCAAATGTGATATTTGCTTGTGTAGATTTCATTCTGCCAGACCTCTACGAGAATTAAGAATTTTTTTTTTAATAAACTGCAGGAGCTGAAATGATATGCTTGTATTAATCCCAGAATATTCATTTACTTTATTAAGTCCTCTATAAGTCCTCTATCTGTAGCTGGATGACGTCTCTTTCCCACACCCTTGTCTTTGTATCTTCATATCTCATCACGCACATGCCGTCTCACCTGACTTTTAAAATTAATGTCATGCCATACATTTCTACCCCAATCACTGTAAGACAATGTTGACTGACCTTTTTAGTCTTTATTACTTTTAGTCATGCGAGTGCGCCAAGTTTAATTTTGTTGTGAAGGCCTCCTTGCTGGGAGCGGAGTGAGAACCGCCTTTACGGTGAGAGAGAGAATGCCAGCTCAGTTAATTAAGGGCGGCAAAGCCCCAGAGTGAGCGAGACTTCACTCGCACTCCTCTTCCCACTTTATGTCTCTGCTGTTAAGCTGTTAACTCTCTGTGATCGTGACTTTATGTTGTGTTAAGGTGCTTTACTATTACAGGATTAATCTCACCAAACATGTCCAGTGGCCTGTTCCATAAAACAAGTTTACCAAATAAGCCAGGCTTATTTTTGTTAGTCTGACTTATTTTGTAACAAATCTACTGACAAGAAGCCTGACTAACCAAAATAAGCCTGGCTTGTTCTCTAATCTTGTTTTACGGAACAGGTCATATAGGTTGATTATTTTATTTTATTTATAAACTTTAATTTAATTTATAAGATTTAATGTATTGCATATTGTATTTATATTTTATTATATACTAACATTTATTCATATTTATTATTTGTAAGTAAAAGAAGCATATTGTTAGGACCTTTTTTTTTTACTTTTTAGTGAAAGTTTGTGGCATATTGTTAGGAGCATTTTTTTCATTGAGGCAGTAATTACATAATTAAGCACTTTTACCTATCAAAAAACGTCTGGAAGTTTAACTTTATTTATTTATAAGTTATTCTTTATAGCTATGGTGATGTATATGCATTACTTGACGGTAATCAAAAATTGTCATTTTAACTTTATTAACATAAAAATGGTGATTTTATTTTTGGTAATACGGTAATACATTTTTTTTCTTTGGAAAAACTCATTTCATGTTGCCATTTACTTTAAGCAAATCAGATTTTTTCTTTTCATTTTGGGATGAAATATGACCTGAATATTCTGTTGAAATATTTTTTGTACCCCCTTTCAGAAGATTCGCCCCCTCTATCCCTTATCTCTCTCTATCCTGCACAAAATGTGCTAATGTCCTTCTCTCACTCCTTCTTTTCATGAATCCAGTCTATGTTTCTTCATGCAGCTGGATGATTTCATTACTATCTCATCAGACTATCTCTCTTGCATGCTTTTTTCTCATGGCCTGTCATGCACTGTCTCTATCTTCTCTGCTTTGTCGCTCTTTTCATCTTCCTCTTCCCATCTGTACTGTTTCTGCTTATTCACTGTGTAGTTTTTGATGTGTGTGTGTTTGTCACTCTGCTAAAATTCTATTAACCCGTGGGTCAGCATGTTTGCCCTATACGGTGACTGCAGTTTTATTTTAGCTTTAGTGGCCCATGGCATGTACAGTATGTGTCAGGGAAGGGATTCTCCTGTGGATCGATGGAGATCCGCCCTGAAGCTGAATTTTATGACACTGAAAGCAACTCTCACCTGGTTTACGTCTGGATATAGGTCAGCGGTGAATGGTGATGCAAACACAAAGAAGTGTGGGTTAATGTGTGTAGTGTGAATGGACAGAAGGTGATGTGTGCATGTCCACAGGCGGACATGACAAAGAGTTTGCGAAAGTGAACAGTTGGCATGCTTTGACTAATGCATGAGAATCTGGGCAGGGGGAAGAAAATACCATCAAAGACGATCCAAAAAGACTAAAGGCATTTCGTACTATTCTGCGCTGTCAGAGAAAATTGTAAAAAGGCAACTTTAGGGCTGCCACTGCTTTTATAGGGGCAGTACCCTCAAAGCTACACCGTTGTGCCTTAGCTACCCTTAAAGGGTGCAAATGAGCATCTTAAAGGGGACATATTAGTGCTTAAAATATGAATATTATTATTTTGAGGCACTGGTTCTTAATGTGTGGTGTGCACAGATGCTGTGGGGAAATAGCAGCAGCGTTTGAGTGTGTGAATAGCAGTTGGCTCTCTGGCTTATATAAAGCAGCCCAGATTGCCAATTCCTCTGAATCTTTCTTCTTTAGACCGTTGACTTTGCGCCGTTTCATCGAGCCTGACATAGAAGATCCACGCCATTGACAAGCACAGATTCAGCGGATGGCATCACATCTGCTGTTGTGAACTAGCCGCTCGCACTCCAAAGCAACCGTGCAACATCATGTCCACACTAGATTTTTAAGCGGTAGTTTGACCAAAAACTCTGAGAACACAATGCAAACAATGTTTGACAGTGTGGGTTATATCCATAATAATTAAATAAAAAATTTGGGTTTGTTTTGTTTGGCACACAACCACCTTTTCACGAGTTTGTCCTTCCTTATGATAACAACTAGAGCGTATTTGGCATGCTGTCCAGTAGGGTTGGGCGATGTCGACCATTTGGCATCGTACGATGTCTAATGTGAAACATAGCAATGGACGATGATATTTTCGTCACCATAGGGGGCGGGTGGGGTGTTCTAGTTGTAACTAACACCAAGCCCCAGCCCACGACTGACAAAACAGTGCAGATGAGAGAGAGGATTGAGCGCAGGAGTGATCACGCACGAGTGCTTGAATTGCACTTGATGACACATCAAGTGTGCGCAAGGGTTAGATATGAGCTTGCAACCCCGTTTCTTCCCATGTACATCTGTTTTCCTGTCGTGGAAATGATTTACCGCGCTCGCCGGCATCAGTGGTGCACTCGCTTATTAATGGCATAAATTTGTGGCCATAGATTAAGTGTGTTTTTCGTGAGCTTATTGCTGCTTCTGCGACGGAGCGGAGCATCGCGATGCCGGCTCAGCATCGTGATGTCTATCGGCCATCAGCGATGGACGATGGCATCGTCTATCGACCCAACCCTAGTACATAGTAGTTAAGGCCACCTAATATAAAGTGTGACTCTGGTTTTTACTTTATTTTTGATCAAATAAATGCACCGCTGGAATCCCAAACTTTGGAGCAACAGTGTAACTTCTGTCAAGGCACATTAAATTTAATGGAAAGCCGTATATATTTGCCATTCAAATTTTACTCTTTAGTAATCTGTATCATAACAGATCCAGCTTTGCGTATTCAAAATAATTAAGACTTTGAGCTGTCCTCTCTAGGACTTCATGCAACTGAAGCTAGACCTCCAGGAGCTGCTTCTAGCCAAAGAGGAGCAGGAGGATCTGCTGAGGAGGCGTGAGAGGGAGCTGACCGCTCTCAAAGGAGCTCTGAAAGAGGAGGTGTCAACTCACGATCAGGAGGTGGATAAACTTAGGGAGCAGTATGAAAAGGAGATCCGTAAACTGCAAACGGCTGTGGAGGATGCCAAACAGGTGATTTATAAACGCTTTGCAAATAAATCCACAACAGTAGAGGGATGTGTGACATTTCCTGATCCTATTCCCTCTCTATCTCTCTGTCGTTTCCTCTCCTCACTAAAAGTGGCATGTAGCAAACGTAATATGAGGGTGGATTATTATTACAAGCATAGATGTTCAGTCAGTTTCTCAAGAATTAAGGAGTTAATCGTGAATATTTTATTCAGAAAACGGAAGAGACACATACAGTAAGAGCAGAATTAAAGATGTAGTGAGTTATAGCAAAGAAGAAACAGGAAGAGAAGGAGTGAAAGAGGTAGTTTGAGGACCATTAGGTGTTCACAGGTGGCTGGAACTGCTTCTTAGCTCACTTCCTTTCAGCAGCAAAGGAACTTCCTGTCCAGCGGAAGCCATTGTTGTCTCAGTTTAGATGTATTTTAAAAGAGTAAACAGACAAAGAGCTCAATCTTGGTCAATTGCCACCGTAAACCTGGTGCGGAGCTCATTGTTCTTATTTTCGAAATAGCTGCACTAACGGGTGCTGGGAGGATAGTGGATGGTTTTGTCCTTGTTTTTTTTGAGAAGTGGACAAAGAGAGCAATAGACATCAGCTTTCAGGGTATCTTAGAGGGCAACCAAGCCATCAGGCTCAACAAGTATTACCGTGCGCCTCCTCTTTATGGTGTTAGTGTTGATAGGAAGGCCCCATGTGGAGGAACACTGAAGGGTGCAGCAGTAAATAGAGTTTAGCGCTGCTTAATTGCAGTGGCAGGCCGTCACTAATCTAATGAGGCTCTGATGGGGTGGTTAGCTGGACTTTCTCTCTCTTTCTTTGAAAATGAATGATGGGTTTGTTTCATATGCAAATAACTGGGAGAATTGCACATGGCCAATAAGTGGGTCACCGTGCAGACAAGGGGTCTTACAGATGACACAATGGGGGGAGGTCTGTACAAAAAGGTTATTTTGATTTGTTTGAGGTATTCTCTAACATTAGCATTAGTTAATATTACGGATCCCAGGTTTTCCAGTACACCTCTACATGGCTTCTTACCAGGATTGTAGAAATCGTAGGTGGTCAGTAGAACTGTGTTTGTTTCTGTCTGTTTGTATGAGTGAATAAACAGTTATTGCTTTGCCCTAATAGCAGGACGGGGAACTGAAAGGGAAGTGGGGGGCCATAGTGTCCCCCTCTCAGCAAGAGATTCCTGATTCTCAACGGTTAGACGTTCTTGTGAAGGGATTCTCTCCCTGTTTTCTTATTCGTAACTGGATTCTTTTACAAAAACGGACCCTTACTATTATGACTAAGATTAGTTATGGACCGTTATATTAGCCAATTATTTCCATTTTGAGACCATTCCTTTAGGCAAAATGTCCACTTGGTGTATTAAAATTTTACCTTTGCCATATTAGTTTCGAACACCTAATTTTGTTTTATTAGTGTATCCAATTGATGGGCAGAATTTCAACTGTGAACGCATACTAAATTGAAACCATTAACAAAAACTATCAAGTAAAGTGAAAGAATTTGATTGTTATATCATATATTTTGAGATTACAGTAAATAAATAACTTCTTCTTGAAAGAAGTCTCTTATGCTCATCAAACCTGTATTTGATTTAAGTTAAACTAGAGATCTTTTAAAATGATATACAAAATGCTTTTATTGACACTTTTGATCAGTTTAATCTGAATACATTTTGTACATGTTCTAGTGTGGTGTAAGTTTTAAAGATAAATGTAAAGAATGTCACATTTGTCTCTGGTGTACACTGCAGCCCCTCATACGAGTAACTCGCTACTGAAAATCCAAGATCTTGCATTGGTTGCTGGTTTTTAAATGTGTAGCTTTTGGTGAATTTGGGTGCAGCGGTGTTGCTGTGCTGTATTTGTTTGTTTTGTGGGCTGTGGCTGACTGCGTGCTCACTGTCTCCTTGGGGCTGTTTGGGGAGCCGCCGGTCTCACAGGACGTGGTGTGTTTCCTCAGGTGATGATAGCACACTGTTCCGGCCTGTTCTGTGGTGATTCAGCTGGGTGCCTGAGTGGGAAGAGGGGAAGTGTAGGAGTAGATGGAGAGACAGAGGGATGTGCAACACTGGAAAAAAAAAAAGAACCAAAACAGTGAAGAACAGCCATGTGAAAACAAACACAAGCTTCAAAGAGATTATGTGGGTCTACGTCTCACCCTTCGGCCTAATAGAAACAAGCTCAGTCGGCACCCTTGCAGTGTCTTGATAGACAGTGACAATGATTGTAAGCGATTACTGTGACAGTTCATAGTCTACATATAAACAGCGGCCCTCATGCGTGACGCCCACTTTGCGTGTAAGTAGGCCATGGCAGGATCCTCACTACAGGCTGAACTCACTCCAGAGCTGGCCTGGATTCTTCTGCCATTGTTCTCAATGTCCCACAGAGCCAAAGTCTCCTGCTGTCACTTAAAGGGTAGAGTTTTGGAACCCTACAAACCCCCCACCATGAGCTCAGCAGAGGAGGTCCGAGCCTCTGAGCTCCTGCCTTTATAAGATCAAACACAGAAGCACAAAGCTAAGGATTTAGGCCCGGCTCCGATTGAGTCCATACGTCTTGGCTGAGGTTGTAAAGTGGAATATGACGGCAGTGGAGGGTAGTGGCATGTGTCTTTGTGTATAGAAAACAAGTGATTTAGGTTACAATCACACCCAGTCTCATGACACCATCTGTATGTCCGAAGTCTTTATATCGGCTGTTTTGAATTTGGATTTTATTAAGGAGGTGGCTGGGAAAGTTATTTGCGCAACCTGCTTCTTGTTTCTGTTCTAGAGTCATAGTTACAAGGTGAAGGAGTTGTTTTATTTATTTACACAACAGTTGGGTTTGGCGTCAGTAATCCTGCAAAGCAATACAACTGTTAAATATTAGTACAATTTAAAAGAACCGTTTTCTATTTTCATTTATTTTAGTTTAAATGGGAATTTTCCTGAAATTGCAAAGCTGAATTATATTATATATCTTATTAGCACATCTATTCAAAATAGTTATCATGTGAATTATTAAAAATGTAATGTCATCTGATCATTTTAATGCATTTTTGCTAAAAGTGATGATTTGCTTAAAATCTCCTAAAGCCAAACCTTAGCTTGCAATAAAGCTCATGGATCTTAAAACATATAAAAAGTACATATAGATAGATACATATAGGAAAACAAGTTAAGCCTTTGTTACACCTGGTTTTAACAGCAGTCTTGTAGGATTTACTGCGTCTGGATATGCCACATCTGCCATGTCTGTATTGTTTTTTGTGACCCATGACGTATGTTGTGTCACTGTTTCCAACTATTTACAAATACAGCAACTTATCTCTGGTTTTGTGTAGCTTAGGCAATAGAGAGGCAGGCAGATTTAGACATGGGGTGAATGTTAAGTTTTGGGATCTGACCAGAAAGGCATGTATAGTGTAATGTTTCCTAATGTGTCCTGGACTCCGTGCCACATAATCGTTTTACAAAAACAATGGTTTTAAACTTTGCAAACAGGGTACAGCTCTACAAGTGGTTGGTCAAATCATTTCATTAGCTGTTTTTGACATGTATGCATTTACATCTGTCTGCACTTCACCCCCTATTAGCCATCAACAGTAGCTTCCTCAAGGAAATACTTTCTTCTCTCCTTCTCTGAAGGTTACTACAGGCGTCTTATGCAGCTGGAAGGAATCCAATGCTTTTCAAGCAGCGCTTTTTCATTTCCACCTTGAGCACCTCTCGCCCGTCCTCAGTATTTCGTCCTGCTTCGGCACATTTATGTCTATGTGTTCTTTGTTTAGGAGCAAATCTATTGTAACGTATACCACCAGGATGCAGAAACAGACCCGGTGTTGTTTGGAGCTGGAGTCTTTGGTGTTGCTGTGGTATTCAAAGGCTGAACGCTTTGTGCTTGACTGATAAAGTTTCAAGTACCTTGGATGACCTGTTGCTTATGTTTCTATGGTAGTGTACTCTTATCTTTCTGTCAAGTCACAAGCTTTTATTGAGAAAAGAGCCTGGCATGTAAACAGAGGTCACATTGAAAAGTTGACCATAGGAATAGGTGACTAATTGGTCTTGGCTCTCGCGGTGAAAACACAAGCTTGGCTGTTTACGTGGAGATAAAAACAGAGCTGAATTTTGGATGTGACTAAAGCAGGATTTCCTGTTATTTTGTCATGTGGATGAAATCACTTCTTAAACATGCTGAGGCACAAGTTATGTATCAGTAGGGCAACAAAACAATGAAACACTGTACACAGTTATGGTTTGTTGTAACAATTTTGATACGCGATGTATTTATGAAGGTCATTATGTGCTTTACTGGGAAATACTTGCATATCGTTTTTAAATTTTGTTAAAAAAATTCAATTATATTTATGTATTTATCTATTTTATATAGATTTTATACAGTATATGTAAGAGAAATAGAGCAGTATATACATAAATGGTTCGACGATGAAAGTCAGAGTAGACCTATGATTAAATTTTGCGTGGTTTTCTGGATGACTCTAAGATTATGTTGTACCCCCTCAGATTAAAAATGTGACATGTAAACCTGAATGATTTTTGAATGGATTAAAGAGGTTTAGCTCTTGGGAAAAACTGTGATGCATGTGAAGGAGAAAATCATGCTGAATTTGGGTTGGCTTTAGGCAGGTTTATTAGTTTCTCTGATGGTTTGGGCAATAAACGGTGCTGTAAAGATTTAGCGGCGCAAAGCATGAGGACGCTCCGTGTCCTTCTTAAGAGTTCATGAACTGATTGTGATTCTCCTGCCATTGTATTCTTGAGCTTTTTGAACACTCACAATGCTGGTTAATGCCCAACTATACATAAACAGCCCGGGCAGGCTGGAGCACCATTCAGAGCACACAGCTTTCTCAAATCTCTCTCAGCCTTTGTAATGCCTCTGTCAAGAAAAGAAGCACAGAAACATTGCTCCGCTCTGTCCTTTCTGTTCTTCAAAGACCTGACTGCGGGAACTAGGGCACGGAGGGAAGGAGAATGTGTGAATGTTCATTAAATGCAAACAAGAGCTTCATCAGCTCCCCCCGTGCACCATCCCCGTGTGCTGTAGTTTATCAGCGGAGAAATACCTCACTCCAAGTAGGAGTATCCTCCAAAGGATATTGCAACAATTAAACCATGGTAACCTTCTCTGAAGGACACAGACATCATGATAAGCGGTGTCATGTGATGCCGCAGCTTTTCTGAAGACAAAAGAAGTGATGTATATACAATTTTAAAAGGTCATTACATTCTAAACTTTGTCAACCTTTGTTATCTTCTGCATGTTTGCAGGCATAAAGTATGTTGTCTTGTTCTAGGTACTTATTAGCGAGGCACTGCTGTAGTTTAGGGGTGGTGTAACAGATTTTTTGGGTTTGTTTTGGGGCGGGTTCACTGTGGTTATTTTAGGTGGTGTTGTGGTTAATGAGTAAGGTATTACTGACCAGTCAGAGCAGCGGAGAGGGAGAGAGAGGGGCTTCAGGACTTTGAACTCTAAGCAGAACTGACATAAATCCACCCCAGTCTGCTAATGAGTCACTGCTATGTTAGGCTTGGAATGATTTGACTTTAACAAAGAGTCGTGCCGTCGTCCGGATGTTCATTGATCACAGGGTTTGCACTTGTAGTTCCGCTCCATTAGGGTGCAGGTATTTCAGACACCTGTAACCTAGAATCCTGATCTAAGGCATTTACTTTTGTAAATAGTAGAAGTAGAAAATACAATGTCGACAACTACTAGCATTTATCAGACTGAACTATTTTGCTCAGCCGTAGCTTTTAGTTTAGCTATAATTCAAGTGTTATCTTTGCCCGCAGTTGCTCACAGTAGATGGTTAAACCAGTTAGGCAACATTCCCATATGCATAGCAAACGATCTACCTGCTCGTCTGGTTCTGGGGCCATCCGTGTTGTATGTAATCTTTGAGCTGTCATCAACAGGATAAAGAGTCTTTAGGTGCATGACAGCTGTCTGGAGTTGTTCGCTGGAAACCTCACAAGGAGTTCTGTACGTGTTGTTTGAGGTGTCCTTGACCCTAGCCGAGTGAGTTTGGAATGACACAATGCATTTTAGACGTACAGAAGCTCTACAGGACAGTCTCGCTTATTCATGAAACTTGGCGAAGAAGAACGACAAGCGCTCTGTAATACTGGCTGAGCAAAAGCCCAAACCAGACAAAGAGGCAGCCACCAACAGAGCACAGCCTAATTAAGGAATTTGCTCACGTTCTGAGATGGCTGCTGAAGCCATAACTCGTCAAAAGGCTTAAGGAATCAGCAAACTGTATAATGTGTCAGGTTGAGTCATTGAGAAACTGAAGGAGACATGCTTAGCTGACTCGAAATGGACGGCGCTAGTAAATGGCACAGGGTCGTTCAGTTTAACCTCACCTCTGTTGCCTCTGATTCACTGCATTTATATTGGTCCACATCATTTAAGGGGGTGTCAAAGGTCAGAGGCCTGTTGTCCCACACTCTCTTTTTCAGTTAGACATATTGTTGTAGGAGTTCATTGATAAGTACTTCAACTCCAGCACAAATTACAGTCTAAATTTTAACTTTAAACATGTTTTTACAACTCAAAAATGTATTATTAGGTAAACAGACAACCACATATAAATATCTATAACTGTCTAACTAAGCTTTATTTAGCATTCATTTGAATAAATAAATATATTTTTTACCCTATGAAAGTTGGGTTATTTAATGCAGGTGTTGCTTATATCTCATGCGTGATGGGTCAGTCTCTGTCTCTGGTTGAAACATGATTTCTAGTGATGTTTATTTCTTCCCCTCATCATTTTTATTTTGATAGTTTAATGCAAGAATGTTAAAGATTCAGTTAACACTTTACAATAAGGTTCATTAGTTAACATGAAATCAGATTGATCAATGCTTCTACAGCAGTTATTAATCTAAGTTAATGCTAATTTCCACATTTTACTAATGAATGATAAAATCACAAGTTGTGTTTGTTAACA
Organism: Enteromius viviparus; assembly: GCA_032353835.1. NCBI lineage: Eukaryota > Metazoa > Chordata > Actinopteri > Cypriniformes > Cyprinidae > Enteromius > Enteromius viviparus. The sequence goes on from JAUCNO010001819.1 coordinate 19,597,007, forward strand.
TTAGTTAATGCACTGTGAACTAATACTGATGTATTATTGTATTTTTATGAACTAACGTTAACAAAGATGAATAAATACTGTAATAAAAACAAATTATAAACCTACAAATGACATTTCCTGTGTTGTTCTTGTAATTCAGTGGGGACCAGTGTTGGGATGCCTCAGTTTTGCCTGAACTGGGTGTTCGTTTTGTAACTTTAGTTGTATGTAACATTGTGTTTTTCTGTTTTGTCCTCTCTTTCTAGAACAATGTTACAGCTAGTAAGGAAAGGGAGGAAGTGGAGGCGGCACGGAAGGCATCCGAGGGCCAAGCAGGCCGTCTGTCTCAGGAGGTGGAGAGACTGCGCAAGAGGGCACAGGAGCTGGAGAATGAGGTTGCCAAACTCAACCGGATCATTGATGAAGCAAAGCTGCAGGAGAGCAGGTTGGGGGAGAGAGCTGTCCGTCTGGAGGTACCTTCAGCTTTCTCTTTGATTATGTGAAAAAGAAACTCACATACTCTCAACCCCTAGGCAAACATCACATGAACTTCTCATGTGCTGAGATTTTCTGCCATCTACTTTATATTGCATTCTAAAGATTATCAACATGATGCAGTTTCTCCAGGCGAGGATTAAGATTGTTCTGTCTTGAATCTCCTTTAACTCTTGCCTTTAGTCTGGGGCTTAATCTGTGTCTAGAAATACAGACCCGGAGATGTAAACATCTGTAATGTGTTTGTTTCTGACAGAAAGAGAAAAGGCAGTTGGAGGAGTCTCTCGCAGAGGTCAGGGAGCAGGAAGAGGAAATGACCCGTGCTAACCGGGCTCTTAGCACTCGCCTAGAGGATGTGCAGGTGAGACCTGGGAAACCCAAATTTGAGCTGGAGCTAAGATAGCAAAAAAATCTGGTTTGATTTGGGGTTATTATTGGTTTGTTGCTTTGTGTACACCATTGTTCAAATGTCTAGGGTCCCTAAACTTTTATTTTTTTAAAAGATGTCTCATATGTTCACCAAGACTGTATCAAAATACTCTACTGTCATATTTTTTAGAGCTATATATTAAAATAATTCATATTACAGAATTGTAAAAAAATTACTTCAACATAAAGCTGTATTATTAGCAGCTTCAGTGTCACATCCTTCAGAAATCATTCTAATATGCTGTTTTGCTGCTTAATATTTCTGTGGAATGTTTGATACGTTTTTAAGAATTCCCAGAATATTAGAAGGTTAAAAAGAACAGAAATAAAAGGATATTTTTGTAATAGTGTAAATATCTTTACTGTCATTTCAGTGAATAAAAGTATTTATTTCTTTCCTAAAATCTTTCAAACCCTATCTTTTGAGCATTAATGTAGAAGTCTACATTTTACAGTCAAATTCCTTAATTGTTATTTTTTGTTTTACAGATTCAGATATGTATATGATGTTTCATTTAGGTCACATGTTTTAAAACAAAAATTCAAAGCAGCTTTACCATTTCAATAATTGGGCTAAAGCAAGTCATCTTTTAATATGCTAAATGATGCTTTTCCATCCATAGAGAAACTTGACCAAAATGACTCAAGATCATCATGAGCTGCAGGAGCGACTAAAGGATGAGAGGAGTCAGAAAGAACAGTTTAAAAACACCAAGAATGAGATTGAAGACGAGAGAAGGCTGCTGGACCGGACTGTGGAGAAACTGCAACGGGAGGTGAGAATGTGCTTTTTTTAATCACGAAAAAATCTTAATTAACTTATAAGTTGTGCTTTTGATTGCACTGAGGAGCACAACTGAGCGGGTTAACTGGAGTGATTTGTGTCACAGAAACCTGGACTGAAGCCGATAAATCGGCAGGTTTGTTTTTTTCATCTGTCCTACTGGTTTTTCAATATCTCTTTCTGTCTGTACAGATGTATGACATAGTGGAGGCGTCTCAGAGCTCAACTCAGGAGCTGCAGGAGCAGATAGACATGTACAAGGAAAAGAACCGAAGGGAAATGGCAGAGCTGCAGAAACAGCTGAGAGAGGGAGGCCTGGAGCTGGAGAAGTCACGTCTTACCGCCAAGACCCTTAAGGAGGAGGTGGGTGGAGAAGGGCCGTTATATCAACAAGATTTTACCAAAACTATTTTCATAGTGAAAATGATTTTTTTTACAATTTGTATAATTAGCATTATAGTTCTTGGTATGAACCAGAGTGTGCCCTTTGTTACTTAGTGCTTCAAAACAAATAAATGTCTAAAACTTTGGCACCTTCACATAAACTTTTTTGGAAAGTTACAGTTTGTTTGACTTGGAATGCAGATAGGAAAATCCCATTTCGTCGGTAGGATCATCTGAGGTAAACATTTGAAAGTGAAACACGGAGAAGCCTGTCAGTGTTTAAGCCCTTATCCTCAGAGTTTATGCTTTATTTATCCAACAGTGCAAAAAAAAAAAATCATGTAAATATGGGAAATGTATCTAGCCAAAGTGAAGCTTGCATTTCTTAACACTGCGTGCTTCTCAGGAAACACAACAGAGATATATTTCTGTGTAAACTCCTCCAAATGCCACGTTAAACATAATTTGCATAACTTTTTACGTTATTCGGTGGATCTCTTTCTCTTTGGAGATGAATATCAGCGCTCTTAGTCTTATATAAACCTCTGGAATGTTCCTCACCGCCGTTAATCATCGGCCGACATTCTTTTGGCAGATCAGATTCTTCAATCACTTCAGCTCTTATTCGCAGTCCCTGTCCAACCCCTCAGTTTATATACTCAGCCACCCCGAGTGGGACTAACCTTTGACCTGTGCTGTTATACGCTTTAACCCTGTCAGCACTCTGGCATTTGAGGAATGTTATTGTTTGATATGGGAATCAGGCATTATTGGTCAGCCCTGTGAATGAGGTCCTGTGGAACAGTGGGTACGGGACCCATCCCCCAATCTCATTAACACTTTATGAGCTGAGAACAAAAGTGTAATCTGGAACGCTTTCAGCACTCACTGACCGACTGTAATTCTGCTCCGCTGCCTGTGAAATATCTGTTCATGAGCGGAGAAAGGAACAAGAGTGTCAGGAAGAAAGATGGAAAGAAAAGCAAACCGTGAAAAGAGATGTAAGAGTGAGACGTCCTCCGCTGCACAGCTGTGTGTGAAGGAAGAGAGGGATCCTGTGTTCCTGTGGGGAGTGTTGGGTCTGAGCGATGACCTACTGACACCTCATCCTCCCAGAATTCCATCTTACACATGTTCTCCTCGCTGACACACTCTCCTCACACAGATCATGACCCCTCTCACAGCTGTTTCCTCTGGAGTGATACACCTCTGCTATAAAACCAAATCACCCTCACGTATGCTCCTTACATGCGGTTCACATTAACACATTGTCTTCTTTACTGAGTATTTATTGACATGGAAATCGCCAAATCGCTAGTTTGTTTTAAATAGGGTTGTTCATGTGTGTTTAGGAGTTCACTCTTGACAGAAGCAGCATCTTGTGGCCGAAAATGTAACTGCAGGAACAGGACAGCAAAATATAGAGGGAGATTCAGTTACTTTAAATTGTAATATGTCATAATATTAATGTTTTTACAGTTGTTGTTGCTGCTTCTTTCTTTCTTTCTTTCTTGTTTTTGATCAATGAAATGCAGCCTTGGTTAGCATACTAACTTAACTTAACCTAACTTAGTTTTTCCAGCCCCAATTCAAATCATTTCGCAATTTCTGTATGTTAATTCATTTAATAGTGCTTTCATACACCAAGAGTGAAAATTATCTGTTTAATGCATTGGTGCAGAATCCACCACAGTTTTCACCCTGAATCGGTTTCATCTCAGGCCTGCTCTCAGCCATCACATGGAAAAGTGTTCTCAGACTAAATTGTGACCGTGTCTGTGTGTTTCAGCTGGCTCGGGTGCAGGAGAATCTGTGGCAGTGTCAGAAAGACAGAGATGAGGCGCTCCAGAGAGTGAAAGACCTGGAGCAGAAGGTTTTTGAACTAGAGGTCGAGACGGAGACCAAAGCCCATTCAAACGACAAAACCAGACAAGTCAAACTCTTAGAGGTGCAGCATGTCTTCTTTTTACCATCGTCAAATGTTTCTCGAAGTATTGAATATGTTCAAATGGTGAATTGCTGTATTGTACAAAGTGTTTTCATCTGTCAACAGGAGCGTGTGTCTGCGGTGCAGATGGAGCTGGAGGAGGAGAGACAGAATGGAGACTTGCTGTTGGAGAGAATAGAGAGAGGAAGAGAACAAGTAAGATCTATTTATCATCAAATCTGATGATAAATTTATATATCCTAGATTATAGGGCATATCCCAGATGTCTCTCTTCAAGAGCTGCATCCTGGGATGTTTTTAAATAGTTGAGGTTAACATGTATATGTACCTTTTCTTCATTATCTTACCCAACTTGGTTTAAACTTGAATGCTTGTTCTTGAACGTTCCTCTTTTTAAAGTTGCACTCGAGATTCAGAGTTAATTCACACCAGAGCAAGAGAAAGATGGAGTGTGAGTGCATTGTAAGAGAAGCTTGCGTAATCGTTCTCTTTGGCAGCCTGCCTCTTGGTGAAAGAGTGCCTGTCCGAATTTCAGGCATCAATTAAAAGCCTTCTCTAAAGCTCCACTTCGGCCAAAACATGCAAGCGGCCAGGCATCTCAAGCCAGCCAGTGGCAAAGCTTACTGTAAAGCATTTTAGCGAAACGTACAGAATTGCCCAAGCAGAGGTTTGAAGCAAGAGGCTGTCGAGAATCCTTCCTTCCTGAACGATAATCCCATGCAGTAAAGGAAACATGTAGCAATCTCAGGCACAGATGAGACACGTTTCCTGAGAAACAAGCTCTGGTTTCTATAGTCTCTTTACTTTGTATTGTATTTTTGCTTTGGGACATATCTGGACACTTACTGGATCTTTGCTTTATATGGAAGCTTATATGCGCAGTTTATTTTTTGAAGCGAGGATCATGCATCATTTGCTTGAACCTATGTCATCTTGAACTTAAACCTTTTACAACTTTCTTCAGAAGTAGCCCAAATTTTTTTTTTTTTCCCTCGTTTATTGTTTGCTAAAAGCTAATGTGGCGCATTGGTCCGATTGCACCTGTCGCACCACATTTAGACCCCTTAAAAAGTGACAAATCTAGATCAGGGCTGAAGATGTGATTAATAGATTATGAAGGCGTGGAGCGCGTGAGCTTTTTTTAATTGTCTGGAAATAGAGAATGGAAGCGAATGTAATGACACAATAGTGTTACGCTCAGGCCGAGGTGAGTTTGTGTGGAAACAGCAGAGGGCTCTGTGGAGACAGAAGTGGGGGTGTAGTCAGGATGGGCACACCTGCGTCCGTGGCAGCAGGTGCACGAGCGGCTGTCTAAATGAGAGTAATCTCCCGCTCTTTGCTCACATGCTCTCTAGCTCTCTTTCTCTTTCTGTGTCTGTATCGCTCTCGTGCTTTGATTAGTTTCAGTGTGTTTTCTGCTCTGCTGACACAGCGCCCTGCAGGGTAGAGCGGCACACGCGGCCCATCCCTCATCCCTGAGCCCTGCTGTCACACGCTAATTGGCATAAAATATCATCCACTCTTAGCGCCTGGCAGCAGACAAAAAGAGTCATCTACTCTCCATTGATCGCTATTTCTCCTTTTCAATTTCTGTCCCTTATTCCATATCTGTCTTCACTGCCACTGTCTTAAGGCAAGGTCCCTCTACATTTTCAACATCTTTTGCACATTTCGTGCTTTGGAATACTGATTTCCATATTTTATTTATATATATATATATATACACATCTCATTTTTTTATGCAGTAATTATGCACCACATTTAATACATAACACTTATTAATTTGTTAAACTGTTTGTTTGAAATTCAATTTACTTAATTCATTTTTATACTATTCATTTTAAATGTTTAATTATTTACCACAAGGTGTGATGTATTAGAATGCATATTGTGAAAAATTATAATGCATTTAAGCCCTTCAATAATCCATTTTAAAATGTTTTATATGTAAAGTGTTAACAAAAATATGGCTATTTAATTTAGCAAAAAAAAAAAAATCAAATAAAAGCAATAACATCAATATACAGTCATTTACTAGTTTTTTACAGTTGTTATTATTATTATTATTATTATTATTAAGTATTAGACACTAGCTTTGAAATTTTGGCTTTTAAATTCAAGCAAAAAAAAGTTCATCAAGTGTTTTTTTTTTTTTAATTAAAATTAAAAACATTTAATAATTGTCAAAAGATTTTATTAAAAAGGAAATGTTACTTTTTATCAAAGAATCCTAAGAAAAGTGTATCACACTTTCCACAAAAAGCAAGTTTTTAATGAAATATGACAAGAAATGCAGTCAATAAAAGCACTGGAGATTTCTTTCATAAATGATAAAAATAATGTTACCCTAAGCTTTTGAACCGTAGGTTATCACTCAATATATATCATGTTTTTATACATGGAGGAGATCTGTATCATTGTTGGTGTGCTGCGTTAGTGAGGTTTCCCACTAATGTTTGTGTGGCTGTGCTTGTGTGACAGTTGGAGCAGATGAGGAATGAGCTGATGCAGGAAAGAGCCAGCAGACAGGATGTGGAGTGTGACAAGATATCCCTGGAGAGACAGGTAAAAACAAACCCGTCTGAATCTGATCGATGCCTTAAACCAACCATCATCTGCTCCTATAGCTCCTGACCTCTCAAACAAGCAAAACCTCCTTACCTGTAGTTTCCTTGATGTATAATTATACATTCCTTTTCATTTTCTGTGTCAAGAATAAGGATCTGAAGAGCAGGATTGCGTATCTGGAGGGATCTCACAAGCCAAGTAAAGAGGGACTGGTGGCCCAGCTGGAGAACCGCATCCAGGAGCTAGAGGAAAGACTGGAAGCAGAGGAGAGGTACATGAAACTAAAGCATTTAGCATTTCCTAGACATCATGTCTGATATTAGGTTTTAAAATAAAGTAACTTGATTGAATATTAAACAGGGAACGAGGTAACCTGCAGCTGGCGAATCGTCGACTAGAGCGCAAAGTAAAGGAAATGGTGATGCAAGTGGATGAAGAGCATCATTCACTACAGGATCAGAAAGATCAGGTCAGTAAACATCCTCCTCTGAGTGGAAAACTTGTATTTGGAAATAATGTTTCATTGGTCCTTTTTTTAGGTGTGTTGCAATACTGTGCAACGATGTTGAGTTGTGATGAATGTATAGTCAGTGCTGTTCTTATCTGATGTGTGTGTGTGTGTGTGTGTGTGTAGCTGAACCTGCGTCTCAAGGCTCTGAAGAGGCAGATGGATGAGGCGGAGGAGGAGATCGACCGACTGGAACACAACAAGAAGAAACTGCAGAGAGACCTGGAGGAGCAGCAGGAGGCCAACGAACAACTCCAGAGTCAGCTCAAAGCACTGCGCAGTGAGATGAGGTAACCATTCAAACGCTACTGAGATAAATACATTACTGCTGATCCAGGTTCAGCTCTGAGCACCGTGATGTCAGCTAAAATAGTTCATTACCACTGAAGGAATGACACGTCACAGTATGAAATCTATGCTGTTTATTTTTCAGTTCAAGTATAAATGACACACTGTTTAATATTTTAAGGATTAATTGCTTGCCTTTTATAATAAAGACATAATGCAGAAATCAGATGCGTTCTGATTAGTGCGTTTACATTGCTGGATTGAAGCTGAGCTACTGTTTTATTATATAGGTGTCTTAAAATTCACACAAATTCAGTCAGATGAAAGCATTTACATTTTAAAACGGCTCATAATTGTTTCAAAGAAAGTTGTCAAGTGCATCTAATAGATAGTTTATATTTGGGTTAATCCTAGTCCTGCCAAACAGTTAATAGTGATGAATAAAAATTTGGCATCCAAAATAAAAGTTTTTGTTTAGATATAAAATGTATGTGTACTGTTCATTTATTTTATATGTAAATACACACATATACAGTATATACACTATATTACCAAAAGTTTTCGCTCACCCATTCAAATGATCAGAATCAGGTGTGCTAATCACTTGGCCT
>JAUCNO010001819.1:19605100-19637457 GCA_032353835.1 Enteromius viviparus
GGAATGGGATGGCACTTCAGTTCATAGAATGAGTAAAGGCAGGTGAGCGAATACTTTTGGTAATATAGTGTATTTATAACATATGTACACATATATACATTTAGATATTTATATTTTATATTAAACACAAATATATTTAATATACAAACATATTTTTCTTAAATATGTGACCCTGGACCACAATAAGAGTCTAGCAATAGCAATAGCCAAAAATATATAGTATGGGTCAAAATTATTTGATTTTTCTTTTTTCCAAAAATCCTTAGAATAGTAAGTAAAGATCATGTTCCATGAAGGTATTTAGTCAATTCCTTACCGAAAATATATAAAAACTTACTTTTTGATTAGTAAAATGCATTGCTAAGATCTTCATTTGTACAGCTTTAAAGGTGATTTTCTCAGTATTTAGATTTTTCTGTACCCTCAGATTCCAGACTTTCATATAGTAGTATCTCAGTCAAATATTGCCCTATCCATCCAAATCAAGCTTCTTTATTCAGCTTTCAGATCATATAAATTGTCCAGGGTCACATATATACATGCATTTGTTATATATACATAATAAATATACACAGTTCACATGCAATAGATTGTTAACAATAATATTTTCTCTTTTGCTTGCCAATGCTGTTTATTTGATAAAAACACAAGAATATTGTGAGCTATCATTACAAATTAAAGTGTTTTCTAGTGTTGTATGTTTTAATAATCAATAAAGCAATTTAGTGTTGAAAACAGTTACTGCTGCTTAATATTTTTGTCGTCTTTGCAAAACATTAAAACTTTTGACCAGTAGAGTATATTATTACTTGAACATATTGTATACACATACAGACTTGTATAATGTCAAAAGTTATATTCGTATTTCTTAGTTTAACTAAAAATGGCCATTTTGTTGTTAATCCACAAGACGCAAGAACAACTCGGCACCAGTCCTGAATGCCGATGATGACGACGACGATGACGATGACATCAGCACTGATGGCGAGACATACTTCAGTTCTTCATCGGGCTACAAGCGCTCCAGCAGCCAGGACGCCATTATCTCCAAGTTCTCTCTTTGAAAACATTACTGGAAGTCGGAAAGGGGTTATAAGGAAAGATGGAAAGATAGATTTGCGCTCTCAGTTATGAACTCTTTGCCACAATTTCATGTAACTATGAGCCCAATCCCAATCCCTTTTTCCCCATGATGATATATTTTTGCTAGATTTTTGTACAAGTAATCTTTTGTGTTCAAGCCTATTGATACTGTATAGCACTGTATATCTGCCATGTTTGTCAAATGCATTTTTCTTCTTTGCTGTTAAATGTTTTAATTGTGTGCTTCCACTAAATCCATAAAAAGCCTTGCAAAAACTCCATTTCATATTAAACTGTCCGGAAAGTGAAGGATTTCAGACTATACATATTAAGGGAAGCATGTATGAGGGACATTTTATATATTAAAACATACACTTACAGCCAACCGTATTTACTTAACGAACAAGCAGATTTAATGTTATTTTTTTCTATTCCTATGAAGCTGCTTTCAATTCTGTAAATGTTCATTTAATTCTCAGCATTATTCCAGACAGTGCCATGAAAACGTACCAATCTAAACCTGTGACATTATATAGACGCATTTATGTTTCCAGGATTTTTCACTCCTTTCTGAAACACAAAACAGTGTTATGGATGAAACCATATGAGCCTATTGTATTATAAGAAACATTTATAATCGGTTTCACTGTACCCTTTATGCTACTCGTGGGATTCTGCCCTGTACGTGCACAAATGTGAAAGCATCTGTGTGCCTGTTGTTTCAGAGCTGGAAAAGAAATATGTCCTTTGTCCTTATGCAAGCCTTGTATATTACTGTTTTGACAATCACCCTATGAGAACACTGTGATGATTTGCACTGTATGTTCAAGTGAACTCTTTGTGTCTCCGGTGCTTAAATGTTGTTTAATGGAACAAAAGTGCTATTATTAGTCATTAGTGCATTTTTTTAAGGTTCAAAAACGAAACCTACCTCTACCTCTCTTTAAACATCTACATAAAAAAAAAAAAATAAATAAACTCCACAGTTAATCCCATGATGCTCTGTTTATTTTCTATTCCTTGCTTTTTTTATTTGGTATTAGAATTTAAAATGTACCGGCAGTATCAGAACTGTGCATGAAATGAGATTCTGGCAACAAATATTTAGTAATTTCTCTAGTCCAGTTTTTCTGAACCAGGGGACCTCTGCAAACTACTGGTGGGCCAAATAAGTCATAAAGTGCTAAAAACACTATAAATAAAGATATACTACATTAAACCCACATGTTTGTTTGTTTTTACGCCACAAGTACTAGAGGTACTTCTAAATGTAGGCAGTGTCTTATATTGAAATAGATCTGATTCTGTTGAGCTTTTAGTTAAACCAGAACTGAACTCTCATGGAAGAGCAAGAAACCACCCCCAATGCTGAGAGAGGACTGCAATTGTGTGCTATGCATGTCTATACTGTGGAGGAGAGGCCCTAGCTGTTGTCTTGAGATCTAGTCTGTATTTTGGCAGCACAAAACAAACAAACCTCCTGATGTGAGAGGCCTGCTGTGCAGAGACTGAAGGCAAAACCTCCACTCATCAGGGTGGAGCTGACACTATAGTGAAGAAGATCCAAGATTCCTGCAATTCCGATCCCACTCCTCACGAACTCAGTCACACACACACACACACACACACACACACACAGTACGGTTTATTTCATAGGGCATGTCTAAAAGTATTATTTTAGGTCAGATTTTTAGAAACGTTGCTTTTTGAATAGCGAGGTGTGGCGATTCTCTAGCGCCCTCTTCTGCACAGTAAGAAGTACTGCATGCTTGAACATGTAAACTACGTCAGCGCAGTACAGTCTTTCACAATAACGAATATTCGACTTTTAGAACAAACTAAACGTTCTGAAAACATCTTTCAAATACAACTTCTTTTGCATGCAGCTAATGATGTGAATACTGTGTCTATGTAACGTATCTTCACAACCCCTCTATGACCTCACCTATTGGCCATTAATCACAGTATAATTGAGGAACTGACTCAAATGCATAACTTATAATGACACCATCTGGTAGTTAGTGAACCTCGCAAAGTACATAATTACATAACTTTTATGATCATAGTCACAGAACGTTGCGTTTTTTTTTTAAAGAAAACTCATTGCCATTACACTCAAGATTCTGGTTCTGTGTTTTTAGTCAAAATAAATAAATGAAATAATTCAATAATAGCTAAGTTGGAAAATAAACTTTTATCATGTTGTGTTGTTTGCATCTTTAGTATGTTTTAAATGTATAAATGATTGTCCCTTTTTGAGAAGCACCGGGTTGGGGAATTGTTCAAATCTTGTATCCTAAGAATGTGTGATTGCAATTGTATGCTTGCCTTAATAAACATCTCAAATACATACACTACAGAGATACATAGGATTAGTTATGCTTGATTAAACCGTCATCAGGTGCATTTATGACGAGCAGACTAATGAATCCTGATAGTGTGCAGTGGCCCCTGGCAGACAGGCTTTATTTGGACTGGTCCATCACTGATCTGAATCAGAACAGGAAGACTACAACAGCTGGTTTTGTATTTCAAACTCATCTATTCACGTCACTGTTTGCTCGTTCTGGGGGATGTCCTCTTCTTTATTGTGTCTTGAGATTCACAAAGAGAGAGTAAACAGACTTTTTCTTGCCCTTTCTTTCTTTGTTTCTGTCTTTGGTTTTCCATTTTCCTCTCATTCTCATTCATTCATTATCCTTTAACTTATTCTTCTTGAATCGTTTTAATCTTTTTGTATTTGTATACCAACACAGTTTGTTTGAGTGCATTGTATCATACCTCTATCTAATGACATTATCATTCATAACTTTTGTTTTATCATCTTAAGTGCCCTTAAACTTCTCTGGGTGTACTGCTGGTAAATTAAGCACAATAATGAAGTATTTATGAATAATTTTATCATTTATTTGATCAAAAATACAGTTAAAAATCTTATGTTTAATTTCATAAAACATGAAAAAAAATTATTCTTATGTCTTCAATGTCACTTGATCCTTCAGAAATTATTGCTTCATGTATGAAATTTTCAAAAGAACAGCATATTTATTTGCAATAGAAATTTTTTTTTACTGTCACTTGTGATGAATGCAGTGCATCCTCGCTTTTTTTTTTTATCTGACTTAATGAGTCGAACTTAATTTGTAGGCAGACTCGAAAAAACATCTGCTCTGACAGAGGTAGGAGTTTACCTCTTCTACAACAGGTAAACATGTTCACAAGTATTGCTTATAAATGTCAAACAACCAGTTCTCAGTGCTCTTTCTTTGTCTACTGTGTGGACATCATCACAGAGTACGATGTTGTTAGACAGTCATTACTCACCTGTCAGCTGCAGGTGAACCTGATGCATGAGCCATGATGAATAACAACAAGGCACTTATTCCAAGACAGCATTACTGCTGCCTAAACAATACGTGTTGCTTGTTACAACACCATTAAACCATCAGGCATCTTTCCATCTTTCAGGTGCCTTCCGAGATTTGTTGTTTTGAATTTACCTTTTTATCCTTTATATTTTAATGTATGTGGGTTTGAAAGTGAATGTAGTGTCACGTTGCATAACATAATACAGCTCAGCAGGGCATGTGCTATTGTCACAGTCCAAGTTACAAGGCACTACACGAGTATAAAAGTACACCACAAAAAGGAAAAGCCCTGTGGCATTGTTTCAGGCAGGATGTGCCATTTGCACTGGAAAAATGTGTGGGCCTGTAAATTTAAATAGAGTACTCTTTGATATTTTATGATTTATTATACAAAACCCAACAACACCTAAACTAAATGCTGGAATCAACCCAGACACAATATTACAGAATCGCTCTTGAGTAATTCATTTTAGATCCACTACATTTCCTGATACACTGTTAAAAGAAATCCATAAAATTTACAGTAAAAAAAATGCAACCGTGAAAAATACGGTACCAAAAGTTTTGTTTTGTCAATAGTTTTATGGGTTTATTTTAAATTTACAGTTAAATACTGTACTTTCTAATAAGAACCGCAGCAATGCAGGGAATTCTGGTACTGTCAGTTTACAGTGTTTCCCTGTAAATTTGACAGGAATTTACCATTAACTATTTAAGTTATTTTTACCGTATCATTTTAACTGTTTTTTACCGTTAAATTCACTGCCATTTTTTACAGTGATAACCTCTCCAAACAAACATTTGCATTCTGTTTCTCCCTCTCTCTGTTTGTCTTCCTCTTCCTGTCGTCACTCCTCATCTCAGAAATGTGTCTGAGCTACACCTCAGACAATCCACCCTATCTAGTAAGACCAGGTAAGCAAGCTGACAATACGTAAATAACACAATGGGTACATGCTTCTAACTCACCTTTTCTTTCCCATGCTAAATGTGAGAACAATCATGCAAAAATTGCAGGTGAGGTGAACATAATGGATGTAATTATGTTTACCAGCAATGCTGTGTTGTGGGAAATTAATAATAGGTCACATGGTTAGGAAGATAAAGGAACTGTAGATATATCTTCAGGTCAGACTAGGGGAGAATTCATCTGCCATATGCTACATCCTGTTTTAGCATTAATGAGGGAAAACCTCACAGCCAGGAAAATGTCCTCTGAAGCAGCCAATAGATCCCCTGAATAATTTATATAGTTACTGTATAAAGCCATTCAATTTATAGGTACGGTGGGCTTTAATTCCTGAGCACTGTTTACAAGCCTGCAGACTGCAGACTACACAGCCGCGTAAATAATGCATGATTAACCTAAAACATAAATACTGGTCCATAAAGGCGCATAGGAAAATATTAAAGACCATATTACAATTTGTTCAAGCTGTGCTGATTCACGTTGTAGAAATATGATAATTTGATGAGCAATTATGATAAGCATTCTGGGCCTTAAGAAAATAAAATTGTAGTTTAATTCAAAAACTGCAAGGCCATACGTCAACAGTGAAAAAAAGAAAAGAAGAACACCAGCACGGCACGCACTGCCACTGCTATTTTACTTTAGGGCTGAACAGAGTGTCCCACCCATAGGATTGCTATCTAAGGTATGTGATTGGTTGTTGTCACACCAATTCAAAATTAAAGCCAATCACAACGTCATATAAAAGAATCGTTTACTACTAGATTAGAAACTCTTTTGAGGTCGACTGCACAATTGTCTTCAGTTATTCTGATAGCGTAGGGGACACGGAGGCCCCCCACAACGCACTTGAAAAATAATGAAGCGTTTCTTTGTCTTCTGATGGCTGGAGTCATCTTATGTAAGTGAATGGGATTAAACTGTTTTCAAATCACTCCAAACCAACAATTTATGCTATTTGTGAAATATAATATAACAAAGTTTGTAAGTTAGCCCAACTCAAAAAAGGTTTGCGTGAGAACAGGAGAATCGTTCCTCCTATCTCTAATCACACGAGTCGACTCTTTCTAAGAAACATCTGTTTGTGCTAAGGAAATGTTTAATATATATTTGTACAAACACAACTAAACTTCCTAGAAGATAACCTGTGTAAAGTAACAGCACTTGCCATCACAGCAACTAGCCTTACAAATAACTGATCATGATATATGGGCAGTTAATTAATTAATTAATTAATTCCTTCATTTATTAAATATGTAGGCACTGTTCACTTGCAGAAAGTGATTAAGACATGCTGAATGGTTGTTATTTAAGTACCTCTTTGAAGCCTCATTGATCACTTTATTGAGTTGAATGGGACTAGCAGAGCTTCTCCAGCAGGACCACTCCAAATGGGTTTCTCATAAAGGGCTGGAAACATAATCCCTGTGACCTTTCACATGCTGCTTTAGTTTGTCATGCTTTCTAGATAGGCAAGACTTCTGTCATACAAAAATCACTCAAATGGCCCATTTATCCCTGTGATGATTGATTCAATTGCCTCAATGTCCTATTGTGATGAGGGGAAAAAGCAATAATAAGTGTACTTCACAGCCTGTATGTGTTTTCCAAGAGGTGAATCTCACAAATATAGAGGGTTAATGATTGCACTGGTTCATGTAGTAGACTATCTGTTCCCTTGATTAATGATTGACCTACAACTTGCGCACTTTGAAATATGTTAAGCAAACAAAATCACGTAGACGAAAGATTTCTTCAAGCAAGTTCATGTCATCTGCAGTACAGTTTGTCTGACTGCAATTGTTTTTTGCACAACACCAAAAATGCTATTGGTTTTTTAAATTGTAATTTATCACAATTGCATTTATTAAAGGGATAGTTCACTTAAAACAATGAACATTTACTGATTTTCGTGTTGTTACTTACTTGGATTGCTTTCTGTCTTCTGCAGAAATCAAAAAAAGAAAATATTTTGAAGACTATTGGAAACCGAACACAGTGACTGTCAACTTCCACTGTTCGGACAAACAAAAAAAAAACACTTGTTTTGAGGCATTTCTTAAAAATACCCACAGGAGAACAAAAGTCAGACAGGTTTGGAATGACTAGAATTTTGTTTTTCTGGGTAAACCATTACTTAAAAAAATTATTAGTTGAATCACAATAACAACAAATCATGTCAATTACACCATGCTTTTTTCTTTTTGTTCCTGCTTCTCATTGTTTAGTCACTGATATGATCCGATTACTAAATTAAACTGAAATCCACAACTATTGTTAGCATAATAACTCGAGCCACTCTGCAATCAAAAGTGACATATAGACATATAGGTGCGACGCCTTCCCTTGCAGAAATGGAGAGGGCTCCACCCCAGCACTATCAACCCCACCCCATGCAAGCAGCCGGCTACAGGTAGGTGGGAGCTGGAGACGCACACAGGTGAAATGTTGTTCGACGGGTTTGATGGGAAACAAAGCTTACGTAGCCAGCACAGATACTGAACGACTGACAGCTCTCTCTCCCTCTCTCTCTCACTCACTCACTCTCTCTCTGTCAGGAGGAGTCTATATGGGACGCTGTCACTCTGGAGTAGTCTGCACACTGGAGAGCTGTGTTTCTACTGACCTCTGCATATTGGAATACTGAGCCTCTTTTTTTTCCCTCTCTTCTGTCTCTGCTCTCATCCGGGGGAAGGAATTCTGGCAGAGCTGTTGAAAGGAACTTTTTTCATTCTTCCCCTCTTTTACACACACACACACACACACACCAAGTCTCTCCTCCACTGGTGTGTAGCCTGCAGTGGTGGGCGCAGACGTTTATAGTGTTTGTGTGGATGTGTGGCGTGGAAAGTGAAAAGGAGACATGCTGCAAAACGGCATGGCTGGTGCCATCAGCACCACAACCACCACTGAGATACCAGACCTCAATGAGGTAGGAAACACTCTCTTGTGCTTTTGTGCTCTTTTGAACTCTGTTTCCCTGACTGTCTGAGCGCTGTTTGTTTTCCTGTGTTTGGTTCGGTTTCTGTCCTCTGTGTCTCTCGGCTGTGCCTTACGCATTGAACTGTGCCCTAATGTCTCATCCATATCCAGGCTAATTGAGCGCTGTTGATGTGTGCGAGGCACCGTGGTGTTGTTCAGAGAGGGGCCTGTAATAAGAGCCACCGTCCTGGGAGGCAGGGCCCTGTCATGTTTATTTTATCAGGGCCTGGCGCTCAGCCGCTGTTGCTGCGGTCATCTGCCATTCAGAGACATTCTAACAGCTAATCAACTGACACCCTCTCAGATGGTGCTAACTGGCAGAAAGGGCATCAAACCGCTGAGAACCACATTTTAACTAGTAGTTATTGATTTGAATCGAATAGATGGCCACATCTGAATTGGTCAACCATTGAAGCGTTCATATTTGAATGCACTTTTGTTATTCTATCTCAGTGATAAAGCTGGAGCAGCTTGTTTTTTTCTTTTCATACTTGACATTTCTTGTAATAGATAAGCGTTATCTTTGACTGGACTTCAAGTTTTTGTTTTGGTTTCAGTGAAATTTCTTCCAATTTTTCTTGAGATTACGATCGGCTGATTGTCTGCCTTATTAAACATTCTTGATTGTGCCTTATCGTTGTTTGTTTGTTTCTCTGTGTGTATGTGTGATGTCTATCAGAGGAGAATCAGGCGTCTCCGATTAACCCTCCGGCCTGAAGACAGTCCAAAATCCCAGAATGAATCCGTCAACTCTGTAAGTATCATATTAACATCTTTCAATTAGGTTCTTGCAGTCAGACAGATTGGCGGCGCTAGTCATCTTTTCACGTCATAATTAACAAACTTCCTCTTTTCACTGACTTCACATAGTCCCCAATCTGTTTGACCAGCACCACAAATGGCATGATGGCCCGATAACAGGATAATCTCAACAAGATAACATAAATGACTGATTTGGTTAGGTTACAACACATCCGCTAGAGATGCTCCCAAGATCCCAAGATTATTAACTTGGTGTCTGTGGTCCCTGAAAACAGTCAGTGGAAAAGATGTAGACAACATTTTCATTTTCCACATTTTAGATTTTACCACTTTTACTGTGTTTTGGATCAAATAAATGCAGCCCTGGTGAGCATAAAAGTCAAAAACATCTTATATTGGTGAAACATATTTGCAGTAATGTAGCCAATCAGAGAGTCTGAGTTCTGCAAGCTGCTCATTATAACAAAGTAGTAGATATGATGCAAGTAATGTCTGGAGATTTTGGCTTAAAAATAATACATTTGTTTCTCAGCAAATCCTAATTTATGCATTTAATTTTATTTTTATTTAAATTTTTTTTGTCTTCTTTTGTGATTTGAAAAAAAATAAAACAGCCTTATATGGCTTTAGAGCAGTATTAGGTCGACTAATTACTGGTGTAAATCGCTAAATAGCCTAAACTATATTCTACATGTATGACAGTGAGCAAACAAAATTAAAAAACAGCACATAGTTAATGTGTTGGGGCCCCATATCTGGAGTTTTCTTAGGACCTTCAAATCACTAAGTCTGCCCTTGGATATTTATATTTTATATTTATTTATATTGTAGAAATGACAAGGCGATCATATTTAAGCTTACTTTTTGAGGATGTGAAAGATGGAATTTTAAATGTTTGATTTGTGAATGTTGGGTCAGTGTTTCAGAGAAATAAATCAGAGGCCGCGTCTTTCCCTTTGCTCTGTCACTTGGTTTATGCGTCATAGTTCAAAACTCTCAGCCCGTAACATGCCATGCACCTTTACTGATAAAAAACATGCAGATAAGCACTCATTCTTGAAACTACATGCAAAGATTCCATAGTTTATTGTCACCTACTTACTAGCCCAATATGTTTAGAAACAAGTTAGGCTACATGCACATAAATATCCTTGAGCAGCCCCCAAAGTCCAGAGTCACATGAAACAATTTGAATTTGAGTCACCTATTTACTAAAGGAGGGAAAGTTAATTTTAAGCTTGTTTGCATATACAGCTTAGTCTGTGTGACAAATTAATTTGTATATTTAACAGTAGTTGCTGTAAGTCTTCTATAGACAGCATTGTCCTGGGAAAGGAGTCAAGAGAGGTGTGTCTGCATGTTCCTGAATGTTTTGATCTGTACCTTGGCCTGGAACTTGCACCCTGCAGGTCTTAGTCCTTGAAGTTCAGCTGATATCCGCCCTGTTTGGTCTCTGATAGGAGCTGCTTTGGGAACATCAGGCACTTTCATAAGCCAGATACTAATGAGAAATAGCAGTCCAGGAGCTCTGCCAACATAAAACTGTGATGGCCTTATCAGTGTCGGTCTCATGGGAAGAGCCAGCTGTGGAAATTTTGCTGTGTCAAGTGTCGAAACACAAAACACAGGCCTGCTTGATGACCAGTTCGATCTGAAATTTGGCGATCAGGACTTTTGAGTGAGGCTAAAATTTGCCAGATTTCCCAGCAGAAAGCTGCTTGGTTTGAAAGTGAGTGGTACTTTATACATTGCTTCTTTATTGACAATGGACTATGGGTTTTTTTCTTCTTGTGAACTTTTGCTGAAAATTTGCTAATGTGACTGCACCTTTAGCAACAGAGATGAGCTTCCATGGAGCTTTCATTGACAGCATTTGAGATTATAACTGTTTGGCCTTTATGTTAATAATAATTAGGCGGCTGTGCATAGAAAAACCTTCCAGGCACGAATAGTATCTGGTTGATGTCAGGGCTTTTTGCATTGATTTTGAATATAGAGGTTTTCACATGCAGTCCTTTGCATCATAATTAGTGACACATTGTAACTATACAAAAGTTGAATCCAGGTCAAAGGATGGCAAAATGAGTAGAGGGAAAAGTAAAGCCAGGATAGTTAAGTGAAAGATCTAGTGAGCATTTCATTTAACTGAGATATTCTATTACTGCCATAACAAAGAACCAAGACAAGAAACCATTACAAAATTAAGATGGGCGTGTGTGTAATCCTATACTCTATGGGATACTACTCTACCTGTGGTCTGAATTGCCAAAGTTACACCTGTTGGATTACAGGAAGACATTTACATTGACCCAGGGCCAGTTTTTCTCATAAAAGTATCTGTGCTGAACTGTACAGGATGACGACACAACTGGTCTCAGCAAAGCAGGAGCGGGAAGCTGTGCCAGCACCACCCACTGCATGCAAACAGATATACTGTTCTGTAAAACACAGATGCTAGACTTGAGTTTACACCCTCAAGCACAACTTTATACAACAACAATAGAGCTTATTGAATAGTGTTCAGTTCAGTCAATAAGATTACGTGAGCAAGGTAGAATATGAAACAGGGACAATGCATGCTTTTATTACTTGGGCAAATGACAGATATATAGTTCTGTATATTAATATTGAGCACAGAAATATGGTTTAATGCAACTGCACTTTGTTAGTGTTGTCTGTCATTGTAGGTTAGGCATTTTTAATGGAAGTATGCAGAGAATACAACTGTCTCGTTGTTTACAACATAAGTGTATCTTCCAGCATAAAGATGGTGCTAAGGAAATTTGCTTGAGTAAAGATTTTAGATATTTAATTTAATGATTTAACCCACAATTTAAATTTTGGGTCCATCATGTCATTTCAGAGGATATCACAAATGTTTACTTTATTAATTTTATAATGTCTTCACAATTTGTATTTCTTTTTATTTATGTCTTTATCAACTTTTTAAAGCACCAGCATTTTAATGGTATAGACTTTCAGCAAATGGATAGAATTTGTTTAGGTTTCAACAAAAATATTTTCTGCGCAAAAGATGAACTACAGTTTTATGGTTTTGGAGTACACTCTTAAAAATAAAAGTGCTTCATTATGCCATAGGAGAACCGTTTTTGTCTAAATGGTTGCATTAAAGAACCTTTAACATCTGAAGAATCTTTCTGTTTCACGAAAGGTTCTTTGTGGTAAAAGAAGGTTCTTTAGATTATAAAAAGGTAAGAAAGAGATGGCTCCTTAAAGAACCTTTGACTCAATGGTTCTTTGTGGAACCAATTTTTTTTTCAATGTCATTGCTGTGAAGAACCTTTAAAGCAGCTTTATTTGTAAAAGTTTATTTGATGAATTGTACCTTTAATATTTTATTATGAAGTAACTATTTCTTAAAAGCAATAATACTGCACTGTAACATCAGGATGGCCACCCAGTAGATTAATACCTCTGTTAGATTTATCAGGCTAAATTAATTCCCAAAAATTACTCATATCACTACGCAAAAGGCCAAAACTGGAGGTCCTGTTTTCAACATTTTAAATAGCTTTTCCCATGTTTGACTACCTCAAATGTAATCTCATGGGCTTTTGTTTTGGTGGGTTATCTGTCAAATTCGGTGAAGTCCAGCGCAGAAGGCCATGAACAACACTGGCATCATTGTTCTGTCTTATCTCCACCCATTCCCACACATTGATCCCCTTCAGTCAGATTTAGAGAGAAACATTAATCATGTTTTCTCAACATCAAATTCTTTACTTTAATGAAGAATTCTTCTCACATTCGCCCTTAAGGTTGAGACAGAATTCAGTCTCTGTTTTTTGGAGAAGAGTTCTGAGGAGGTGTGGTCATGACATGAATGAGATTACAGTTCTGAGAAACTATGTCCTGAGAAGAGAAAGGGGAATACCACACCCTAAGAGTGTGATCACAGCTGGACTTCATCAGTGTTGTTTCACCTCAGTACGATGTGAAAATAGCACACTTAAAAAAGATGGAATATGGTTCCCCAGAACCAGAAAAGCTTTTCAGAATAGGGTTTAATTGCTGCATTTGGCAGGGGCCTTCACCTCAGCAATCTGTGAAGACAACATTTGCTGTCACCCCAAGCATCGACATGTCCGAAAAACTAATAAGAGCTATGAAAATAATGTATGTTGAACCCGATCTCAAAGCAATTTGTACTTGGTGGCTTATTCGTAAAAATTTTGCACGACCTCACTCGTAACCCTAAACCTACCTGTCACTTGGGTATAGAAAAATTGTGCAAAAATCATACGAATCAATTAGCACGAATTTGCCACCTCGCACGAATGCGTATGAATTGGTCATGAGACTGTGTTGTGTGTGTTTTATCACAGGGCGAGAAACTCCTCAATGGTTCCTGGAAAAAGAAAAATGGGCTCATGCAGAGAGAAAGACCACCTGGGCGAGAATCAACTCAACAAGCAGACAAGGTATGACAGCTTTTGACATGCATATGTTTAAGAAATGTATACTTTTATTCATCAAGGACACATAAAAAAGTGACAGTAAAGGCACGTATAATCTTAGTCTATTTAAAATTAATGCTATTCTTTGG
Organism: Enteromius viviparus; assembly: GCA_032353835.1. NCBI lineage: Eukaryota > Metazoa > Chordata > Actinopteri > Cypriniformes > Cyprinidae > Enteromius > Enteromius viviparus. The sequence continues at coordinate 19,618,833 of JAUCNO010001819.1, forward strand.
ACCTTTTTAGTCATCAGAGAATCCTTTAAAAAGTATTTAAATAAATATTAAGCAGCATAAGTGTCTTTTTATGTTAAAAAGACACTTTATAATAACAAGAAATGTTTTTTGATCGCCAAATCAGCATATTAAAATAATTTCAGAAGGATCATGTGACGTGATCAGTCTTCAACTGTAATGTTCAGCTTTACAATACATTTTAAAAAAATAAAATAAAATAGAAAAAATAAAATTGCTGTAATTTTTCGCAATGCTGCTGTTTTCATAATCAATAAATTAAGCCTTTGTGAGACCTTTTTTTTTTTTTTTTTTAAACTAAATCTTACTGAACTAAAATTATGAGTGAAAGTAGACAGTATTTTTCCACTGGATCCATTATATAATGCTGTGCTTTTGGAACATTATATAAACTATACATCTATATTATCTATGACAGTGATGGAGTTTAAAACACAGGTGCCGGTTTCCCATAAGATATTTGAGTTCGGTATGTTATTGTTTGCAAAGCAAGCATGAGCTCAAGTTTATCTCAACAGTATGACTTCAGGGCTTTCTTTGCACAGTAAAATGCTTGTTCACCTATTAAACATATCACAAAAGAGCTTTCTTAAGCCATGCAAAACATGAAATATGACACTAAACCTCGAAGACATAAGTGACTCAGTGTGAAGGGTCCCAGAATCCAGATTCAGAATAAACTGTAAGGCTGCTGATCCTCATCGCTGTGCCATGAGCGAGATCTTCTCAGTTGTAGTTGTTACTGGGGTTTGCTATTATGACAGCTTTTTCACTTTACATTTCCCTTTGGCACTGTCAAGAAAGAAATGTTTTCTGTGTGTACTTTCACTGTGCGATGTTAACACAACAGCATTCCAAGTTTCAAGTTCACTTTCATTTATTTGCGATGAACCTGTAGATATAAAAGGTTTTTTTTTTTTTCTTTCCGACTGGCATGCAAAAATATGACACCCCCGCTTAGGACTATTCTGACTGTCTGTGTCCTATCATTGTAAATGCTCAGCAGCAATAGTTCTAATACCAGAGCATGTCACTTGCAAATGTAGTCTATCAGTCTTATTAATCAACCAGGATGTTCCAGTAGGTGTACACGTACTTAGACACACAGCAGTGACATTGGTCTTCACGGCTGTAAACACAAGTGTCACACTCTCCTTTTAAACACATTGACAAGCTGAAATATGAGCCCTGTGGTCCTATTCCCCCAGCACCCTGTGACCAATGGCATCGGTCGGGAACAGCCTGCTCAGCACGGGACAAGAGTTTATGGCGTGGTGCAGAGCTCAGGCAGCAGCCACCAACAGGAAGTGATGGCACGAGAGTGGTCTGTCAGTCACCTGAGGGATGAGATGAGGTACATCAGAGAGGTAAACACAGAGACTTTCTTTTGGTACCTAGCTAACTAGAGAACTAGTTCTAACTTAACTAGCTAGAATACATCCAAGCAGATAACTGAAAACCATCTTTCTTTTCTCCTAGGTACGGGACTCTTTGGAAAAGGTCAGAGAGCGCATGTATGGCCAGTTTGGTGGGATGCAACAATCAGTGCAAAAATTAACTCAGGAATTAAAGGTGAGCAAAACACAGCAAGATTATTATCTACCACCAAACCTTACCCTGTCAGGCTTCATAAAAATGCTTTTATAGTGGTATGACAAGTTCTCAATGTGCTGACTGTGTTTGTCCCAGGCAGCCAACTCTCATAAGCGTTACCTTGAGTCGGAGGTGAGGACGAGAAGGGGAGCTATGGATAGCTTTGACCAGATGAACAGCTCCCTCATAACAGCAAACATTGATCTGCAGGTACATGATCGGCGCCAGCTGATAAAACCTAATTCTGTGCAGAGAAACTCATGACATTTTTTGATGTAAATATGTTTTAGAAATCGTTGCTGGAAAGCTGTCAAAATCGTGTGGGAAACAGAGATGACATGAGAACACTGCGCAGCTCGTTGGAAAAGACAGAGGAGAAACTCAAGGACACAGAAAGGCAACTAGCAGCAGCACAGGCTGAAAACCGCTCTCTCAAAACTCAGGTGCACACACAAACAACTGTTACACAACACTATTACATTATCATTCTAACCCTTCATGGTACAGACATCTTAATATCATGATACTAAATGTTTTTTTCTTATTATTGCATTTCTTGATCTTATACCTTTTGTTTATTTATTGTATTTGCAGTTTTTAAACCTCATATTAACTGAGAGAGTACTACACTGTTAAAGGTTTTTTATTGGCATCGTTGGTTCCAGGAAGAACTTTTAATATCCATGGAACCTTTCCATTTCACATAAAGGTTCTTTAGATGATAAATGTTCTTCACACCAAGAAAAAAAAAAGATCTTTTATAAATCTTTTAACTGAGAGGGTCTGTGGCATCACTGTAAAAACCCTAGATTCCTTTGAACCTAAAACTGAAAAAGTAAAAAAATTCTGTATTTGTATCAATAAATATTTCTATAAAATCAGAATGTAAATTTTTTCCTAAAACCTTATACTTTTGTTCTCCAGCATAGATTGAGATCTAAAGATCCAAGGATGAAACGGATGGATTTGTTTGAAGTTAAAAATGTCACATTTTAGTAGCACGTGACAACTAAATTGCATTTTATACATAGGTGGAGACTTCTCAGGAGGCCAAAACTCAAGCACTAAAAGAGCTGAGTGCAAGGCTACAGAGGGAATATGAAGAACAGCTGCAGGAAGAGCAGAGGAAATCCAGAGAGGAGATAGAGGCTTTGCAGGTACAGATATAACCAACCGAACAGACACTCTTAACAATGCCTTACTGTCAAAGTAGTTCAGCAAGAACTGAACTGCATGATAATGGGATACATGCATTTGTGTGTGTGTGTGTTATACTTTAGAAAGATTTTAAGTCATACTGTAAAAGACTGCTTTATAAAGCAGGGTGTAAGGATCTCATAACAGGAAACATCTGTAGTTATTCACCAGGGAAGAGAGAAAAATGTTGGATTTTTTTCCTAAGTAAGGGTGCCACCTAGTGGTGATAAGTGAAGATTTCAGAGAGAATGATGAACAGAGACAAATACATGACTGTAGTTCTGACCTGTACTGTATGTCTGCAGGCACAGCTTGATGACTACATCAGGAGGCTTGAGGAGGCAGAGAGGAACGCTCAGATAGCTGAGGCAAAGATCGCTGAAAGGGATCAAAGAATTACAGAGGTGGAGAGGCTACTAACCTGTATGGCGCAGGTAAATAATATCAGTTGGCTCAGCCTTTGCCTTTTACCCTGAAGAAACTCTTTATTCAACACTTCTCTCTTTATAACAGGAAAAGGGTGACCTAACAAAAAAGCTTTGTGAATGTCAACAACGCTTACGTGGTTTGGACGAAACCGACCATGCAGATAAAGCTGTGGCCAAACAGTAAGGGATATAATGTATACCTACAGAATAATACGATTAAGGTTGAAACCAGTGGTGTGGTCATGTTTTTTTTTAATTCATGATGGTTTCAGTTAACAGCTTAAGATCTTTAACAGCTAGATACCACAAATAAGTCTAATTATATAAGTAGGTCTAAGAAAAATTATTTCTGTGATTAATATTTGCTTTCTGATGCAAGTTAATGGAGCAATACCCAATAGTATTTTATTATATCAGTATCTTATTGCATATATTATATCTCTCCTAAGCAACATGTTCTTTCTCAGGTCTGAGCAGCTGAAAGCGGAAGCAGCAGAACTGAAAGAGCGGATAAAGCATCTCAACGACATGGTGTTCTCTCAACAGAGGAAGTTCAAGGGCATGATAGAGGAGGTGAGGATTTACAGAGACTATTCGTTCTGTTCACAAAGAGAATACCACGCGCACAAAATGTCCTGTAATTTAATCTTTTAATTATAAAACAAACAAACAATTTTGCAGGTTGAAACACTGAGAGCTAAAGTTGCACAGAAGGATATGTTCATCGCTGAGCTGCTGGACAGGATTGCCATTGTGGAGTGTGAGGTAAAAGCCAGCCAGATGTGATTTTTGCATGCCCCTCGTCTTTACCAATCTAAAAAAACACAGATTGGTTGGAATACGCACACCGAATGCGACTATTCCTGAATCCATCGCTATTCTGTCAGCTGGACGCTTCGAGTCCCTTTGGTTGTCATTCAGATTTCTCACACATTTAAACCGAATCAGTCTTTGTCCAGTGTCCTCTTTATATGTGAAATGAGTTCTCTACTTGATTTCCCATGCCTATGGTCTGACTCTGTCCTTTGCTTTGCTTCTTTTCCTAGAATAATGAGTTAGGAGACAAGCTGAAGTATTTTATGTCTATGCAGAAAGCATCTGAGACTAAAGTAGTTACCAGGGACATTGGAGTTGGCTGTGACCTCCCCATTAGGTAATGAGCGCAAGATCACCTTGCCATAAGAAATTTAAAACTGCTTTCGAGGCCATGGCTTCACACATGCTCTTCCTGTGTTCATAGATCTGAGGCGCCACCGTTTGTTGCTCCTGTCCAACCCAGCTCCATCTCATCGGCCCCAAGATCCTCCAGCAGACTGAACTATAGCCTTCTTAAATACACTCCTGGTCAGTACAGCTCAATGCTGCGCTCCAGTGCTGTAAATACACAAGAAACTACGACCAGTCTCACACAAACTTCAAGTCATGTTCAGACCAGCCAGGAAGACGGGGACTCTACCACCAGTCCTAGAGTGAGGTCCAGTCCTTCACAGATCTACACTCCTTTTATGAAGCTGATGGACATAAGTGCTAAAATGAGCATAGAGTGAATGGAGTTTATTAAAATGGCAGCAGCAGAAGCTCATGGAACATGAAGGATTGTTGTTGTTACTGTACATTAATATTACAGTATATGTAAATAACCTACTGATCTGTGAATAACTTATTTTAGTATACTATATACTGATGCAATCTATGTTGCTTTGTTTACCAAAAATCTAGTGATTTTATGTGATAGCTATCTATATTTTACAGTTATGTATTTATATTTCCATTTTCAATTTTCTGAGACTGTATTTAGATTCTTTTCTAAAGTGTAATACACCAAATATTTTGTTATATACAAAAAAAGCTTAACAATATGCTCTATATATAAGGGTTTCTTTCCCGAAAAGGAATGATGGTAGCTATCAACTGTGATCACAACTCAGTACTTGTTTTTTTTTTTTGGCTTCAATGTGTATTGAATGTGTTTAGTGTTTTTTGTACTAAGAGAGTTATTGAGATATTTCACACTCTCAGCAGCACTTTTCCCTCCTGGAGTTACTGATGCAAAGACTCCAATTCACCTGATTTTTACAACACAAAACATTCGGCAATAGTAGTTTGATCTAGACCAGAGAGCATTACTCTAGCACAGAGTGAAGACTGCTGAGAGGAAGCAGGCCTCTGTGGATTTGTGCACAGCGTTAATGTGTCAATGCACTTTTCTGAAGACTCGCTTCAGCTGCCAAAATCACATCATCATTTATGATGACTGATTGCAGTCATCATAAATGATGATGTGATTTTGGCAGGAGAAACGAGTTTATAGGTTTATAGACTACATTTGGTATTAATATTTTTCACTCACTGAGCGCTGTATTTACACATGACTGGGTATATTGCTCAAGAAATAAAATGTCCAAACCTACAACTTGGTGGATTTTTTTGAACTAAGATAATAGGCCTATTTATGTGTTTTTAACAAATCTTCCTTTATTCTGGTCAGCTGAGCTTGTGCTTCAAAATGATGTCTCATTGTTATGTCTCAGACTTTACTGAGTGGAAACTGAAAAACAAACAAAAAAGAAACTTAGAAAATACCTTCTTAACAGTAGTAATGTTTATTAACAGAATTATTAAATGTGACATGAAGCTTGTTTAGATTATTTTATTGTCTGCAGGAGTCTTTTGGTGTTGTTTAAGGCTGTTTTCATTCTGTCCAGTGTCAAAAAAGCAAACTGAATAACGGAGCTCTCTCTGGCATAATATACATCACTACATCAGCAGCAGGTCTGAATGTGCACAAAATCATTGTCACTGCTAAGAGCTGAGAAAAGGCCCATTAAAAGTATTAATGTTATTTTTCTGTGTTATTGGCATAGAAGAAAAAAACATTATTTTACTGTAAATTAACATGTATTTTGTAACACAGGGACATACACTTATATTTTTATATCTGAATCAATTAATACTATTATATAATATTATATATATATATAATATTCATATAATCATTTCCCATCAATAGTGACATTAAAACACATATTTAGGCTTAATGTTAAGAAATGTGCGTTGTGCAGAAGTAGTACTCGAGAAATATGTCGGTAAATATATACTTAGTATAAAGTAAATATATTTGAAATATATTATCTTTTACTAAAGTTATCATCACACGCACTGGAAGAGTCTGCACGCGCCACCTCGCTCATCGAAAGTGGAGGGCTGTCGTCATGACAACCTAACATACCGGAAGTAAAGCACTAGAGCGTCATTGGTGAGCGGTTTTGTTTATAGTGATATAAGTATTTATTTACATCACTGTCGTGTTACAGTAGAGTAGGGTTATATAATAAGTATTCAAAATATCTCTTTTATCATTTAAATCGCGAGATAACCTTTTATTAGCACTTTCTAGGAAGGCCAAGAGGTCTCGCATATGAGAAATCGTTAGCCTAAGTTAGTTTCTTGCTGCTAAAACGAATTACTACTACTACTATTATTATTATTACTTATTCATACGTATTGTGAATTTCCCCTTACCATAGAAATTGTGAAGCTGCCATAGTGCATCAGATAATTCCAAGATAGAAGATAATTATAATAACAATAATGATATTACGGTGCATAATATTACTTTGGTGTTTGGAAAAAACACAATATTTTTCTCAGGTCCATTTTATATGCTGACATAAAATCATTCTGCAATTCAGTTTTATATTCTTTCCCCTCCAGAAATAACACAAGATGGCTGTGAATGTCAGAAGAGGTTTGGAGATCCCAGATCCGTCAGATTACAGCAGCAGTGAAGATGAAGATGTGATGTATTTCAAAGATCTGCGGCAGCCTGATAAAAATCTACCTAAGTCTGTAAGAGTGGTCAAAAAACTGTTAAATAACCTTGTTGACAGTGCATGGGAAGTTATATCAGAGCAGGAGAAGATCAAGAAGGACAAACAAGCAGCAAGACAAATTCCGGTGCTGAGTGCTTTTAAAGAAATGAAGGTATGTTTAACATGGACAATCATATGGCCTCATCGCGTTCCTTTGCACGTGTGCTTTGTATGCATTTGCATTTTTCATGCGATTTTTTTTCTTTCTTCGTAGCTTCCAGGCAGAACTAATAGCATGGTGTGCTCAGATGATGGACTTTACCTGTTTCTGGGCCACATTCACGGTCTGTCAGTATTCAGTACATTCACTCTCACCTGTGTAAGTATGTGGCAAGATGAAAGAGTGGAGCTTACCAGCATCTCTTGTGCCTCACTGGGAAATGCCACGCACCTCTTATGCACAGTGGATGACATGGGTAATTTCCTATTTTTTCACTGTTTACATTAAAAACTCCCCATTTGATGTTTTCTGTATTTAATTGTACATATTAATTTTCTCCTTTGTTAGGTATTGCACGGCTTTTTGTGCATCACATGGAGAATATTTATTTAATTAAAGCCATTAACGAAACTGTGAGTTTATAATACAGTTTTAAGAGTAATATTTGCTATTAATTTTCTTGAAAATGTACTTACATTTAGAATTACATTGCGTTACTTTTTTCGCAGGGAGATATAAATCAAAGAAACATCTGTGCAAAATTTGAAGTGTCTAGGAGTGGGGACTTTGGAGCTGCCGTCATGACATGTAAATTTCCTGTTAAAATATGGAATTGCAATATAAAACTATAAATACCGTTAACTGTGAGTAGTACTGACTCATTAATGATGCTGTGATGTATTTTAATGAAGCCAGTGGCTCTGTTTGGTTGGATGTCTATCGTTTCCCCCAAGATGTATGGATCAAAGAGCTGGAAATCAAACAGGTAATTGCTATAGTTATTATATATTTATTTTTATATATATTTTTTTTAATAGAAATTAATTCTGCATGTTTTTTCCTATGTGTATGTTTGATTTGTTTTTCTGGCAAAGTTTGATGATCATCTTTTTTCTGTCTCTTCCATAGGCTTCACAAACCCCACAGTTCACAGAAGCCAAATTTTCACCAATAGTCTTACTCATGAAGATGAAACCTCCAGAAATCCCTGCAGGTATTTAGTTTAAAGCACAGCTGCAAAATAAGTTTGCTATGTCTTTCTTTAAATGTTCATGTGTTCAAGGAACCTCTCTGAAAAGTCCATCTGAGGTTCTGCAGAAGACAGAGGAAGGCACTATAATAGGCTCAGGCCAAAATCACCTCATTAGTAGTCGTCAATGGGAAAACCAGGACGCGGCATTCAGGAAGATTTACATAAAGTACCTCAGCTCCAGCTCTGTGGGACCACCACAACAAAAAGCAGAAGGTCCAAGGTATGCTTCATTAATATTGTTGTATGATATATTGTAAAGTCATCCCAAAAATATTTTGACACTTCTATTAATATCTTTGCATTATATAGACTTTACAACCTACAGAACGTGTCAACAACACCTCTATGAATATATCTAATATAGTGGTATTTATATTAGATATATTCTAGTGGTATTTCACCCTAAAGTAAAAAGTAATTAAAATAATATTAATACAGTATATATATCTATTTTCAAATCAATGTTGTCAAGAATGTAACATGAGCTGTTACAGTAAGAATTATACATACAACTTGCAATGCAACGTAATATTTGCTAGAAAAACAAACAAAGCCATGATAAATGAACAAGCAGCTTATATGTAAACAACAAATCAGTATAGAGTCCCATGACATTAAGAACAAAAATAGATGTGATTACAAATTATGAATTTGCTCTCATACATTTTTTGGCCATGTTTTATTGATTAATGGTCATGTTTGATTAATTTGTAACTTGTTTTAATGAAATTCTGGCTATGTTGCTGTAATTCATTGCCTTCTTGTAATTTAGTTAGGTTACAGCCACGATTAAACTGAAACGATGGAATAAACGTTTGCATATATGGAGCAGCTGAACTGATCATATGTGAGCATTGAAACACTAGAACCACACCATTAGAGGCTTATTTTTTTACACTAATATTTTTTCCCCTAACAGCAACTGTACTTGCCACTTCTTACTGCGTGAAGGGTTTCAATCAATTCCAGGGGAAACAAAGGCAGCTAGAGGTACGCCATGAACACAAATGTTTTTAAGTGATTAATATAGCCTTTAATGGTGTGTGTGATCAAAATTTCCAGTACAATCAGTTTTTTAAATATGCATTTTATAATATTTTCTTTGAAGATATTCCTATTGCTGTGTGCCTGTGGTGGAATGGCAGTCATAATCTCTTACATTATCTTCTGTTGAAGACCCCTAAAGAGAAGGGTACTCCAGTCATTAACTAGGCTAATACATTTATACTGCATAGATAAGAAAGAAAATACAGTATATTAACATTACAAGAACAAATTGGTTACTCATGTTTATAAATTATATTTTAATCTGTTCCTGGATCAGAGAGTGATCCCAGACCAGATGTTTTGTGGCCCAATTCCCAGGAAATCATCTGCTCTGCCGTCAGTGCCTGTACACGGTTCATTGCTCTAGGGCTTGACGGGCAGCTGATTACTATATGGGACCGACGTTTTGGTAAGTCTGTTTGTCATTCTCAATGATAAGAATAAACTGTGATGTAATGGCACAATACAATGTCTCATTGATCATACTGAGAGAAGGAATCCTGCTCTTGAATGTTCTTCAGGGTGTCCACATGCCAATATTGTGATCCCAGGAGACAGTGCCATTTGCAGGATGAAGCTTCTTTTACAGAGTCAGTTGCCAGCCACTCCTCTTTTTCAGGGTCCATTTTTACCCACACTACAGTTAGTGCTCATTTGCAGAAATGGGGCATGCTACAGTGTGACAAAGGGGAGAGGAGGAGACACAAGCACTGTTGCACTTATTGAAAGGTAAAAAAAATAAACTGTTATTAAATTGAGTTTGAAAATAATGAATTTGGTGTATACAATCAGTGTTTTCTGTATGCTGGCCCTGCAGTTCCTCTAAAACCCTCTACCTCCCCTAGTTTCACCTGTCTAAATACGCTATGTGATTTTATGTATGCCTATGAATGTAGCAGCAACATATCTTACAGCTGTGTTTATTGATGTGCTCACCAAGACCAAAATACGTTAACATCATATCCATTAAAATACTGAAACTTGACATGATTGACATAAATATAATAACTGTTTCTAATCAGACCTGCAGGCCCAGGCAGTTCTGTCACTGTTGCTGAACCTGTGCCCTTCCTGAAGCATTTGGTATAGTAAAATTTTGCAGCATAACATCATATTTGAAAGATGTAACTTTTGGGTTAAACGTTTTATATCTATATTTACTGTATATGGTTGTGACAGGTATGTAATAGCTTTGTTAGCTTTAGTCCAAGATCTTAAGTCACTTATTATCTGTCAAGAACATATATTTTAATATATCAGGACTAATTTCTGAAATTGTTTATATAGATTTTGTTGATGCAGAGAAATGGGCAAGTATCCATTTGGGAAACGGATGATGGAGCACCAGTATTTGTCTTTAACCTGCCTCCAACTCTTTTGCTGGGCTTTCTCAGAGAACCTGTGTGTCTGCTTGAGCCAGTCCAACAAAAACTATATATTACAGGTAAACTTTAGATGAATTTATAATTTAGCTGAAAATCAACAAATGAGGTTCTGTCACGTTAGTTATTAGAAATATTGACACCTTTACTGGTGTAGGAGTCACAGATCGTAAGATTGTGTTCATGGTGATTTTTTTAGGTGACAAAAAAACAGCTTTGGTGAAGATGACCAATAGGAAAGAGGATGAGAGCTCTCTTTTCATCTTCAGCTTTTCAGAATGCTCGTTGATGGATTTATACTGTGTCACAAGTCCAGCTGTAAGTGAAAAAGTCTCCGATTTGGAGGAGGTCTGCAACTTTTACCTTCAGGAAAGGTTGGTGAAATGTAGTTCAGTGTTAAACAGAACTATTTTTGATATTTTTTTCATACAAAATGTTTGTAAATGAATCAAAACTTGACATGCAAGCTGTTCATCAAATGTTCAATTATTAGATAGCAATAAACATGTATGGTAAGAGATCACAAAAAAGATATACGATATGAACTGTATAAAGGCACGTTCACACCAAGAATGGTAATGCTAATTATATCTATATACAACTATACCCAACTAAGAATGAGTATGTGAGCATATTTGTATTATTTTAAAAAACGGAAGCAATTTAGAATGGCTTTTAATGTTTCTATCGTTAACTATTTGAACATTATGACAATGATATTGTTACTTTGTGTGGTTATTTTTTGGATCAAAGGATCAAAGGTTCATTGGATTTGTCTTTGGCCCCTTGACTTTTGCAAGAATGCTGTACAAGTATCGACTTTGAACTTCAACAGTAACTTCTCAGATTATTTCTAACTGGTCATAGCCATTCCCCAGTTAGAGGAATGCCGGCAGAAGTTTTAGTCACGTGCAGAGAGAAAATACTAAAGGCCAACACCACAGAACATATGGAAAATAGAAAATATATAATATAGAAAATAATTTCCAACAAATTATTTTCCCTTTCAATAATTTTTTGATCACATCAGTATGTAGATTGGCTATATTGGACTTAAAGTATGTTGATTCACTACAAGTCAAAACAAACCATCATTCTTATAGGGAAAGAAAGCATTTGGCTGTTTTTGTGAGGCACAGACATCTTGAATACATGTAGAAGCTTATGGGAAGTTGCAACAACACTATCTAAAAGTCATCACAGTTTTACTTGTTGCGCTTGTCTTTCTGCTTAAACTAAACTAACTTTTTTTGTTTTTTTCTAATTTACTCTCTCCCCATCAGTCTGTCTTGGTTTTAGTCACCTCAGTCACCATTCAGTTGTTCATTCTTCCAGTGTCCTTTCTCACCACAGCGGAATCAGTTTTCCACATTCCACATCCTCTGCATCTCCCACGTCTGTGTCATTAACCCTCTGTTGCTGGTTCCTCTGCCTTGTGCAGATGGCCTGCACTCATCTGCACAATTTCATACATGGCCTTATGCAATTTTTTAACTTTTTGCCAGTCATTTGCGCCCAATTTGAGTATGAGAAGACGTCTGAGGTCCTGTATGGTGGGGCTAAATTCCTGACAGAAGACCCATAATTCAGCAGCAAATTTGTCTCCAGAGTCTTTCGGATGGGGAAGATGAGTCATGACTTCTCTGTCTTTCACTGACCATGGACAAAACAGCATGAATGGTTCTTTGGGTCCTGCAATCTTGACCTCCCCACACCTTGGTTCAATATTTTGTTCTGCCTTGGGAATGGACCTTGTCTCTTATGAGTTGTGTCAGTTCCTCCTTCCGCCTTTGGTATCCTCTGAGAGTTCATGGCGATTTTGAGTGGAGTGGATGATGATGCTGCTGCTGAGGTGGCTGCTGTTTCCGTTCTTAAGCCTCGTTCACACTAGCAGGGACTTCTGTCACTGTATATCGCTAGAGGCTGGCGATGAGGTTGCTAGTGGGCGTTCTCATTACTGGTTTCTTAGTAACATCATTGTTGACAGCGAGTAGGTTTCTTGCCGCCAAATACAAACATTTTGGAGGGACATGACTGAATATAATATAAATATACACAGAGTCCATACCTACAAACAAAAATAAATGAGAAACAGAGAGTTCTTTTTTAATTGCCTGCAAAATCTATGTCAAAAACACAAACGCTGTCATCACTGCTGGAGCTGAAAGAAGAATGAGCATGTGAGTGCCTTCCTTCCTATTGGCTGTTGCTCCCGAAAGTCGCTCCTCATTTGCATAAAGTTGAGAGATTCTGAACTTTGTTGCGTCACTGGACACGCCCACATCTGGTCGCCAACAGTCACTGACGGCCACTGGCGCTCTTGTCGCCAGATATCGGCAGCTCTCCATTGAAATAAATGGGATCGCGTCGCTGCGTGTCGCTGCCAGTGTGAATGAAGCTTTAGATGTCCGAGTTCTTGGGTTTGATCTTGTTCTAGCAGTGGCATTGCTGATGGACTTTATGATAGAGGTGGTTGGTGGGGCCAGGAGTTGAAGTTGAGATACACCTTAGCACACTGCAGTTTTCTAAAAGTATGCAAAGACGAATTCTGAGAAGTATCATCTGTTCCTTGAACACTCATTTTCTTTCCCTTTGTTCTGCTTCTTCCAGCCACAGACTCATAACTCCCTTATGCATTTGAAACTTTCTGTTTATTAAGCTTTTCTTTACTTCTTACCTTACATTCATGTTTCGCCAAACTGTCTTTCACGCTATTTAAGGTTGATACACTAAATGTGCCTCTTTTAGGGAACCCATGATTCTCTATCCGTTCTGGGACCACATCTACAATTGTTTCCCCATATTTCTTTTTGGTGGTATTTCTTTTTAGGTACTGTGGTTTCAGTACCTTGTCCCACAGACTTTCAAGACTGTCTCACTAACTGAGACAGTCTGGAAATATCAAAATGTTCCTTTTCAGGAACTCACACTGCATCAAAACGCTATGGGAACGCCTTCAGCGTGACCACGCTCTAAATCTGCTCTGTAATCTGTGCAACAAAAAAATGAGACCAGGAAGCCTAAAAAGCATGTGAAAAGACCCAATGCTAGCCGTCATTCATTCAGCACAGTCTCTGTGTGTTGGTCGCAGATTTCTTTGTCGCTTTAAAAGTAAAAGATTCTGAAAGCAAATAACAAAAATTAGTGCAACTAATTTAAAAAGTGGGTAAGTCCTTGCGGTCGCCTTCTCTCGCCGTGGGATTTGCATTTTCATTGTGTGGCTTGTTTGGGAGAGGAGCATGCGGTAGCCGCTCTTGAGGGAGGGACTGCCCGGACTGCATGCAGCTCTTCCTGGCTACCTTGCGCTCGAGGAAGGCTCTCTTTGCAGAGGGAGCCTTTGTTAGTGTGCCCCGTGATGGAGGTCCTGCTGCTGCCGAGGCTGATCGGCCCCTGCATCGGGTGATCCCCTATCTCCTTTCCAGCCCAGCAGATCTATCGGTGCCCCAGGTACGGAAGCACCGTTCGTGGTGCTTCCACCCAGGAACGACCATCCACGGGGCATACATTCTCCTTCAATGAGGTGGATGTTGTCAGCGTGGACAGCCAGACACTGCCAAAGTCACCCTGTTATGAGGAACTGCTGGAGGTGGTGACTCGCGCTGTAGGGCGGCTCAGTCTGGATTGGCCTGAGTCTAATCAGGCTGATCCTCCAGCTAGTAGGCTGCATGAGACTTTGGGGTTAAGACTAAATGCTAAGAAAAGTGTGCTTTCTCCTGTTCAGAGGACCACTTATCTAGGCGTAATGTGGGATTCGGGAACAATTGTCTCCCGCTCGCGTTGACTCGATTCTCACAGCAGTCAGAAAAGTGCAGGAAGGCCATTCGCTGACAGTCACGTTTTATCGAAGACTGTTAGGTCTGCAGCAGCTTCCAGTTGTGCTGCTTCCACACTAGGCAGGGACTTGTGGGCCCCATGGGTAATTGCGTTCCCATAGCGTTTCGACGCAGTGTTACGCAGGTAACCATAGTTCCTTGAAGACACTGCGTCTCTTGGCCACACCCACGCATCCCTACCAGCGCTTGCTTTATTCATAGGGCTAGCGCTGAGTGTTTCCACGTGCCTTTTAGGCTTCCTGGTCTCTGACGTCACCCATGGGTGATTTCTCATTTTTTTGTTCGACAGATTACACAGCAGATTCAGAGAGTGGTCGCGTTGAAGGCCTTTTCATAGCGTTTCGACGCAGTGACTCTTTCCTTCAAGGAACTAGGGTTACCTGCGTAACCCAGAGACGTTTTCTCTCAATTCTTTAAATAAATATAAAAATATGAATTGGAATTTCAAAATCAGTCTCACCACTTTACATGCTTCTTTAATCCATTGAGACACCAGTGGTGACGGTCCGGGCCATCTCTTCCCTGAAGGCTGTGTGGGGTAGAGACTAATCCTCTTTTTTATATTAGGATGATCAGCCACCAATGTTTCAGGTCCAGACAAATCACACACAGTATCCAATCCTCTTTGGCAGTTTGTCATGGAAAAATCTTTTATTAAATGTGAGACTGAGAGCGAAAAACAGTCAATCTGAAAGAATTTATTCACACAAGAGTGGTCAATCCAACACACAGAAGCTGTGTAGTTAGAAAGACTGCAATGCAATTACGTACAGTCTCTTTTATACTGAAAAAGACCAAGAATCAACTGTGACCTTCAACAGTATCTTCTCAGATTATTTCTAACTGGTCACAGCTATTTCCCTTTTAGAGGGATGCTGGTAGAAGTTTTAGTCACGGAAAGGGAGAAAATAATGAGGGTTTAACACCTTTGCAAATAGAATATATATGGAAAACAGAGAATATACAGTATGTAAAATAGAAAATAATCATTTTATAGAAAGATTTTTTTTTAACTTTATCTCCATAGTTACAGTTCTTGGTGATAATAGCCTTAACAGTGCTTTGGCCTTTCACTTAAAACACTTAGCATACCTTACATGTGTAATGTCTTTGTGTGTGCAGAGCTGCTTCTTGGAAAGAGAGGAACAGAAATTTGGCTTTTCAATGGGAGCAGCTTTCGAAGCATGATATTAAATGAAGCTTCACATACTACAAAGAGATTTGCCATGCTGACAGGCAGAGAGTGTGTTTTCTATTTATATATTAATGTGAATCAAATGAATGCATTTATTCAACAATAACCAAGAGAATAACTTAACTTTTAAGAGAATAAGTTAACATAACTTATAACTTAACTTTTACTGTCATATTTTTAAAAACACCATTACTGTACATTTTAAATTCAAATGAGAATTCATTTCAGTTTGGGTTTACCTAGGAAGCTATTCTACACGAAGACAGGCCAATGAAAATGTGTTTATGTATGCACATGTGCTAATATATGTTTATATAAACATGAGAAATCTGTGCATTTGATTAACCTTATTGTGACTGGATTTTAGAATTTTTACTACATTTACATTTAATTTGCATTAAGTAGATGTTATGTATTTGTTAGTATATCTGTTATGCAGTCTCTCATTCTGTTCTGAAATCAGAAGATGTTAATATAAAATCACAGTTAATCATGTCTCCCACATATTATTTCAAATGTCAGCTCAATTTCTCTGGTTTTATTGTTCTTATGTATTTCATAAGACAGGCCATAGGCACTGGTTTTCAGATTTGCTCCACTTAAGTCTTCTCCAGCAAGTGGGTCTTTTCATGATTAGTACATTAGTACCGTTTGTACTGAACGTCAATTTAATTAAATTTGAGCCGCAATATTAATCAATGTAACTAGTTTTTCCTTCCTCTGGGTTATTAAAAACTTAGCATTCCAAGTTATTCATGTCATTTTATTTATTCTGTTTTTAGTTACATTTTATTTGTTCTTCTTTAATTGGACTGCCCATGGTTAGTTCAGAGGCTATATCATGATATTTGTGAGGTTATGGAACATTGAGTCATAGCCTGTATTATCATGAGCTGTATGAATTTAATGATCTGTGCCAATGCCTTCAAGCCTTTAGTTTCCAATTATTTCTTATTGTAATTTCAACTTCTACTCAAGACAAAATGGGGTTACCACAAGTATTAAAGTATACTCAATATCAACCCTTATATCTGTTCTAATTTTAAATCACTCAAATGCATTAAATGTGTTAAAATATCTGTCAAACCCAACTTCTCAAAGTACATGAAAAGCATTTCATAGGGCAGTGTGAAGAGAAGATGTGGTGTATCTCTTTAAATAAATAAAAAAAGAGGATGATACACTATTATTCAACATTTTTTGAAAAAAAGTATTTTTTTCTCAACAAGGTTGCATTTATTTTAACAAAAATACAATCAAATTATTAACATTAACATTGTCAAATAGTATTATAATTTAAAATAGCTTTTTTTCTATTTTAATATATTCATTATAATAAATTCCTGTGGCAAAGCTGATTTTTTGCAGTTCAGTCCTCAGTATCACATGATCCTTTAAAAATCATCCCAAAATGCTGATTTGCTGCACAGGAATTTCTGTGGAAACCATGAAACATCTATTTCAGGACACTTTTATGAATAGAAAGTTTAGAACAGCCTTTATTTGAAACTTTTTGTAACAATAAACAAGTCTTTACTTTATTTGCATTAATTAATAGAACCTTGCTAAATAAAATAGCACCTTCTTAAAAAACGTTTGGCTGTATAATAACACTCCCAAACATTGCTGGACACAATTGGCTTTCATTGTCTGCTCATCTCAAGGCTCAGTGTGCAAAAGATTTACCTCATTAGCCAATTTGAATGAACTAATTACAATAAATAAAATATTTTCGAAAAATTACACGTGAAACCTTTATTTATAAGATTAAAGTGCCCTTAATGGCTTTTTAATTAAAAATAGGCTACAGCGTTCTTTTCCCCATCATCCTCAATCCTGTACACATGCTCTCCATCCCCCTCTAGCTTTTCTCTAGAAGTCTGCTGAACTGTCAGTCTCTTTAAAGTGAGAGAGGAGGTGGAAGTTCTGATGGAAGTCATCAAAGAGTTATTAGTGTTCTCTAGCTCAAAGGCTACAGTGTTATGTCCACGCTGTCTGTGCCTCATGCATAGTGGAATGGTGAAGAGACCGTAGATGATGGGGTCCAAACATGCATTTAACAGGCCGAATATAAAAAGGATGTGTGAGAAGGACTGGGACACAGTTTCCTCCAGGCCAGCGGGACAGAACCAGTACCACAGACCAAGCATGTAGTAGGGTGTCCAACACACCATGAATGACAGCACAATGACAACAGTCATCTTCAGCGTACGCATGCGTGCCTTAGGGATGTTGTTTTTCGACCTGCGCAGCTGCACTTTGTTGGACAGGACTAGATGTGACAAAGATCACAACAGAAGCAGTACGTTAGCATGACAGATGAAACGTAATAAAGTTGGCTCATGTTGCTTGCAAACTGATCAAGAAATTACCATTAGAAATGTTTTGTCAAAAAAGGACTTACAGCTGTCTTCTCTCATTTTCTTGGAGATCTCTAGCAGTATCCTGCTGTAGCAGGAGATCATGATAAAGAGTGGGAAGAGGAAGAGGAAGGTGAAGGTAAACATGTTGTAAAGTGTCTCTTGCCAGCGTGAGCTGAAGCTGCCGTAGGTTGTGCACTGGATAAACCTCTTGGGAGAATCAATCACCACAACGTGGAAAACAAACACCTGAACAAAGAGCATACACGCATAGATATTCCAGACATGTAGCCTACTATCAGGCCAGGGTTAATTAAATGAAAAAAAAATTATGCTTTTTGATGTGCTTGAAGATTACTACAGGATTACTAAAAACTATATAAGCTAACAAAAAGGACAAAAACACAACTAAATTAACAGGTTAGAAAAAGAAGAAGAAGAAGAAGAAGAATATCGCACTTATATAGCGCTTTATCATGTATGGTCATACACCCCAAAGCGCTTTAC
>JAUCNO010001819.1:19639602-19683538 GCA_032353835.1 Enteromius viviparus
GTGTGTGTGTGTGTGTGTGTGTGTGTGTGTGTGTGTGTGTGTGTGTGTGTGTGTGTGTGTGTGTGTGTGTGTGTCATTTTGTTTTTTGGTTTGTGATGTGCTTAGTAAGAATCATGCTCAGAGGCAATAGAGACACATGTGATATGAAAGAGTGTTGTCATGAAGGTCAGAGTGTCCCACAGCAGGACAAACGCTGAGCTTAGACGAGCTACTGATTCCACTCTGAAAGCCTTGTAGCCTTTAAACGGTTTCAGTTTCAGGGACGAGAACATTAAGCAGCTTTATAAATTTCAAGTCCTTATTTTTATCCAAATGTTCCAGCACTTATTTTATCATATCTCCTTTTGTCGTCTTTATTTATTAGGCTAATTGCAATCATAAAATTAATTTAACCTGAAAGAGATGTGACAATACATAATTTATAAACATAAATATCAACAAGCCTAAATAAAAACAATCCATATGGTAATTATGTGTAATGCACCTAATTTAATTTACACAAATATTCCATAGGGGTTTATAATGGTTTGGTTCCTATGGAATCTATACTAATACTGGGAACTGTCACTATGTGCTATAAATGTTTTTTCAATGCTTCTTTCTGCAGGGTACATCATCACCAGTATCCAACAACAATTGACTGTCTTTATGACTAAGTCACTGAATGATTTATTTAAAAGAGTCCTCTTAAAGGGATACTCTACCCAAAAATGAAAATGCTTTTATTCTGTTGATAGCCAAACTGTTTGTGGTTTACACTGTAAAGTCTAGGCTATCACATGTGTTGATCCTGCAGGAGGAGGATAGAATAATAAAAAGTATCATTTTGATGGTGAATTATAATCCAGAAAGGATTATGTGTTTATTAAATTACATTCCAGTTTTAAATGTGCTTCTTATTACAAATATAAGATTCCTATGTTAAAGACAACCAGTTCGAAGGGAACATAATTTGTCTTATAGGTTAAAGGAATTTCTTAATGTGATGTGACTATTAGAGGTGAAACTGTACAGAAATTAAAATCTATACTCTAATACTCAGCACTCATAGTCACACAATGTTGATGTTGTTAACATTAATCATTTAAAAATAAAGTATAACAGTAATTTGCACAGTTTAATGTGATGTGAGCTAACCGATCGTTAGATTAAATTTTTTCCGTAGTTGGTCTGAATAAAAGTGGCAGACTTGTTACTTGTTCAGATGAACATATAAGATGAAAATTCTTATTTGTGTCATATATTCCAAGACATAGGCTAGAATCTGTGATTGAGAAGTACAGTAAACATCCACACACCACTGCAGTGACTGACAGCTTCACATACTCCTCAAAATATTAGATTCATCAGCACTGGAGCCGTGCTGGTGCACAACCCACACAAGGAATATCATTTCCCAAACAGATCAAATTTGCGCAAAACTTGCGGACTGCATTCTTTAAATGGTTATTATGCAGTATCACATGTTGGCCAAATGTCAGCACATCTGTGAATACCTGCAGCATTGTGCCCCCAGCCCACAATCGCCTGTTCCTCTGTCCAGCAATGAATGCATCCTTGGAAGTGGCTTGTATTCCATCGCTCTCTCTTCCTCTTTTTGTCTTCCTCTCCTGTAGCCATGAGCAGTGAGAAGCTTGAAAATAGTAGTCCTCACATTAGCATTTTAAACAACAAATCAGCAAAACAATGATTTAGACATTGTTTTTGTTTTTTTACATTAAACATATCAAATGAATACAAATGTAAAAATAGTATCCATGCAGTTTGCCAGTCTAATAGCAGCACTAATGTTATACCTGATATATCCTGGTAAAAGCTCCAAAAGTGATACTGATAAACAGATTAAATTCATTTTACTTCAAAATGATGTGCATTCTTAAAGCATTAAAATCTAAATGAGTGTAAGTAGTTGTAAACTATGAATGAAATAGATTTTCTTATGTCTCATTTATAGAATCTGAATAAAGATAAGTAATTTGATTCTTCTGTTGTGGTTTCACTCAGTGCAGTACATCTTTAGACCACTAGGTGCCCCTTTGCACTGTATTCTCAAAACTGAGGGCTCATGTCCGTCCTTCCTTAAACTCAGTACTAAGTGCCTGTTTTTACCTTTTGAATTTATTTTTCGTTCATTCATTATACTGTGTATATTCATATTCATTGAATATTTTAAATGCAAATGCAAACTCTTTCTTCATGTAGTTTGCTTAATTATTGAAAGCATCTATTTGACACCTTGGGTTTTAAGGGTTAAAGGTTACTGAACATTATAGTCGAGACCATAGTGGCTTAGTGTGGAAGACAAGACCAAGATCAATGTATGGCCATTACATTAATACATTACAGTGATCAATACTCATGTATAAAACATGCTTTCTAACTAAACAGTACAGTATACCACAACCAGCATCCTGGTCTTTTTAGTGTTGTTGGATGGTTCATTTTATAAAATGTTCCATGCATGAATTTTATGCATAGAAAATTAGGTATTGTGTAAAAGGTGATGTTTGGACTTCCCTTGGGTCTCTTTAAGCTCAATAGTACAAACTGTCTGTTTACTGTAATTGACATCCAGAATCAGGCTGTTCCTGCAGCAACAATTTCATATCTGAAGTCAGTGGATAAACCCACTACAGCACATTAATTATGATCATATCAAACCATGAATGTTATTGTATAGTATTATTTAAAACTAAGACATCAAGAAAGAAAACAAAATGCTTTGATTCATTATATGGCCTTGGTTGAACAAGACTGACTTACAAGACTGAGGTCTAACCTGAATTACCAGATACATTTCAACTAGTGCTTTTATGTACTAGCTTAATTGTATAATTTAATTGTAAAAGACAAGAAGATGGTGGGATGATGCAAGTGCTGGAAAAAGAGAGGGTCTTTGATGCTATAATTGAGTACAGCGCTGTTTGGCTGAATCACTGTAAAGGCCCAGCAGAGCCATAGACAGATAGGAAAACACAAGGAGTCTTGCTCGGTAGGGTGGATAAAAAAAGAAAAAACAACCAGTCAATACTGTGTGTGTGTGTGTGTGTGTGTGTGTGTGTGTGTAAATCAACCCTGCCTCCAAAGACAGTCTGAGATATACTGTTATGCTATTGCTGAGTCCATTCTCCAGGCAGCAGTAAATTGTCTTTGCCTCAGAGTATTGAAGCAAAGAGACCTTCAGCGCAAAACCAGTGATTACCAACAATCACACTTGCTGTGAATATAGCCACACTAAATGACTGCGGTGTGATGCAGTCTACACTTTTGTCTTTTATCTAAGTCACTAAAAAGATTCCTTCTGTTTGCATTTTGAGTATTTTAGTCATTTCAGTTATTTACTGACAGTAAGGACAATTAAGAACAATAATTACAAAACCACACTTTAAAAAGTGCTGTCATGTGATTGTTAAGTTAGAGAGCTATTTCAACCTGATCTTACTCTAAAATATATTTTTGTTGGTGTGTCACTTAATATATTCAGGTTGATTCAGTAAAGTTTTAATTAAAAATCAGTTGATTACGATGTTATTAGGCTACCATTTTGTTCTGTGTGTTGTGCAGTGGCTCAGAGTAACCATGAGTTCATGATACATGAGTAATATTTACATTCACTTTGATTAGGGGAGAATATCACTTTTATATTGCAAATCTCTCTCTCTCTCTCTCTCTCTCTCTCTCTCTCTCTCTCTCTATATATATATATATATATATATATAAATCAAACATAATACACTGCAAGTTGTTTTCTTTTTGTCTTGTTTTTGTGTAAGCGGGCTACCTAAAATACATTTACTTGAATATATGTCTCGTTTTCTAGAACAAAAAGATCCAACTAGTGATGAAAAAAATGGTGATGCCATAAAAATAATAAAACCAGGAAAGAACTTTATTTTGCAGTTATAACACACTACATGCTCAATTTAAATGGACAGTTCACTCAAAAATAAAAGCTCTGTTATCATTCATCTCACGTTTTGCACCTTTTTCCTTCCTTGCACTGAAAGTGAAAGACAGAAGTTGTCATTTTGCTTGACATTTTCTGCCACATGGAATAAAGTCATATGGCTTTGGAACAACATCAGGCAAGTAAATGCAGATATGTTGTGTTTCAGGGTGAACTGTACCTTTAATATAGGCCTGTGTGATCATTTGGTCAGCAGCTCATACATCCCTAGTTTGGCACATTGCTCTCAGGGGACACATACTGAGGGTTATTTTTAGTCTGGTAATAATCACTTTGACAATTCAGAAACTGCACTCATTTTAAAAACGCTATTTTGTAGCCCTTTTATTGTTGATAAAAAATATTAGGCTAAACGGTATCTATATATCTATCTATCTGCCTATTTAATAGATGTGTTTGCGGGAGGCGGAAGAAAAAAAGAGAGCCAGTCGGGGAGCGAGGTCATCATTTGGTGCAGGCATTGGTGTAGACGAGGACACGCATGAGCTGAGTCCTCCACACGCACCGGCAAACTCTCCTCACGGAAGACTCACGGTAACCGTCTCACGTAACGCCGAAGCGCAGTTTCCGTGTGTCGGTGATGTTCATGGTTATTAATAGGCTGCCGTGGTCTGCCGTCGTTTCCTTTGGACCATTCAGATCACCGGATCAGACGCGAGTGCGCAGTTTTTGAGGTGACAGCGCTAAGGACGCTCAAGATTCATTTCATACGATTCAGTTCGAACGCAGACCGGAACCGAAGGCGATGTTAATGGAGCCGCGCACGTCTTGTTGAGGATCCATCTGCACTCGTCCTCAATGGTCACCATCTGTCCGAGCTTGTCTTTCTGCTTGCTGCAGTCCGCATCAGAGGATGTACGCGGAGGGAAGCACGCCAGACACTGAGCCAGACGAGTGCCAGAAGAAGACATCATGCTTCTCCAACATCAAAATATTCCTCATATCAGAATGTGCCTTAATGTTGGCACAGGGCACTGTTGGAGCCTATCTGGTGAGTCGAGCCATTAACACACGCAGCTCATACTGCGTACGTACTGTGTGTCGATGACATTGAATGGTGTCCGGTGCGCATCGCTTATCTTTTCCCTAAAGCAATAGAAATAAACAGCATCGTGAGGTACAGGGCTTCTTACGTGTGTATCGCAACTGTTTTATTTCTTTATGATTTAGAGGCGCTATGATGAAAAATGATCATCAGTCAATTCAGTGGCCCAGTGGTCAAACACCTCTCTCTCTTTCCAACATTATGTGCATCAGTTGCTCCAAGGTAATCTCACCGAGCGATTACCCCATTTTGTCTTTTGAGCCACTTATGCACATAAAAATATGTCAGAATGATCAGATATGTCAGAGCGATCAGATATGGCAAGCTGTTTTTGCATTTAGTCCTTTAAAATATATGTTAGTGTAGTAATCATTTTATATTTACTATAAGTAATCTTTACATTGACTAATACTTTTTTTTTTACAATTAATGTTCAGTTTCTAGTAGGTCCTATCTGTGGCTGGTCACTATATATGGACAATATTACTGTGGAATATTAAATATTATTTCATTTTTATATTTTTTTATTTTTTGTTATTAGGATGAATGTTTTGGTGGAGGGGTGAAGTTTGGGTTTGGGGGATAGGGCTGATGGCAAATATTTTGCTAATTGGTGCACTACAGTAATGCTTATTAATGTGCATAACCTCTGATAATAAAATAAAAAATGTTTGCATCAAAGTTTATTACAATAAATGTTTGCTGTTAAATTCCATTGGGGTCTTTGTTTTCAGTTGTTAATATGTATTTTAGTTGTTGTTGGTACTTGTTGTTTGTCCTTTCTTTTTAATTTTTTAATAATTATTCAAATAGCTATAGAATTATGCTATATATTATTCTTTTCACAGAATGCATGTTATTACTAACATTTTTAATGAAAGTAAAGTATAAACTAAACTAAAGAAATAAAGTAGCTATGACTAGTCAATACATACTGTACAACAAGGAGAAATAAAATGTAACTTGGTAAAAACGGCACTAATAACAACAAGGATAAGTACTCTCAAAAAGGTGCCAAACAACAGAATTCAAAATTGATTTGTTGATAACATAAACAGACACTAGTTTGTTTAACGGAATAAACAATAAAATGGTCTGCCCTAAACTTCATGTTAGCTTTCCATACAAGAGAAAGATACTCACAGTTACATCACTACATGAATGCATCTGCTCTGTAGGGTTGGGAGTAAAGGGATTTGTCATTTTCCCTAGCGTTGACTTTTGAAATTGCCTGATGAACAATTCTGCCTTAGCTTGTGCTTTATTTAATATGTTACATATAAAAGGTGACTTGAATGGCACATTATTATTTAAATAGTTAAAAAAATTGCATAAAGTTCGTAATAATAACAATTTGTCAACACTAATATAGATGTTTACATTTCATTTATACCTTCAATAAAACGAACCAAATGTTCTCATATCTCTATAATGTTGTTTAAGTCATAAATGAAATATTTAGATGTGTTGAATATAGAGTTTTAAATTAAAAGACAGATTTGGTGTCAGTTCAGATGTTCATACAGCTATGTTACAGTGTGTTTCTTTATTTTTAGGTCAGTGTCCTCACCACGCTAGAGCGACGTTTCAACTTGCAGAGCGCTGACGTGGGTGTGATCGCCAGCAGCTTTGAGATTGGCAACCTTGCCCTCATCCTATTCGTCAGCTACTTTGGGGCCAGGGCCCATCGGCCGCGGCTGATTGGTTGTGGGGGCATCGTGATGGCGCTGGGAGCGTTACTGTCGGCGCTGCCTGAGTTCTTGACCCACCAGTATGAATATCAGTCTGGAGAGCCACGACCTGTGGGACAGGGAAAGAATGTGTGCTCCAATGCTAGTCGAGCAGGGCTCTCTGATCCTGGTTACATCTGTGGGAACAGAACCAATACCAACATGATGTACCTGCTGCTGATCGGAGCGCAGATGCTCCTAGGGGTTGGAGCGACACCCCTGCAGCCTCTGGGAGTGTCTTACATCGATGATCACGTCAGACGAGAAGACTCTTCCCTTTATATTGGTGAGAGTGATCTGTGTTCTGTACACCCCTCAGCACTATCTGTAAGGCATCATCAATATTAAAGATGACAAACTTAGCCAGTAGCACATAGATTTTACTGCTAGGTTATTTCTTACTACCATCTGTTACAATATTTACTGGCATATTGCTTGAGATTTACTAATATAAAAATGATAATTAAATTATACTTAAACACATTTTTGGAATAGTACTTGTGCACAATGCACATAACTTGATATTAAGCATAAAATGTGTTTTAATTGATGAGGATTCTATGAATTATTAAACGCAGGACATATATAAATACATATATATCGAATACACTTTAGTTTATGTTTAGTTGGACTTCAGCACTACTTCCACACAATTAAAGTGGATTTAGTGCAAAATTAGATCCAGTTTAGCAGACTTTAAGTATACCAGTTACATTACACCAAAAGTACAATTGCAGGATATTTTTATTAAATACTTAAATATGTACAAAGGAAAAAATATGAGAATTTTTCACTAGGGCTTCTACAAATATATGAAACATATAAACATTTTCTTTTCTTATACCTTAATAGGTAACAGAAATAATATACTTAAACCTATTATTAAAAACCTTTATGAAAAAAATTTAAATGATTAATAATTATTGCAATAATATTGATAATAGTACAAATATATATAGTTGTAAATTGTTCAGTTTTATGTCTATTATAGAAAATATGTAAAGTAAAAAGAGATTTATTTATATGTTAGATAATCTGGGAAAATGCCACTTTTGATTTTACTAATAAAAATAATAATGCAATATTTACCCATAATGTATATTTTTAAATTTACAAGAGCTATGATTAACATGCTTAGTTGATGTTAGCTAATAGATTACGTTTTAGCAAAAATAAAAGTATTGAACATTGTTGGTTCATAATACCTAAAATATGAAGCATTATTGTAGAAGATTATTAGTGCAGATTAATTGTTTCAAACAGACGTATTTGCTTTAATCTGTTTTACTCCCTTTTAGGAGAGAAGAATAGCACCTGCTTAAAAAGCCCCCCTTTTGCTTTTAAACCAGGTGGCAATCACCAGCGTCTACACCAGGAAACGGTGAACTAGAGGTGTAATAGGTTAGACCTAGAGAGTTTGTGTGTGTTACCACAGTAGCCCGAGAAAGACTTTTTAGATATCTCTCTCAGTATGTTTTAGAGATTTTAAAGGCCCTCGAATGTCACTACTTGAACCCCTGAAAGCGTCTACTAAAAATACTGTTCAGGCACTTAAAGACACACTACAAAATACTGTTGTTGTTTTAGGGCATATCATGTAGCAATGCGGTCAATATCCTGCCATTGCAGCAATTACAGCACTTACTATTATTAATGATTTATAAGCCTCAAAAGGTTGCATGTGTCCTAAGTGCTCTTTACTGCTTCCTGGAGGAATCCCTGGCAGAAAGCTACAGTATAAAGGTGAATATATGGCTGAAATATAAGCTTATAGTAGTTTAGGTTTGCAGTAAACTCACTTGGGAAATGTCCAAGTACCAAGCTTAAACCCATTGGTTTAGTGTAGTGCGCCACTGTCTTAATCTCCTGTTGCCATGTTGTTAAGGAGTAAACAAGAAGCAACGATAGCCTTCGGTGCCTGTTACTTCTGCTATGAAGCTAATGTGTGCTGGCTGCTCTGTCATCCCTCAGGCAGCTCACTCTCCCTCTCTCTCTATTCTTCTTACTCTCTTTTTCTTGCATGACTATGATTCTCCATACATTTGACACAAATAAGGAACAGTTCGACTTGAAATAATACCCCAGCATGGAAAAATAATCAATGCATAACTGTTATAGTCAAGTAGCACTCAAAGAAGATATTTGTGAATGTCTGTGGGTTTCCATGTATGCTTTTTACAGCATTACAGCTTTGTCTCCTTTGCTGCAGCGTTTCTGATGCCTTTGCATTGAGCTGACTTGTCCGTCTATGAGCATTAATGTTCAACCCATGCAAGCTTCTTTCTCTCTTCCTTTTACGTCCTTTAATCCTTTTTAGCCTTTTAAACTGGACCTATCGCTCATTTAAGCAAAATATAACCTCGCACAAACATGAACATCCTCTTTGCAGAGGGTCATTGCCGGTGGGCATGGAATCAAGTTATTTAGCTGTTTGATCACAGAGTCTTTCTCAAAGGCACAAGCAGGAAGGCCTATCTGTTTTAAGTGAATTATCCAGCATCTGTATTCATACTGAATACCGGAGTTAGAGAACTGGTTTAGGATTACATTCTCTTGTGCGGGGTAACATTAGGACTGACATACATGATCTAAGATGCTTAATCAATTTTCATCCAGGCTAATGGATCAAACTAAAACACTTTTGAAAGATCAGAGTAAATATACCTTTAAAGGTCATGTTACAGATCTTGCGGCACTCTTAACTTTACAGCAAGAAGGTGAAGGTCATTCTTTCCATAGGAAAGGATAATGACTATAATGGTAACTATATTGTTTTAATAAAAGTAATAAAAAAGTCCACACCTCAACTACACAATAATGACACAAGAACGATCTCATTGGTATGACTTTTAAAATGATTCTCATAAAACAGAATACTGTTTAAAAGAGCTCTAGCAATTAAAGTGGCAGATGACAACTGCAGCACATTTATGATAAGCAAAGCATTGTGTATTGATGGTGTGGACAATAACAGTTATAGTTTTTGGTGTGCATGTGCGTTATGCCTTATGTACTTGTATGAAACGAGTAACTGTTTGGTTCTGACTGCTTAATTGTGCCATCCATTGCTCTGATGTTTCCTCTTATTCAGTGACAGTGGCATAAATCAGACCGCTCTTCTGGGTAACTGAAACCGGTGCTATGTTCATGACTCTCGTATTACCCACAGACTCATTTCTTGTTCATATAAACACAACTGGCAACATCTTGCATCTCAGAGTGAAAATGGGTTTAGAGGATCTCAGTATTAGCATTACAATAATATTATTGCAGTGTTTGTTTAAACCAATGGTTGTTATGCAGAATTGCTAAAAATAGAAAGTAATGTCGACTCAGTCTGATATTTTATTGGGTAAGGTTTTTTTTGGGAAAGAAATTAATACTTTTTTTAAGCAAATATGCATTTAATTGATCTGAAGTGACAAAGACTTTTGTAATCGTACACAAGATTTCTGTCTAAAATAATTGTTGTTTTTTCACAGAAATATTAATAGCAAGGCTGTTTTTAACACTGATATCACTATATCGCAATCTCAGGAATACATTAAGCAGAAAATAGTTATTTTAAAATTAATATTTTACAATATTACTGAATTGAACAAATGAATGCAAAAATGATGGTTAGCATAAAAGACTAAAATATTACAGAACCTAAACTTTTGAATGGTAGTGTATTTATTTGGTAAGAAGGTACGTAATGCACAAGAGAATGAACAGTCAGTCGGTCTTTATCGCAAAATAATACTAGATTATCCCAACAGCACGTTATCTCTCACGTTAATATATAGTAGTATATGGCTGTCTTTGTACTTCAGTGTTGTCTGGTAATGATTATTCTGTGTTTCTTCTGTGTCTGGACAGATAATTACTCGCCGAAAGGAACAGCAGATGGTACAACCTGTACCAACACATGCACAATATATATGTTAGCCTCTACTCTGTTAGCACTCACACAGGATATGATAATCAACTGAGAAATGTGTGTATTTATCAGCTTTTACATAAACGCATCAGGTGCTGGTTATTCCAATGATAATGTAGTAAATTATATAAGTGTTAAATTAAATAGCTCTTTTACTTTGGGATACTTCAAGTTCTCTCTCAGAATAGAATATGATATTTAAAATATTTCTCCATCTGTAATAGCTCTTATAATAATAATAATAATAATAATAATAATAAACTAACTCTACAATTTTGCCCTAATATTGCCATCAGTGTAAATGCCTTGTTAATAACTGACGGGTTTTGAGTCAAGGGTTTTTTAATAAAGAGTGAAGTTAAGCCACGACTTTGCGTGTATGATTATACTTTTCTTAAATATTTTCTTTGACTGATTGCATTGCAGGTATCCTATTCTCTACACTGGTGTTTGGACCAGCCTGTGGTTTTATTCTTGGCTCTCTGTGCACCAAAGTTTATGTTGATGCAGTCTTCATTGACACAAGTGAGTGCAGGCATGGAAAATGGACACACTGAAATATGAATGACTTTTGTTATTTTTTTGTAAGGGATTTTAGATAAAGGCACGCTGGTAAATCAATACATGTAATGAAACACTGTGCCCCGGTAAATATCTCATCAGATCTCTGTTCTCTCCAAACAGCCACACTGGACATCACTCCTGACGATCCGCGCTGGATCGGTGCCTGGTGGGGCGGCTTTATCATCTGTGGCCTTTTCCTCTTCCTCTCCTCGTTTTTCATGTTTGGGTTCCCGCAGTCGCTGAACGAGCCTGGGGAGGGCCCGGGGGGTGAGAGTGAACAGGCCATGCTGCCCGCTGAGCTGGTGCAGGAGTATGAAGGAGTCAAAGCCTCAGATGACCCAGAGATCAACACTGGCCTCACCTGCTGCCAGCACCTGCAGGGTGAGAGAGAGGACTAGACAAATAGAGTCTAAACACGCACAGGTCATGCATTAGGTTTTATAGGCAATCGGACATAAAATAATCATTTTGTTGGATTCGTCATTGTTGTCAGTTCATTATTTATAGTAGAGACAAGACTCATCTCTCCAAATAACTTTTTATTTTAAACGGGGGTCTCCGAGGGAAAAAAATCTATCCATCTATTCATCTAAACATTGATTCTGCAAACTGCTTGTCCTATGTACATTTGTGGAGATGCTGTAGAAACAATTAAATACTGAATTATAATTAGTCCTGGGCAACAATTAATTGCGATTGAAAGTTTTTGTGTACATAATATATGCTATGTATATTTATTATTCACACGTACATGTATATATTTAAGAAAACTATGTTATTGTATATATTAAATAAATTGATATAGAATATAAATGAAATGAATCTAAATATAAGCATGTAAATATTTTCAAAATATGTCTTAATAATAAATATACTTATTTTGGAAGTGATCAATCACAATTAATCATTGCTCAGCACTTATAATGTAACATTTAAACAAAATTATTCATTCAAACATAGCATGTTAGACTTTAATATGTTTAATTCTATATTTCACATTAATTTTATGTTCCTATCGTTTTATCACAATTAATTGTAGACAGTTTTAATCATTTTTCTTTTCTTGTTTTTGCTTTATTTCAATAAAATGATACCAAAACATTAACCAAACCAAAGTAAATACATAGTTCTTTATAATACTACAAGACCACTAATTACATTTTGCACAGTGTTATCTTTTTTGTTTCATGCTTAATATTTTCTTACCAAAATTTAAATGAATCTTTAAATATAAAAATCGCTGTCAGTATATTTTAATAAAAGGACCCCTCAAAAGTGGGGCATCAAATTTGCAGATCCTTGACATGAAAAAATGTAAACCCCTGGATTACATAATTCTTTATGGGAATTTTGGTCATATTTTCCTGATCAGCCACTAATACGAGTCTAATCTCTTCTCAGTTATCCCTAAGGTTACTAAGCATCTGCTGTCCAACCCGGTTTTCACCTGTGTTATTCTCGCTGCCTGCATGGAAATCGCTGTGGTGGCTGGATTTGCTGCCTTCCTAGGGAAATATCTCGAACAGCAGTTCAACCTCTCAACGTCCTCCGCTAATCAGCTCCTAGGTAGAAAAAAAACAAGAATATTTTCACAACTGCACAAAAGCATCACACATAAAATGCCGTTTGATATGAAATCCCTGGAAGCTGCTTATCAAATGTGTGCGTTTTCAGGTATGACAGCAATCCCCTGTGCTTGTCTGGGCATTTTCCTGGGTGGGCTCCTGGTGAAGAAGTTGAATCTGTCTGCGTTAGGGGCTATTCGTCTCGCTATGCTAGTCAATATCATCTCTACGGCCTGCTACGTCTCCTTCCTCTTCCTTGGCTGTGATACGGGCCCTGTCGCTGGGGTTACTGTTGCCTATGGCAACGAGTGAGTAGAGCGCTTCACCATAAAAGCCTCACACAAATTTTTAATGATCCACAACAATTGGCAATAAATGCAGACACTCAGAGTATAAAGACTTTAGTGTTCACATCAGAAAAGCACTAAGCTGAATTGCAGCATTAATTTTAGAGAGGATCAGACTCACTAAACTATGAATTCGAACATGTGGTCCTTCTTTCATTCCATATTTATTCTTTTCATTTAGGAGTCTAGGTTCGTGGGAGCGGACGGAGGCCACGTGTCTGTCAGGCTGTAATTGTTACACGTCTTCTCTAAGCCCCGTCTGTGGCTCCAACGGCATTACCTACCTCTCTGCCTGCCTGGCTGGCTGCACTAAATCCGTGAGTCTCCTCCTGCATCCATTCATATTCATGCAGATCAATAAACTCAGACAAACATCTGCCTCCAGAGGTCACTGAAATAATAGCTCTTTTGAGCATGCTCATTTTCCTCTTTTAGAAATCTCTCTATAAATCCTGAATAAAAATATAAAAAGGTATTCAAACAAGTCAGAATTGCAAGTTTATATTACTAAGATAAGCTCACAATTGCAAAAAAATAAAAGGATGAGCAAAATGAGATTATAGTGTTCAGTGCTAGGTCAGAGTTGTGAGATAAAAACTTGCAAACGTGAGAAATATGTCAAAATAGCAGGAAAGTTTTTCTCTTCCATCATGAACTATGCACTCAGATCTGCTGTCCCACGTCTGTTTCTCAGAATCTAACAGGCTGTAAGTGCATCGGCCATGGCGATGGGCCCGGTACAGCCATGCCGGGGAAGTGTTCCAACCCAGGCTGTCAGCAGGCCTTCCTCACGTTCCTAGCAGTCGTGTGCGTATGCAGCATGATCGGAGCCATGGCCCAGACTCCATCCGTCATCATCCTGATCAGGTAATGCTGCTGACATCCTCTAAATCTTTAAAAAAGTGTCAGTAAGTCTTAATCACTCAAACTGGGCACTGCAAGTAATAATGAACTACAGTGTACTAAAGCATCGGTTGTTGTTGTCTGTAGAACTGTGAGCCCAGAGCTGAAGTCATACGCCCTTGGAGTTCTCTTCCTGTTGCTCCGGCTGCTGGGTAAGATATTTGCATAACGAGTAACGCCTACAGTGTCTCTACAGGATAATTTTACATTTAAAAAAAAAATCTGATTCAAACCACATTTGACGGTGTATGTATATATATATATATATTGGATCACTTGAAATTAGTATCATTTTAATATCTCTTATAAAATGTTAATCATTTCTGTGATTGCAAAGTTGAATTTTCTGCAGTCATTACGTCAGTAACGCTTCAGAAACCATTCTAATATGATGATTTGATGCTTAAGAAACTTTTTCCCAGCAAACCATTGGTGCTTAATATTTTTGTGGAAACTGATTCCTCAAATAGAAAGTTCAAAAGAACAGCATTTATTTGAAATAAATCTTTTTTTGACATTCAAAATGTCTTTAAAATCAATGAATGACAACAAATTTTTTCAATCTCATAAAAGTGAATTATTACAATGCAAAACATTTTTTTAAATAAATATTATAAACAAGTAGAGCCGAGCGGGACTGACCACTGGGGCCAAAAGCGTGCACAGATTTGATTGTAGAGAATGCATACACTCATATTTATAAAAACTGCCTTTGACGTGGAAAAGTGCTCAGCGTCACGTTAGAGTCTGAGCAGACATGCACACTTTTATTGCCAGTAATTATTATGATGACTGGTGATATTTTACATGACCCTCGACTCCAAAACCTTAAGTCGCTGGGGTATTTTTGTAGCAATAGCCAAAAATACATTGAATGGGTCAAAATTATTAATTTTTCTTTTACGCCAAATATCATTAGGGTGTTTCTTAAAGATATTTTGCAAATTTTTGACTGTAAAAATAACTAAACTTTTTTATTAGTAATATGCATTGCTAATAACTTATGTATTCAGCTTTCAGATTCAGATTTCAGAGTGGTTTAAAAAGCAGAGAGCTGAAACCATTCAGTAGTGTGCAAGTTCATGATCATTTGTGATTTATAGATTTCACATCTGAAAGAGAGGCGTACGCGCATTTTCTCTTCCCAAGTTTATTCTATTAATCAAAATTACGCATATCAAAGAAATTATTATAAGGTCAAATTTAGGATGGTTTCTGCGCAATATTGAGCCCCATGTTTTCCACACTCCAGGTTTCATTCCTCCACCTCTGATTTTTGGCATCGGGATTGACTCCACCTGCCTACTATGGAGCTCTGTATGTGGCATTAAAGGGGCCTGCATGCTTTACGACAACATAACCTACCGATACCTTTACGTCAGCATCGCCATCGTTCTCAAATCCAGCGCCTTCATTCTCTATGCCGTCACCTGGCAGTGTCTGCGTCAGAACTACTCCAGGTACATTAAGAACAGTGAGGACTACCTGACCCCAAGCCAGCTATTCGCCTCCAACCTCACCCTGGACAATCTGGGCAAGGACATTGCACAGAACCCTTCCAACCGCACCAAGTTCATTTACAACCTAGATGACCATGCCTGGAGCGAGAATATGGAGTCAGCCATATAGTCCCACCCCAAAGAGGGCCAGCCGGCCTATATGCACATGCTAATTTAGTCTCATATCGCTTTTACTCGAAAAAAAGTCCATATATATATATATAAGCCGATTTCTGCACATTCACGCTGCCTGGAAGAAATAGGCACTCTTTTAGCATATCCAGGGTGTTTTGACTGAACAGAGCCAAATGAATTTGACTGTTACTGTAGTCAGGACTTGTATATGCTGGATGTAAGATATGTGGAGATGAAACGCATCCATACAGGCGATGCGCTAGGTTGCAGTTCCAAAACTGAACAATTAATCTTCCATAAGTCCAAACTAGCCCCAGCTTACATATACGAGCACCTTTTTAGGTTTCATTTTGAATGGTCTTTTTAGTATTTTTTTAAGAAATGTAAAGAATATTAGCATATAAGTTCTATGAGATATTAGCTAATACGTTTACTTGAATATCGTGAGGCTATGGAAATTTCTGTCTATTTTTATGGAGGGTCTTAGAAAGCTCGATGCTATTACTCGATATCTCCTCTGTACAGGCATTAGACTATTAAAAAACGTAGATACAAGTGCAGAGTTCACACACTCGTCATGTAACCTATTAATCGATCTAAAAACATAATAGTGAACATTTTAGGCCCATGTCTGTGAAAACGTATCGCTTGAATAGATAAAAGGTTCATTAGTTTTGTGATGCCTCGTTATTTGTCACCTGCTGTGATTTAAACTAAAGACGCAACACGCAACATTAATCAGTAGTTGTTATCAAGCAGAGGACGTTGAAAGACGTTGGAAGGATGGATTTATTTCAGTGCATGCAGGTATTGCATGTTGATGCATCAGAGCAGGCGCATGGGAATTTTTAAAAGATAAATTGTTTCGGTGAAGGTAGACATTTCCCTTCTATTACTCCAGCATCCTCTTAAGTGGTGTTTTATGATAGTATTACGGCACCTTATGTACTTTTTTCTTCCAATTTGTCATGGGTATGTTCAAGGAAATTTGCTTGGAAGGCCAAATGCTAGGATTAGCAACGTTTTACAAGAGTAAGTTGTAAAACAGTTTTTGTTCTTTAATGTTGCAATATATGAAGCAAGTAAATAGACAAAGTAACTACTAAAACATCAATCCGCGTTGCATAAAATAATAATGAACAAAAATGACTCATTTCAACCATTTTTGTATGACATTGGACCTAAGAATTTGTTTAATATACTTATGAATTATTTTCTATGCTTTTTTATAAAAAAACAAACAAAACATGTAATAAAAAAAATAGCAGAAGAGGAAGGTAGTGGATCTATAGTAACGTAATAAAGCGAAATGCTCTTTATAGAGGAAAATGATTTGTTTTTCTGCTGCCTTTCAAAGACGGTTTGCTGGATGCAAGTACACTGAAGAGACCCACATAGGGCAAAAACCCAAACCCATTATCACCCTTCATGTAAATGGCTTCCCAAGCACATTATTTTAATGCACTGCAATATACGCCGAAACGCTTGATTGCTTGAATGTTGACGCCAGTGTCAATACAAATGGGATGATATAAGAATGATGTCATTGTTTATATAATCATTCCTCTCTATATAGATAATTCATTGCCGTAAAAGTGCCAAAGTGATGCCATTTAAGTGTTCTCAGTTCTCTCCGAGAGGCGGTTTTTCATAATGCTGGAATTGTATATTACCGCGAGATGCTTTATTGTATTGTATGTAGCCATATGTGATATCTTAAGCAACCATTAAACCTTGTACATAACGACATTTAAGTCTATTCTCTCCAGAATGTAGAACATAGCGATGCTTTAGGCTTTTACAGGTGATGTTACAAGTCTTAACTTTGGACAAAACATATATTATTGTTAAATGCAGATGGAGATTATGTTATGCTTACAGAGGAATGTTGTGGTATATTTTTCTACCCATGTCTGTATTATGAAGCTTATGTGTAATGACCATAAAAGGTGTACAATATATATATAAAAAAAAATACATGAACAACTATCTGCACTAAAACATTGTGTCTGTAGTTTTATTATGAAGCTCATAAAATATTTTCTTTGTTGATCAAGCAAAGGTCTCTGCACAAGGCATTTATCAAAGAACAGGATTATGGCAAATGAATATGAAACTGAATTATTTATAAGCACCTTTGAGCTTTACTTCAGACTTTGATTCGGAAGGCTGTCTTCTGATTATGTAATTTGCTTCACGTGTCTGGATGCATCTTGCGCTCGTTTTCTATCTTAAGGCAAATAGGACTGTTTCTGCATTCTTTTTTAAACCCCAAGTCAGCATCATCAGTTTTATTGCTAATATCATACCGCACAAATGTGATAAATGCAGTATTAGTAGGTTGTTCTCAGCTGAGTACGTTAGCCTCTTTAGAATAAATAAACAGTACATTAGGAATTAAAAACATTAAACCAACTTTGTTACGCTTCACCTAAAAAAAAAACGGTTTTAAAACCATACTGTGATCTCATGCAACTATATACACCCTTGCTTTAAATCTGACCTCAAATGTCTGCAGCATCTAAAAATTCAAAATTCTTCACTTTGTGGACCAAACATTTAAGTGGTGTTCTTGCAGTTACTGTATAAGTGATTGACTTTCATGTCAAATCTTTAAATAAAAAACAAACAAACATAAAAGCGCATTAATAATAAGAATAAAATAGGCACGAGATTACTAAATATTTTTGAGAATTTCTTTCGTATGAAAGTTCTCCTTTATTGTTGACAAGCATTTACAAAAACAAGTAGCACATTTCAAAAGAAACGGAAACAAAGAAATCCAAATTTAACCACCTGAAACCTACATAAATACTTCACTCCAAAGTGTGCTGATGTGAGCACACATTTAAGTGCTAAGTGAAAAGTCCATTCAAGTTTAGACGTGAAGCTCTGTTTGGAGATTGAGGAGTGTGTGTGTGTGTCTGTCTCAGTAGTCCAATGGAGCCATAAGTAGTTGTAGCTCTTTAAAAGTGCTGCCATGACGTCCAATCTGGTCTGCCCGGTTCTTCACTACATTACTGAGGTTCTTCAGCTGCTTATAGCACGCTTTACATTTCTGATGCCTGAAAAACACAGAACAACAGTCCCATTAAAAACTGCAGCTATTGACTCATTACAAAACAAACATTTAACGTTAACATTTTAATTCTACACATTGTTGGCCATGGACAGTGTGCAACTAAAATTGGACTAAACTGAGGGTCATCAGAAGATCAGCCAGCACACTGAATAATACTCTGATATATTGCTGTGTACTGTAACCAAGGAATGCAAAGTATAATATATAAAACACACACAGTTGTTCATTCGGTACTAACCTCTCCTCTCGAGTAATGTCCACTCCTACCGATGGAGGGGCAGTCAGTGTATCCGAGATTAACGGCCAAAAACGCTTCAGAATCAGTTTTAAAGACATACAACCAGTCTGTACATAACTGTAGAACAACAGGAAGAAAGTGTTACTTGATCTCTGCATTTGTACATAAATCTGCTGATAGAAGACCATGTGAATTCCCATAAATTTACAGTCACAAACACAATCAAAATAGTTTAAGCAACTGCTCTGCATAATGCAGTTCATTAACAGCCAGTCAAATGCTCCTCATGAACTGCACTACACAATACTCCGGATTCTGATGTTATCACAGCATACACTTAAAAGAAAACACACTCAACCATGTCTGATTGAACAACTTCCATTTAAGATCATATCCACGTGACGCAGCTGCCGGAACAGCATACATGTTCAGTAGATACTTTCCAAAATGGCACCAGGGTGATGCGAAAGGAGACAAATTCTTGAATAGTTTTTCTTTTGCGCACAAAAACTTAGTTCTTAGGCTTTGTAAAATTATAGTTTAACCCCTGATGTCACATGGATCAATTTACCAATGTCCTTGCTAGGTTTCTCAACCTCGATAGTGTAAGGATCCTTGTCGTCTACGCAGGGACTGAGAGATCACGGGATGCATCAAATATCTTTGTGTTCCGAAGATGAACAAAGGTCTCATGGGTTTGTAACGACATGAGGGTGAGTAATTAAAGGGCAAAAGTTTTATTTTAGGGTGAACTAAACCTTTAAAAATGTGTTTAAACCCCATCACACTTTATCAAAAGATTCTTTAGAGATGATTATTATAGACATGGCCAGGTCTTAACCATTAATAAAGTCACCTTTCATATTTGCTCTGCAGCAGTTCCTCAATCTGTGGCAAGATGGACGTGCAGAGGTCCAGTTTCCACAGTGATCTGAAAGAGAATGGAGAGACATCTGAGAATGATGATGGTGAGAGAATAGTAGTGAGAGCTGTGTGTGTGGACGCTTACGGTTTGAGGTTGATTATGTTAAGGATGTCCACCACAATAGAAAGATCATTCATAGATACAGCTGAATCCAGGGAAGTCTGAGACACATGAAAATGCAAACAATGCTTTTAGTGTACTGCTGCTTTCAATAACATCACAGCATTTACTAGATTACATTAGAAATACATTTTCGATGTGTAGCAGTAAACGTACCCATCAGCCAGTAACAGAGCTCTCATTACGATCTGTCTGTCCCACAATTTATCAAAGCTCATCAGCTTGAGTGCCGTTGCACTTACCTTGACATCACCACTGGCCCAGACGGAGCGAACTGTGTCCAGGTTTTTATTTCGACTGGTCAGCATTACGCACATGGTGTCATGGCCTTTCCGGATCTGTGCTAATGCCTCTTCATCTCCCATCATGCCAGCTTTGGCATTCCGTGCATGCTGTTAAAACAGACATTACTCAGTATCACTCAGCATTTTACACACTGCTGCAAAAGCGGTCAGTACAGAACCATTTTAAATAAATAAATATTTGCACATTTGAAATATTACAATCCTTCAAGGCAGGATTTCTCAAATCTTGACCTGATCTCAAACTCTGATAAAACTCACCTACCTAATGATCTTTAAGACACTGATTAATATGCTCAGATGTGTTTGATTAGAATGGTTTGTGTGGTATTTTTTGTACAAAGGTTGTCGTGAAAACGTCCATATGCACGTCACACAAACATTTGTGCGTATGCATGTTAAGTGAACGAGACCCAATGTTTTGGAAAGTGCTATGCTACTTTTTTTGCGCCATCTAGAAGTTTAGATTATCAAAGCGCGTTTTACCCCAGGGTACCTTCAGCCCTTATAACCTTAGCACACTTTGTTCTTTAGTATTTTTTATGAGACGAATTAGAAGCGATGATGTATTTTGCTATCTTTATCAAAAAGCCACACATGGATCCATTTAGGGTTATGAACATTACCATAGAAACAGAAAGTTATCAAAAGGACGTGAACAGCTCCAGCAGCTCCAAGAATCTCTATCTAATAATTACAGCAATTCAGACACGACATGAACGCAGTATAATACTAAAGTGAATCATCTTAAGGGAACAATAGCGCTACACAGCAATTGAACTCACAGAAAGGAAGTCCCCTGCATTGAGGCCAATTGGCTCATTGCGTGTCGAGAAGATGATTCCCGTAGATGGTTTAGGTTTGGTGGTTGTAACCGCAGGACGAGAGGGAGAAGTCACTGATGTGGTCACCACAGCTACTGGACGGGGAGCTGCAGCAGCGATCACAGTTGGTTCAACTCTTTGTACTGGAGTAGAGGAGATAATGGGACCTTTCAACTGTCCTGCCTGAAAATACATAGTCATCATAGATCACAACCTACACTTACGATTTTAAACCAAGAGATATTTAAGAAATGGAAAACCTACCCTGTCTATTACTGGAGTTACAATCTTAACTGTCAGGCCAGGTTTCTCTAGCACACTCTCTGAGAAAGAGTGGTCTAGGGGAGCCGGGAAGGGTTCAGTTCTTTTAGGAGGAGTACGTGCTGCATGGAAAGGCAGAACAGGAATGACCCAGAAACAAAAGAGGACTTGGCACTTGTGAAGCAGCATGTGTGAAAATTACCTAACCAGTTGTATTTTGTGCATCTAAAACTCACAGATGGCACTGCGTGGCTGAAAGATCTCTTTATAGTCTTCTGGGTTGGTGATTTCTGCACTGCTCTCTTTGTCTTCCTTCTCATCCTCACTGCTGGGACTTCTCCTCTCTCCTTCCGGACTCCGGCGATCGGCCTCTGAACTCTGCTTCATCCTACACAACCACAAACGTTCAGCATCCTTAAATGCATTTAAACATATCAGACAACTCATAAGCTGTTTTTTGTATAGTTATTTGTAAAGAGAGATACCATTAAAGCTTCAGGTCTGTAAAGATTTTTTGACTTCTTTAGAAGTAGTAGTCTCTAATGCTCACAAAAGATGCAATTGTAATATTTTAGTTTTATTTCCCAGACCCTTTGAGTAGAGTTCAACAAAACAGCCTGTGTGAAACAGAATTTTATTTGTAACAATGTAAAATTTAAATATATTTTTTAAAAAGCGCATTTAGATTCACGCTTTTTAAATGTTAAAGCAAACGCATTTTAAGGTAAACATTTTATTAGGTTAAAAAAAACTAAACAAAAAAAAACTTTTACAGGTTTGTAACAAAATGGGGGCATGTGAGTAATGATAAAAATTTTTGTTTATGGTTTACATTTTACATTATATTTTTCCAGAAGGGACATTCCACGGTCTACATGAGCGGATGTCTTCAGACAGACAAAGACAAAAAGAAAATCTCACTCCTGTCCAGTGCAGGATGTAGTGGGTCGCTCGTAATTCCGCCTTAGTGTTGTTCCCATTGCAGAGGTGGGAGCTGGGATTGGCTTGTCCTCAATCAGCCCTTGGATCACAGATCCTGACTTCTTCACTCGATTAAGATCAACAATGTACCAGCTCACATTATTTTGACTGTAGGACACCGCAATCTATTCAAAAGAAAGCAAGCAAACATAGAAACTGTTAAAATGCCTTTAAAGCTTTCTTTCAAAAGAGTTTCTCAGAAAGTGTTTCTGGTCAGATGGCCCCTGTACACGTCTTCATAGATCAGAGTGGAAATGGTCACGACGGACCTCTCCCACCAAACAGGTTCATTTAATCATCCCAGAAAGCAAGAGGCATGCAAGTTTACAAAGCTCCCACTCACGTCTGTATGTAAAATGAAAAAGAAAGATTATGTATAGAAGTACAAACCATTTGGTTGTTGCTGATGGCCAGGTCAGAAACTTTGCCCCAGCCTACATGCACTACATCAAAGCAGCGGTCAGGCTCCCAGCCATACACTCGTAGTGTGTTCTCAGAGCCACTGTACAAACAGCTACCATCAGGATTAAACAATATACTCCTGCAAAATGGGAAAAATGGCTAAGAATTCAGCTAGGGGTCAAATAGAGAAAAACTAAACATATCCAGATTGGAAAACCGATAACCACCTCACAACTCCCGTCTCGCCCTCTGATGAGCCAATCATGTTGAATTTCTCCAGGTCCCACAGCTTAACAGACCTGCAGCAAATATACAAAACACATAAAGAGGCGGCCAGAGATAAACATGGGCAAAAGCAGCACTGAACACATTTAAGCCGCACTAATAATACACAAACACAATCTCGCACACAGACACAAAATACACTTTTACCGATCTGCACTCCCAGTGGCGAGCAGGTACTCGTTGGGGTGGAATTGCACAACACTGACTGCTGATGTGTGTGATGTGAATTCAGTGATCATCTTGCCCGCTATCAGATCCCACAGCTAAATAGGAAACAGAATAATCAAACACATTATATATAAAAATAATAATAATTCATCCAGGCAAGATAACTTCCAATAGGTTCTCACCTTTACTGTGCTGTCATCACTGGCTGAAGCAAGCCATTTCCCATCAGGACTGAAGGCTAGACAGCGCACAGCCTGAGTGTGACCCTGCCAAGAAACACATATATATTAACCACATAATCAAGACCATCATCACATTCATTAAGAGCTTGCGCATGTGTAACAGAAAAATGTTTAGCTTTAATGGCACTTTGTGTTGAATGCCTTTTAAACAAAATGAATAATCAACGGTTTTAAAGCTAAAGTGCTTCAACCAAAGGCTGAATCTTGCAACACAAGACAAAAACCATTGCACAAAACATTAGAGTAAGATAGAAGGAGAGCGCCTCACTAATCCACAGATTAATCATGTGTTCAGACACAGCTGAGTGTTAAGGGTGATTAGCCTGGCTAATTGTACACTAACCTTATATCTAAATACACATCCTTTCCTTCGCACATCCCACAACTAATGAAAAAGAAAAGACAGGAAAATTAATATGTGACAGAGATATTTCAACTCATATATCAGAAAATTAGAGATACAACATTCAAGGCAAATGCAGCTAACATACCTTAATATTGCTATCCACCGAGCCAGACGCCAAGTATTCTCCCATGGGGTGGAAGTCCAGACTGCAGATACTGGCTTTGTGCCCCATCAAAGTACGCAGAACTTTATTAAAAGAAAAAAAAAACACCACCACCACACTTTATTTAGCCATAGATAAACATATTTGATAAACAATTTGCTCCAACAGTGTTTCTGGTCAGATGGCCCCTGTGTGTCTTCAAGGATCAGAGTGGAAGAATCACTACGGGATCACTTCCACCAAACAGGTTTATTTAATCATCCCAGAAAGCGAGAGGAATGCCATTTAACTACCTTTTTTCTATATCATCTCTACATTAAATGTTGGCCTTGTGCCCCATCAGTGTTCAGAACAATTCTGTATATGCCTGTATATGTAGATAGAATATACTTACATATTTAAAAAAAAAAAAAAAAAAAAAAGGGTAGACAGACATTTTTTTAAATGAAAGTCAATTTCTGCCTC
The DNA here is from genome assembly GCA_032353835.1 of Enteromius viviparus. Taxonomy (NCBI): domain Eukaryota; kingdom Metazoa; phylum Chordata; class Actinopteri; order Cypriniformes; family Cyprinidae; genus Enteromius; species Enteromius viviparus. The sequence goes on from JAUCNO010001819.1 coordinate 19,664,084, forward strand.
CTTTTATCATATAACGCTATAGGTTTTTCTATAAATAATCTATTTAGAACGATTACAACATTTCACAGACCCACTTTTAACTTTGTTGTCTCTTTCCTAACAATTTTTGACATAAGTACACCGCAGTTGGGGACACCCAATAAAAAGTCAGACCCAAATTTTTTTGTTTTGAGATCAACTTAAATCACCACATTTTCTTTACTGGTTTTAAAAGAATCCCCCGTAGATTTTATGTTAACCAAAAGGTCAGAAGCTGCCGCACAAACCACTTACTTTTAGCAGCTTCCAAATCCCAAAGCCGGAGAGAGCCAGACTGAGAACCGGCCACCACACGCTCTTCAGAACTGTTGAACTGGATACACTCCACAGGGCTGGTGTGGCCCGTCAGACTCTATCAAACACAGAGAAACACGGCATCAAATAGCTGTGGAACACTTAATTCTCTCAAACACAACAGAGAGGGTTTTACCATGATGCAGTTTGGTTTGCTGACAGCCCAGATATTGACTCTGCAGTCCTCGCCACCAGTGGCCAGCAAACGACCAGACGATTTCCCCAACACCAGTGAACACACATTGCTGGAGTGGGCCACAATTTCCTCTGAACCACACGACAAAAAAAGCCACACGTTTACCACGACTTCAAATGGAGATCTGACCATTTAAAACTTTCTGTTGTGTACTCACGCAGTTTCCATGATGTTATAGAGGTGTTGGTGAGAGCCATCGTGACGATCGTGTGATTGAGTCAACTCACTCTGCTCATTTCACCAACACCTATGTCAGGGATGCGCCGGTATTACTTCATCTTCTCTGTCCATCTGTTAAAATTAAAATATTTACTCAAAAACAGCAAATATGCTGTGCAAACAAATAAAAAAAATCTAAACTTCAGGACACCCCACCAAAAGGTGTCCCTTTTCAATCACATCACATTTTACTTAATATTACTACTTAATGCATCTTAAAATATTAAGATATATCTGTAAACAGGGCCTTAGATTATAGTTGTATTAATCCTAGTGGCCCGTACCTATAGAGCACATTGTGCAACGGGGAAAAATCTATGCATCTGTTATTCTTATACCTGTATGCAAGTCATAGAATAAAAGCACATTTCAGGCTAATCTCATTGACTGGGTTTCTGCTTTGTCACTGGTTATTCAGTTACTAAATAGTATAACGTTTTTATAAACAAGATCAAAAAGGGGTGGCTTCTTGAACCAGGCAGGGGTTTATGTTCCTTGGCCCAGTAGTAAATGCACATTGCTCTTTTAGAGCTCAACACCAATTAAACTAGTTGTTCGACGTAAAATAATGTTTATATCACGACACAATGATCGAACGCAAGGCGTTTATGGACAAAGAGCAGTCATGTAACTTATAGCCTATGAGCGTTCACGTGTTGCTGAAACCTAACCTTATTAATCTTACAAAACATTTACGTTATGCCCATACAAATTCTAACACTTACAAAAGTCCAAAACTCGTGAAAGATTAAATAATCGACACATGTCCAGCTGAAGTCAATTTGTCACGCGAATATGGATCACTGCTACGTTAGCAGTTGTAACGTTACGTTAACGTAACATTATGTGAAATAACCTATTTGTAAGCGACCGATCTACTTTCGAGCCCCATTCATTCCGCTGAAAGCGTTAACAAGCTACTCTAATAAACAGTACGTTACCGTAAGATGTTAAAGAATCGAACTTATTTTGTTTGATAACTTTCCGCGACGTTAGCTTCACAACGTGGCTAACTTAGCTGAACTGTAAACAAATATCCTACATTTACCTGATTGTCTTATCTGTTCTGTGATGCTGTTAAAGTCCAAAAATCGTTGGCGTATTTATAAGATGAAAGTTGACGATAACACACTCGACCGACAAACATCGACCCAGTTTACACACTTAAATTTTGCTGTTGTCATGTTGTTTCTGATTGGTTGCTAACTAGCGGTAGCTTAGCAACAGTTCCCCTTACCTTCCTTGTGCTGGTGACGGTCAGTCTGGGTTAAACGGGGACTCTCATGGCTGCAGTCTGCCGATAGACAGATCAGATCAGCACTAATGACAAAAAGATTAGTTTAGGACGAGAAAAGATCCGAGTGCGCGCATTTCAGCGTGCGCATGCGCGGCGGCATTATGGCCACATTAATTAGTTGTTCTCGATACTGCAGCCTTCGTTTAACACATACGATTCATTAAGTCATTTACCAGGGGGTCCAATCTGAAGGTTAGACATGGAAAACACCCAAACTGTGCAGCACCATGGCCTATTTGGACAGAAGACAACTTATTTGCCGAAATCTACTTGCCCCTCAATAGTAATCACTAACATGTTTCATATAACTATTAAAAAGTTAGTGAGTTGAATCAGGTGTGCTTGACATCCAAATGATTTACTGTTGGGACAGCCCTCAGGGACACTGCCCTTCACTCATCCAGAAATGGGTCCTGAGATTATATCAATTTAAAAGACATTTTGCACCAATTCATCTTTTTAGAAGAGTTTATTTATAATCACTGGGTCTCCATAAATTTCAGCTGAAGCCATTTTTAACCAGGTTGTCGAGACAAGTTCATATCTTCTTTTTATCATTTCTTTAGTCCACTGAAATGTCAAATTGATATTGGGCCAGTCAATACTGCGAGGTCATGCTTATTGAATGTTATTCTTGCTACCAACCCATCCAGCTTTCACAAGGCAGTCCTTTATTGCCACTCAAGGTCAGTTATTTTTATCTAGTTTGCGTTTCCTTAAGGCAGCACCAGGCTGTACCTATAGCTTCAACAGAATACCACATCAGCAAGATTATTACCGTTGATTCAGAATCAGCACATAATTTCCCCCATACTGAACAATCACAGCAATATTTTCTGAAAGGCCAAAGAGGGAGGAGGAACTCCAGTGCTTTGAAACATCATGTGGTCGGTGAAGCTCAGAGTCTCAGTCTAAATTGCTGAGGTCAATGGGTCATGTAGCTGCACCTGTTGAAAAGTACTTATTAGCAACAGAAACTAGTGATATGAAAGCTCACTATAGTAAACAAAGGCATTTTGTAAGATTTACTCACTTTATGATTTAAAAGAAAAAAAATGTGGAGCCCCACTAAGAGGCAAACCTGAGCTAGAGATTTTAAGCTGGACATAAAAGTGAGTGAAAGGAACCAAAGGGCTGAAAAAGGCAGAGCAGCTAATTGACAAGTGAGAGAACGTCAAATTGTCTGTTGTCTGGACTAACCGGTCATATCAAATATCTCAGAATAATTTAGATTGCATGTTCTTTGTAATTGTATAATACGTGTAAAAAATTAAACACACACAAGTCTAGAATCTTTTCATCTGTCGTCTTTCCTGACGCCTCTGTTTCTTGTCATTCTTCTCGTTCTCTTCAGGGGCTGCCTGTGATTCGGCAGAAAACCAGGGGCCCAGGAAGTTCACCCACAATAAATGCAAAGCCCTTGCAGGTGCCTGGTGTGAAGAGAAAAAAAATAATATGGTTTCGTTAAAAAATGCCATTTTAAAACCTCAAAGATTTCACAATCAGTGCAATTACGCAGTCTCACCAAAAGCCAGAAGTACCAGAAGTAAGACGACAGAGAGCTGAGGACCTGAACAATAGCAGTAAGAAGAATCACATCCTTCAGGTGTCTGCATGTTAACATAAAAAAAGTCAGTCATGGTCATGAGGAAAATTATTCATTGTCTGGAAATATCACAAAAATGTACAGATTTAACATTCAACCCACTCTGCCATGCCTTGTTCCATATTAAGGTCGATCCCTCCATCCAGCAGGCTACCATCTTCAGCAAATGCAGGTTTGGCCATTGCTGACATAGATCTGTAGCTGCCAATGTAGACCGCCACTGCAAACAGCAGAAAGAACTGGTACAAAAGGAGACAAAGAGAGGGGTGAATAACATTTTCCAAAAGATTAAAACTACCAAAAGTTTATTATCTCATGGTTGACAAAAAAAACAAACAAACATATATACAGTGGTCTTAATAATAGTTAAACAACGCCCTAGAGGTGAAGAGATTGACATTATTGTCTTTTAGGGATTTTTCAAACTGGGGTCTGCAAAGGAGTGCTAGAGGGGCTATAGAAGAGCTGAGAGAAAAGCAGTTGCAAAAGTGGAAAAATAAATAAATAATTACATACAAAACAAAATCCACAGTAAATGGGTCTTTATACATAAAACATACAGCTGCATTACAAAGTTTAGAATAGGGACCCTACGGATAATTATGGGAGTTCATGGCATCTGAAGACTGAAAACTCCAGGTCTGTTAGGCACAGGTTGATATGCATGCAACAGCTGTAAGATTTGTTCACACACACCCACTGCAAAAGCACAAAATATACATATTCTAAATGATGATGCTCTTATTCACATCTTACTCACCCATGTCCAAAATGTAGAGGAGTTGTAAAAGAGCAAGAGATTGACTGCTACATAAATAGCCTGAAAAGAATACAACAAATAAATCTATTAAAAATAATATAAACATATTTATAAAGGCAGACTGAAACTCAGATGCATGCCTTACGTTTGCTCCCAGGATGATTCTGCAATAGAACTTGAGAGTATCCTGGTTTTCGTCATGAATTTGTTTTTTGCCTTTGGTTCCAACTTTTCCTTTTGGCTACAGAGAGACATATTGGTTAACAGGACAGCACTGACACGCAGAAAATCTTGCTAATCGCAATATACAGTTGTCACATGAATAGATTTATAAACAGTTATTAATCATGTTTCTGTTTAATAGTTAGTGAAGAATGTCTCATACCGCCATTCTCCTTCTTGTACAACTATTTCACCTGCTAACGCCTTTCTCTTTAGGCATCTATAAAAAACTAACGGATCCGATTATATTTCAAGAACAATCTTCAAAACCAAACAAATAGCAAATAACACCTAACGTGAAGTAAAATAACACATCAGCATTCGGGACTCGCGAGCACGTTTCCGGCGCTTGGAAAATGCGTCATAGATGCTAGCAAAAAAAAAAAAAACTTGACGCCACCTCGCGCTAACTTAGTGTACGTACAGGTCCAGGAGTACTGCGACAAAACTTTTTGTATAGCTTTTCATTTTGAGTAAACTTTTGAGTCTGTACAGTAGACGTTCTGATTCTTGAGGGCACATAAAAAAGTAACAGTCGTTCATATCAACTCAAAGAGGTTATTTATCAGAGATCTAAAGAGGAATGCTTTTGAGGTAAGGTTTTACAGGTTTAACTTTTTTAACCTGTTTAACCTTTATAATTAACTAATTCTTGAAATTGCACACCATAACATAACATATCCAGTGTTGGGGAAAGTTACTTAGTTACTTAGTTACTTTTTATGGAAAGTAATGCATTATATTACTTTTGCGTTACTTTTGCGTTACTTTTTAAATATAGGCAGAGCTTAAGTGTTTATTTTTAATATACAGTAAGACGTTCTATTTATAGCAAATGTAAAAGCACACCAAAAAGTGTCACTAAAGTTCAGTACTTCAAAAAGTGTCACCAGAAAGTTCAATACTCTTTAGTAATAAAAAAATCCCCAAAAACCAAAGAAGCACAATAGTTAGTTTTTTAAAAAGTCCTTTTGCTTGTAAGTCTTGTTGAACTGGATCATCAAAGGTTGCAAAGATATGGTCGCAAAGCAGCAAAGATATTGGTTAATAAAATAAGATTAGATACATTTGAGTAATTTAATTATTGCGGGTTTGCAAGTTTTTTTTTATTCATTTTGATGAATACTAAATCCATTTTATGAGAGTGAGATGAATTAATGCACATTCACATTTAGTCTTACCTGATACTGATATTACAATAGCCAGTCTTAACAGTTTATGTGATCTGGCTCTTTATTTGTATTCATTGATTGCTTTTATATATCAAAATATATTAAACGTGCATGTGGTAATAGGATCTGCGGCCCACCCCTAGTATTCACACACCGCACACATGGCGTTACTTTTTTGAAAAAGTAACTCAGTTATATTACTCAAAAATTAAAAAGTAATGCGTTACTTTACTTGGAAAAAGTAATATTATTACGTAAATCGCGTTACTTGTAATGCGTTACCCCCAACACTGAACATAACACACACCAAAGATATATGATTAAATCATTTTTTAAGTCACTGCCAGCAAATAAAAGGGATGTATAAATAAATAATAATAATTAAAAAAACGGTCCCAATGCTGAAGGACATAACATCTCCCCATGATAAGTCATAGAGCAAAGTCCAAAAACAATTGAAAAAAGTGAAAAAAGTACAAAGTGGGCTTTCACAGAATCAAAAACAAAAGTGTTCAGTTGCAGTTTTCATTTGTTAAATACACTTACTCTGAAAACTGTTGACAATTCATTTCAGAACATTTGGTGCTGATATCTAAACATTGGCTTAATCCTAGTTTAACAGGTTGTGCTGAGGTATGATGCACAAATTTGGACAATAATAGTTGTTTACATAATGAAACTTAATCAATAATTTTATCAAGAGTACATGGGGACACTCTGGTCAAAGTACCATTACCTTGTCATCCGTATTGTTAGTTTTAGCTTACCTTTTCAGCTAAATAGTGTTGCTCCAGTTCAGCAAAGTTTAGAAAGTTCAGCAGGTGTTTTGTGTGAATGCGTATCAGTTCTCTGTCTGCATTAAACAGCAGGCTTCAGGTCCGTGAAGATCAGTAACCATGTTGACCGCACTTGTTCTGTTGTGTCTTGGAGCCATTTTTCTGTACATGCAGTTTAGACTTCGGCGACCCAAAAAGTTCCCCCCTGGACCGACTCCTGTTCCATTTTTTGGAAATTTGCTTCAACTGAACCCCACAAACCCATTAAAGGACTTTGACAAGGTAAACACATCAGTCTGGAGACTGCTGCATTAAAATACATTATTATTGGTATGGAAATTCAAACTGAAATAATTGAATGTGTTACTGGAAACAAGTGATGAAAGTAAATCAGACTTCATTCATAACATGCTGCTGTGAGTCTGTGGTCTTCACCGTGAATGTTTTTATGCAGTTTGCTCAGCGCTATGGGTCAATCTACGGGCTGTTCATTGGTAGCCAGCCAGCAGTGGTGTTGACAGGTCAGAAAATGATCAGACAGGCACTGATCACACAAGCGGCGGAGTTTGCTGGCAGATCAGACAACATGATGGTCAGTCATGTAACACATGGCAAAGGTAATACAGTTTAAACAAAACACAGCCAGCTACTCGTATAAGTGCACTTCAATCAGAGAGAATATAATCAAAACTCTTCCTACTAGGCTTAAAGGCTTCCTGATTGCTTTGTTTGTTTAGGGGTGATCATGGCAAATTATGGAGAAAGTTGGAGGGAACATCGACGCTTTGCTCTGACCACACTAAGGAACTTTGGCCTGGGAAAGAGTAGTATGGAGCAGAGGATTCTGGAGGAGGTCAAATATATCTGCTCACATTTGGAGGAATCTGCTGGTAGGCTATATACAATCACCTGTGACACGTTTAATCTTTATATCAACATTACATCATTACATGTTCAGAGTCTATTGTTTAAGCATTAAAAATATGCCAGAAAATATTTAAATTCAATAATCTCTTTTATTTCTACATCCCCACCAGGAAAGTCGATTGACCCTGAACATCTGTACCATCAAGCTGCTTCAAACATCATTGCCTCAATCATTTTTGGGTCACGATTCAATTATGAGGATGAATATTTCCAGACATTGATCACAAACATTGAAGAACTCACTAAGATTGTCATTGGAAAATGGGCAATGGTAAATACAATGAAAAGTATAGACACTGTTTGTTTACAATGCATGCAAATAGCCAGCCTTCTCTTTGTGGAAACAAGATGCTATTTGTACTGTACAGTTATTTATACTTTTTTGTTTACACTTACAGTACAATTTCTGCCAAAAAGAAATGATAAAAATAGAGACTGTAGTTTGTGCACAGATGGATAGAATGCTGACAGACAGACATTTTTTTTTTTTTTAATGTATTTTATTTTGAATCTTGCAGCTCTACGAAATAGCCCCATTGTTAAGGATTTTCCCGCTGCCATTCTGCAAGGCTTTCCGTTATTTTGCAGGAATCAAAAATCACATTCTTAAAGTTGTGGATGAGCACAAGAAGTCACATGTGACTGGGAAGCCCAGAGACCTGATTGACTGTTACCTGGAGGAGAAGGAGAAAGTGAGTGTTTGTTTTATGTATTTTATTGACTTTATCAGAACAATACGGGTTTAATACTCTTTGCATTACAATAATGTGTGAGTGGATTGTTCTATTTTCAGAGAGCAGATCAATGCACCACATTTGACGACTCACAGATGGTCACTTTGCTGTTTGACCTGTTTGCAGCTGGAACTGAAACAACCTCTAACACACTCAGAACTTTAACGCTCTATTTGATGACCCACACTCATATACAGGGTAAGGGCTGTGAGTAAGATGCGTCAAACCTCTTTATCTTGCTCTCTCATATTGAGAGTTTTTGCACTAAAAACATTTTCATGTTAAAGTAAATTATTTACATGCAGAAAGTTTATTTCAAAATAAGTTATTTCCAAACTTGTGTAAAGATTTGTATGAACAAGATTGAACAACTGAGACATAAACTTAAAACAAGGCATTTGATAGACAGAAATAGAACAGTGAGTCAACATAATTTCATTGCTGGAGCAAAGAGAAGATCAGTTTCAAAAATAAGTAAAGATCCCAAAAACGTCCTGACATGCTTATATGGATTTTACAAAATTATAGCTGTAGGATAATGTATGTGTGTGCTTAGTGTTTATGGATTTTGAATTATGGGTTATTTTTGAGAAATACAGTGTGGGTTCTGGAATGGGATAATGCATTATTAGTGAAATTCTTTTATGTTCATATTTTAGTTTTTTTAAGTGAGCATAGTATTTAGTCTTTAATTACATTTTCAGAACGATGTCAGCAGGAGATTGATGAAGTCCTTGGTGATCGTGAACATGTCATATTTGAGGACAGAAATGCCATGCCTTTTGTTCAAGCAGTGATTCATGAGGGTCAGCGTGTTGCTGACATTGTTCCTCTTAGCATGTTTCACACCGCCACAACCAACACTCAGCTCCAGGGCTACAACATCCCAAAGGTGACATTCACTAAGATTTGTGTGTGGCAACAACTTTCTTCACATCAGTTGCAGAGTTACTCTGGGACAAAAAAAAAACGACATGAAAGAAAAACTAAGAATATCCATTATTTGTTTAAATCAACCCCTAAACAACAAGGGAGGATTGCTAATTTTGTTCAAAACATTTGCTCTTTCAGGGGACAATTATCATCCCCTATCTGTCATCTGCTCTTAGAGAAGAAAATCAGTGGAAGTTTCCCCATGAATTCAACCCTCAAAACTTCTTGAATGATAAGGGGGAATTTGTGAAGTCCGATGCTTTCATTCCTTTCTCTGCAGGTATGCTCTAAATGTTTTGTAACAGTGTGTCGAGGTCTTTAAATGATAAAACAGTGGGTATTCAACATCTATTAGCCTAGTGCCAGCGATCCTCAAGCTATTTAAATTCACATATTACACAGACAAGTAGCAGGACTACAATAGTACATATCCGCAGAAACAGCTTGTTTAATGTACATTTACTTTGTTTTCTAGGATCTCGTGTGTGTTTAGGAGAAAATCTAGCTCGCATGGAGCTCTTCCTCATTCTGGTCACAGTGCTGCGGCGATTTCATCTCGTCTGGCCCAAGGACGCAGGAGAACCAGACTTCAGATTTATATATGGCGGGACACAGTCAGTGAAACCTTACCGTCTGACTGTACAGCTACGTACACCTGGGCAGACTTATAAACCTGCTTAGAATATATGTCGCCCTTCTGTGACATCATGCCTCAATTAGTGGGCTATGATGTCACACTATAGCCTAGGTCACACAGCATGTGGTGTATTCTATCGTTTACCTTTTAAACAATTACGACACAAGGCATTGCTGTAAGTAAATTAAGTTGTATAAAATTACAACCTGTAACGCACACGTGAAAACACGCACAGACAAATCAATGGATTTTTTTTATTGTTTGCCTAGTTACTCAACATTACTAAATCCAAGTAATCCATACATACAAACAATGCCGATAAGTTCAGAATGTAGGCTGTGTAATGAAATTGAATGACTTTTATTGTAAAAAGATCAATAAATGAACAACTAAACAAAATATCAACATCCAAGGGCTCGTTTCCTCTTCTTTTACCTTCATGGGTTCTTCCAGCTGCTGTTAAACAAAGAAACATATGAATGAAAAAATCGAGTAACCAGCTTATATATCAAGCTTATATTAAAAACAAGCGATATCTTGTTTCTCTTTTCTCAAGGGCAGAATCAGCAGTCAGATAAAACCCAAATAGAGAAAGAGAGATACTGTTGCACCGCGGCGTAGCTCCCAGAGTCACACAGACAGGAAACTTAAACACGGTGCAATTCAACGCAAGAACTAAAAATAACAGTTTTCTACATCTCGATACACTCATCAAAACATAAACACTGCAAAAAGAGACACTTTGTCTAAACCATTTACATTTTCATTACCTCTGAATGATCCTTCTTCCTTTCTGCACGTGTTTAACGACGCTCGGGGGAATGCGGACTCCACGCCTTTTCTTCTTCGTCTGGTAGATACGACCACGTGAAAGTGCTACATGCAGCAGCCGAATTCTTCTTCTTGGGTTTTAACGGCGGCTGGCAACCAACTTAAATACCGCCACCTTCTGCTCCGGAGTGTGGAACAGTTTTTCACAATCTATTTATCAGATCCGTTTCTTCAATGAAATCGAAGAAGATGGTACTATTTACTTCACCCGCCCATTTTATTAAACCTTAAAATCCAAATCCTGAATTATACTCTTTCTTATTTCTTCCATCATTGTTCCTCTTTCTTGCTCATTCTTCCTACAATCAAGAAACGTTGCAGTGAGGCCCTTTTGTTTACGTTCACTCCTAATGAGTATTACCGCCACTTCTGTATTTCTATACATATACTCATGTACATATAAAAAAAATTATTGTACTGCCCCAAAAATGAAATGTTACATAGCCTACTTATCCATATCATCCTCATTAGAGAATCTGACAATCAGATAGGATCGTAAACCATTTATAACCTCAGATCAAATTAATTAACAATAGTATCAAGGGTAGGAAGAAAATGAAGACTAAATACATTTTCTTCATTTCTCACAAATGAGAATCTCACCTGTTACACAACTAATAACAGTAACCCATGGACAATTTCAAAACTATGTGATATTAACTAATACTGTTTTAAAAAGTGTATATATATATATATTTGGATCATTTTGTTATAATCAAATATGAAAACCACCCATAGTGTTCAAGTGAAAATTGATTTTAAAAGATTCAAACAATTAACACAACACAAAGCATATAAAAGGCAAAATTCCCAAACATATGTAAACAAACATACACCCAACATTCCCTGAGAAAATTAATGTGCAATCTTCATGTTCCAATTTCAACAGTTCCAACATCCATTTTTACAACCACTGTTAAAATTAAGTTTGGTCATTTAAGCACAGCCTCAAGGATGTTTAGTAAGGCTTATTGGACAGGAAACTCTGTAGCATCTGTAGAGATGGTCCTGGAGCCCACTGAGGAACCATGTGACCTGCACCCTGGAAGAGCAGAGTTGTACAGTGTGTCATACTTTAGTATATGTAAGCTTTCACCATTAAGCATAAATTGCTAACATATAAGAGCCAGTCAAATATGAATAAATATGAATAATCTCTGTTACGCTGCGGCTGCACATCAATAGATCTTATGGTAGCTGTAACTAAGAAAAGTATAACACTATAATACATCTTAAAAAAGATTAACACAGGTCACATGGATGACTGACAACTTACCTTTACTGTGAGGAACGTAATGTTGCCAAATTGCTGGTAAAATCCAGCAATCTGTTTATCATAAATCCAGGGTTGGTATTTTGTGCTCACCTTGAAGAAGAAAAAAACAACATCATTAAACTCAAAAAGGTGCTATAAATTGTGCAGATCTGACAGAACTTACAGTAGATCTCACCTTCTGTCCAAGCTGCTCAACAAACCACTGGTCCCCGAGGAAGTTACAAGCCATATCGGTATCGCCATTATAGACCAAAGCTCTCAGACCCAAAGCCAGCAGCTTCTCATAGACATCCTTCACAGTTGCGTAAATAGTGTGATACTGGCTTCCCACAACATCGCTGCATAAAACAGAAGCACTGAGGAATATCTGCACACATGCGCTCATGCACACGCACACAGAAAGCGTGTCCGTTTACCTGCAGATGTCCCATGGTGGAAGTACATCAGGAATGTGCAGCGCCTTCCTCACATCTCCTCGGTTAAGCCAGTTTATCTGAGCAGTACTGTTGATGCATGGAGGCACTCCCTGGACATTTGGAGTACTTCCTACTAACTGAACAAACAAAAGAAGGCACGTTTCTTCTTTGTACTATCAGGGTTATCAAAGTGGATTGGAAAGCTGCATGATTAAAACAAGCCTCACCTTTTCTGCTTCCCAGTGTTTCCTAAAGTTTTTGAAAAGATGCATCATGGCTCTCTGAGATGTGACACCTCCAGCACAGTCAAGATACAGCGCGTATGTATTCAACCCAGAGTTATAGACTATATTAAATGCATGCGACACCTGCAACCGACAGAAGACTAGTCACCTTAAATAATGGCAAGGCTGTGCAAGAGTTGCGAGAGCGTGTGGATGCATTCACGTTACCACAAGCGAGCAGGACTGCTTAGAATTGTTGTAGAAATTACAGACTCCATTTTGACAGCAGTTGTCATTCAGATCCTTCCACAGCCTACAAGCAAAAAAAGTGTTTAAAAAACATTTATCAAAATATTAATTGTCAGTATTGCAATAAACATGAGCTTACTGTTCTCCAAACAGGCCATGATAGTTGCCAAAGTAGATCAGCGATTGGTCATTAAGTGCAAAGCTACTAATGCCATTTCCCACAGCAAAGCCCTACAAAACAAACCAAATAACTTCTAAAAAGAAAAGACATAACAGATACAACAGATCTTCAAATATCAGTAAACAAGTTCACAATAAAAGTGACATTTTATACACTAGATTTTATTTTTATGACATTAAAAAGGAAATAAGCATAATAAAGCTACCTTAAAGTTCACTTTAAGTTGACCTCCAGTGGCAACTCTCAGACTGAGTGTGGGTGCGTAGATGCCTCCATAACTCTCACCAAAAATGAAAAGCTCATTCTGGGTGAAATTTGGGAACTTGATGAAAAAACTTTGCAATGCCAAGTAGTTGTTATTTGCCACCTAAAGAAAAATAAGGCTTTTGAAAAAACTCTTTTATAGGCTATGAATGTCTGTGAATGTGTAGACACTTACCTCATCATCATCTGTTTGATATTTTTGGTCATCTGAGTAGGAATAACCCACTCCAGCAGGAGACTCGAGATAAAGAACATTGACGATTTTATTCCAGCTGAATTCGTTCTCATAAAGTGTGGCTCCATTATCATTGACCTAAGAACACAAAGAGCAGGCACAATGCTTTTTGAGATATTTATGGTTCTTTCTATTTCTTTCCAGACTCTAAATACTTGTTATTCCTTAAAAAAAAAGAGACAAGCGTCAACATACATGAAAGGGGCCATTCTCTGATAGAAACCCATCCAAAGAGCTACAGCCTGGCCCTCCATTCAGCCAAAGCACGACTGGATCCTTGAGCGGGTCTCTCTGAGACGTCACAAACCTGTAACATTTACACTCTCTTTAATGCAATAATAACTACACAAAACAATTACAACGCATTACTGAGGAAACTCAAACTATAGTACACTCAAATCAGAGCAAAGTCTATTTACACAATACTGTTAGTACTCACAATAACACTCCAGTACAAAATAATAATAATAATAATAATAAGGGAAAAAAACATATATATACATAAATACACATACATATATATGTAAAATAAAACACATACAAAAGAATACTTAAATACTTAAAAAAAAAAGTTTAAAATGACGTTTTGTTGCATTTAAAACCTCTTTAAACGTTTTTCATTCGGCATGCGGAAACGCATTATCCTCCTCGCAAACAAAACATGCTGCATGTCCTCATGCTGATAACTTTAAAACAAAAGACTAACAAACTCACCAATAATGTAAAAACTTGCCAGAACTGGCCTTTAAATATCCTGACCATTGACGGTAATTGGGTTTGAAAGACATGCCCGGCAGATCCAGCACTTCATCTGGATCATACTCGCCGCTCGCGACATGCACAGACACGGACAGAAGACAGAAGAAGACTCGCAGCGAAAACATTTCACACAGCCTGACGGACACGGTCTTGTACACAATGCTTGAAGACCCCTAAAACCCTACAGTTTACGTTTCTCTTCCCCTGACTGTCATATGACTTTTACAGTCGTCAGGTGATGCTGGCAAACTGGACTCCGCCCCGCCGACATCACAGACTCTCGCAGTAGCGCCGTGTGTAAACCTATGTTACCTTCTTGTTCTGCTTTTACTTCGGGGGATTGTTATGATCAGGTTAAGGTTTATCATAGCAAATAACATAGCAGATTCATTCAGATGAATTTGCTGGATCTCCTAGTTTAAAAAAAATCGTGCCATTTTATGCACATGTATAAAATGTTGTGTTTAACATTTTAAAATAAATCATATTTTCTAAACATTTTAAATAATTGTGAGAGTAAAATTGACTGATGTACTGGTAGCTTATACAGCATATGATTTTACTTTTATTTTTATCAATGGTTTATTGTCTTAATTAAAATAAAATGTGACTTTTGTTACTAACCTAAGAATATTTTTTTAATATACCATCCTGACGCCCAAAAATTCTGTGCATTTCCAAAGAAATCATTTGTAAATAAAGTGCAGCACAATTTTTGTGATCAGCAATCAATAGTTAAACAAGATGAGCAATGTTTATTATTCAGACATTCAAACGGACCTATCAGAATTGGTGAAGCTATTTACACCAAAAAAGTCTTTCAGATTTTTACAGCTTGGTAGTTGATGACTTGTTTTCATAAAGTCATCAGTAAACCACAACAAAACTAATTCATCCTCAAGAAGTTCTGCAGAAGATTTGAAAAAACCATCAACCAATCATTCCCCTGCAGCAAATAGTGCTACTGCTTCAAACCTATTCTTCCTAACGTGGCCAACCACTTACTTTTTCTGTGTATTTAAAGAACTTTTTAAGTTGCGTGCACAAGTTTAACTACATATTGCAGTTGAAGAAAAAAAAGGATAACAATGGAGCACAAAAGCAGTTTGCTGATTTATCATGGAGCATCCCTTTAGTGATTGCATTGAAACAGTAAAACATACAATAATACACGATTGTGCAAAATCAAACATGCATCTAGTATTACTGATTAAATCCATAAGGATTTAAATCCATATTATGTATGCATTATTGAGAACTGGAGAATGTGGTACAGAAGGGGTCACCAGCACACCACAGTTGTGACATGCACAATGAAACTGTTAAGAGAATGGTTTAATGGAACCTATATATTCTCATTTTCACACTTCAGTAACAAAACATCTCCCCTAAAACAAAATAAACACAAAATAATTATTTAATTTTCATTATAATAATTATAATATTTCATTTTAATATAATAATTATTTATTAATAATTACTCAAGTATCAGTAAACTTATAAAAACAGAGATTATTGCACCATTGGCCTAAAAACAATTTAATTATAGAAACACATTCAGAAGCCGTGGCTAAAACAACAATGCATTAAATAAAAATAGAAACCATTCATCAAGTATTTTCTGAAATACAGTTTAAATAACTGTCACTTCTGATGTACGGTGGCTGGCAGGCATACACACTCTCTCTCTCTTACACACACACACACACACACACACACACTTTGTCTTCTCCGATCTCATGGAACTGTAGAATAATGTGTTTGGCAGTGCAAGTCATGAAGAAAAAGGTTTGCAATAGGATTCCAAGGGTAAACACTATGAACACTAACCTCATTTGCAGTGTCAAGTATATAGGAAAATCAGTTTCTTCAAAAATATATAAAAATAAAAAAAAAGAAATGGACAAAAAACTAAATTACATTTCAAATGAAAGAGACTATATTTGGAAGATCTAACACTGGAGGATTTAACACAATGTCCATATGCATTCAGACAATAGTGAAGTACAGTGTCCTTCACAGGGCTCCTCCATTCACAGACAGCCAGAGCGGAGAGTTAGGTGCTGCATGCAGGTGGATGACCCACTACATCAAGAGGTACAGACGTCTGTGGGACTGCTGCGCTTTACAATATGAGAAATTACAAACAGTCCCCTGAAGACGAGATAGAGGTCAGTGGTAGACGTGATTTTGACAGGCTTCGTTCCCTTGTTTTTAAGTTGTCTCTATTGGTTCATAGCCCAATATTCATGAGGTCACAACAACCCGCCTACGAGCTGCTGGGATGATTGATGATATCTTGAAAGATGGCGTTTGTAGTCGTCTGGCCAAAGATGAAAGCACCAATCGTAACCATAACGACCCCATAGGCCACCATTCCCTTCCAACTATAGAGAAATAAATAGGTTATCAATTTTATCTTTGATTACACCAAGTCTTTAGACATAGCTGAACATATAGATCAACAATCCAAACCCACCACATCATTTCATTCATCATTTAAAGTCTATTACACCAAAACTGACACTTCGAAAAGTTCAAGTAAAAGTGATCCATGTGAATCAAGCAGTTTAATTCAAGTCTTCTGAAGAGACATGAATGCTAATGAAAAGGAAATCGGTTTATGATAAAAAGATGGTGTCTATTCAAAGGAGGATTCCTTCTTTTACAATAACTTTTCAAAGCATTTTTGGTAAAAAAAAAAAGTTTTTAAAGACAGAAATCTCTTAAGTTTCATTGAAAATGCATTCTGGACATGAACAAATGTATCTCAAGGGTTTAAAATGACATGAGGGTGGTTATTTCTGGCTGAATTATAATAAATGAGTTTACCTGGCAGATCTGACATCATGCTCTGATAGCTTTGCCTGAATCAAGCACAAACCTATAGACAAACATTAGAAGAATAAACGCATTCACTTTGTAAAACACTTATGTGATTTAATCAAAGTGAGGTCTAAAGAACAAATCAACTGTAATACCTGGAAAAACAAAAATGAAGCATGCAGCCAAACCACCAATAAGTGAAATGACTCGTCCGATATCAGGAATGAAGAGAGCAAGAATTAATGTGAGACAAAACCAGATGAGTGTCTGAAGTATTCTCCGTCTCCGTTCCCTGGCCACATCTGTCTCTACCTCCTCTCCTTTAAAACGTAACCACAAGCCTTCCAGCACTGCCCTGAAGCACAAAGAAACACACATGCTCTTTAGATTTGACTAGAAATATGTATTTTTCATAGACACACACCTATAAACCTCAAAAGCCTGTTACCTTCCACAGAAGTGCAGGATTGGATATGAGGTAACAACACAGATGATGATGAAGGCTCGAGCAATGGCTACCGCGATGTCATCAGATGGATATGACATCAAAACATCCTGGCTTACGCTTGAGCCGAATGACAGGAAGCCACAGACACCTACAAAGAAAAAACATGGCCAGATCATATATTAGCATGAGCTTGTATCAGCCTGGAATATTTCAGCAAATTCCAGCTCACATACCTGTGCCTGTATACACAAAGAGGCAGATGATCACGCTGATCGTGACAACTCCCCACCAAGGACGGATTTCTGGCTTCTTCATGCTGTTGAAGACCGGAACGCTGCTGACATGACACTGGGAAAATCAAAGTGTGGAGAATGATTGAATCACTTGATTTGAAAAGTAGTGAATTCAGATAAGTAAAAAAAAACACATTGAAAATAAAATAAAAAATGCTTTGTGATCACCAGATTAGAATGATTTCAAAAGTATTACATGACACTAAATTGTTAATAGCTTCAAAAAAATTCAGTTTTGTCATTCAATGACTAAACATTAATATATTTTAAAATATGATGTAATTTATATATAAGTACAAAATGGTTATTTAAAACTCAAAATGGTGAGCATAAGAGACTTTTCAAAAACATGGAAAAAATAAATCTCACCAAACCCAAAATTTCAAAAAGTAACGTTCACACACCTGGAAACCAAAGCAGATTGTGGGCATGGCATTAAACACATCGGTCCAGGATGCAGGGCTGGAAGAGAACAAACATCACCTTATAGTGATCACCATCTCTTCAGTAATATGTAACTTAAACAACTATATAAAATGTACTTCTGACCTGACTGGAATGATCCCTGGAGAAACGTCTTTGTCAGGCCAGATGTATTTGACGATGATTATGATTGTCACATACCAGGTGCCGATAACACTCAGGGTGCTGCAGAGTAATCAGTACAAATGTGCATCACAAGTGCAATTGGATTAAAAAAAAGTGCAATTTAAGCAAAAACGTGCACCAATCAGAGCTCTGATATAACACTGCATAAATCAGTAACTTAGTTAAACAATATGGGACAAAAAACAAGCCGTTTTCTACCTGGCATACTTCTGGAAGCCAATCTCCTTGGGTATCGACAGAGGAAGAATGATCAGCATTGAGGTCAAAGTGATGGTGAACTTACGATCTGTGTACCAGTGCAAACTAATCATTTTCTCTGATTCATGGTTTATTGCACCAATGACTGTAGGAAGAATGACAGGACATTAGACTGCTCTCTTTAGACTATTCTGACATACATATATATATGTGGGCATACTTACGCTTGTCTAACTGATCACCAATAATAATTAGGAAGGCTATGCAGGTGCCGAAAGTGTAAACAGCAATGGCCAGCTCACATACGACACCAAGAACCTTCCCACACACGGCACGAATAACCTCCTGATACGTTGTTTCATTGCTCACCTAAAAAAAATGTGGAG
Source organism: Enteromius viviparus (assembly GCA_032353835.1). Lineage (NCBI taxonomy): Eukaryota > Metazoa > Chordata > Actinopteri > Cypriniformes > Cyprinidae > Enteromius > Enteromius viviparus. The sequence goes on from JAUCNO010001819.1 coordinate 19,683,091, forward strand.
GGCAAAGCAGTCGATTATAGCCTTTGTATTTCTCAGGTAACTATTGTCAAAGTGTTAGTTGTTTTTTTTGTTTTTGTTTTTCCCAGAGAAGCAAGATAGGATGATTAAATCTCAAGATTTTTGTAAATAGTGATTTAATACATTTTTTTTATAAAGAACACTACTGTTAAAAATTTTGTGGCCGGTATAATTTGTTGTATGTTTTTGAAAAAAGTATTTTAGCCTACTAAGGTTGCGGATATTTGATCAAAAACACAATATAACTTATAATTGTGTGAAATATTATTTTATTATTCTAGTTTCTTCAAAATAGCCACCCTTTGCTCTGATTACTGCTTTGCATACTCTTGGCATTCTCTCGATGAGCTTCGAGAGGTAGTCACCTGAGATGGTTTTCCAACAGTCTTGAAGGAGTTCCCAGAGGTGTTTAGCACTTGTTGGCCCCTTT
>JAUCNO010001819.1:19686095-19711400 GCA_032353835.1 Enteromius viviparus
CAGGGGCCATAACAGGGGCCAAGAGCAATTCTACAGGGGCCCTGGCCCACCCTGGCCCCTGTCTAGAACCGCCAATGTTCTACAAGTATCAAATAAATAAAGATTATTTTGGCTTTGATGAACACACATGGAACCCATGAAATACGAGGCGCAAACTTACTTGCTTGATGCATGAGAATAATTAAACACCATGCAATCCAATTAATTCACATGAATTACTTTTTGGATTAACCAAACAGAGACTGATGACAGACCCTTAATTTTTGAGTTACCTGTGTCGTTACTTCTATTAACCACTCAAAATGAAAGGGAAATAACCAACTTTTATGATTGTTGTTGTGATTGTACAGCCCTAAATTAAATATGCAAAACCTGCTATGTGAGAAATACTGGAATCTGATTGGACACTATTAGTATACTGACCCTAGCATTAATGGATCTTTTCCCACATATCCTTTGCCATGTCTTGTTTCCTTTTAGGGCTTCACATTGTGTACACTCAGGACGAGGTGGATTTGGTCCAAAATCTGCTGTTTTACATTGAGTCTGCATACAAAGTTGCTGTAAGTTACTTCGATCACATAATCCTTGTATGTTTGTGTTTTAGTTATTTCAATTTGTAATTGACACTATGTGACACTATGTGTCTCTTACTGTCATTTTCTCCTTTGATTGTTTAGGACTATGGGATGTGGGAGAGAGGAGACAAAACCAATCAGGGGATCCCAGAGCTCAACGCCAGCTCAATCGGGATGGCTAAAGTGAGTTTGATGAATCCTAACAGACAAAAGTAATTTCCTCCTTTTTGTCACTCTCTTTCTCTTCCACGCTTCCACAAAATGTTAGTCCTCTTCTGAGCAGCTGAGTATTCTCAGACTGGCATGATGGGGAGGGGGTGTTCATGCTGTTCACCCGTGAACACTGCATATCAACATGAACCAATTCAACCTCAACACGCCCTCTCTGGCATTAATGCTCCTTCCCAGCTTTCCCTGCCAGCTTGTGTCATTTCTGTTTGTTCCTATTGTGACACTTTGCAGAAAGGTTCTAGTTGTTCTTTCTCTGTCCTAGAAGACTGCGTACCATTCCAAGGTCAGGGAACTAGCCCTTAACCTTCAATTAATACAATATACTGGATTGAATTGAGTAAATCTGTAAAAAAAATCAATTGTAGCAGATTCAATGATTTTAACACTAAACATAAGAGTAAAGGTCATGTCTGGCAGAAAAGGTTATGCCTATATTCTTTTCTGTTGCCCTGGATTCACTGCACACTGAATGAATATTAGCTCTGTTGTCCCCATTGAATTAAGATTCTTGCCAGGACAGAATACTGTAACAGCCCTTGAATGGACCCTTTGTAACTACAGGCAGCGCTCGAAGCCCTAGATGACTTAAATCTATTTGGGGCCAAAGGGGGACCTGACTCTGTGGTTCATATCTTAGCAGATGATATCCAGCACTGTCAGGTGAGGCTCCTATGCGAATGCATTTATATCAGCTGACTTGATTAAAAAAAAATGAAAATAATTACCATTTCCTAACCACAATATATTCCTCTTAAGTCCATTCTGAGCTCCATGTTACCCAGAGCTTCGACATCTAAAGAGGTGGATGCTGGCCTCCTGTCCATCATTTCATATCCAGCTTTTGCTGTGGAAGACATGGAGTTGGTCAATATCACTAAAGAGGAAATCATCTCCAAGCTCCAGGTAAGAACTTGATCTCGGACATGAGGAATTTGTTTAGCAGCTGTCTCACACTCACTCTTTTTGTCTGTAGGGTAGATATGGCTGTTGTCGTTTCCTTAGAGATGGCCACAAGACTCCTAAAGAGGTCAGTATATCACATGATATATAATACAAAGTCTTTAATAACCTAAATATTTACTTTTTAAAATACATGTCCTCTTTTTTTCTAATAGGACCCCAATAGGCTGTACTATGAGTCTGCTGAGCTGAAGCTTTTTGAAAACATTGAATGTGAGTGGCCACTTTTCTGGACCTACCTGATCTTGGATGGCATCTTTATCAACAGTCCAGAGCAGGTAATTTGATTCAGAATTTTTAGCCAGTCTCGTTCTGGAAATGTGAGTAATGTAAATGCGATGAGATGTTTCTGTATCAAACCTATTACATTATATTTAGTACATTTTCATTTGCTTCAACATACTAATGTCACAAAATATACAGGTTTTGGGCAGATTTTCCCAGAAAGATTGTTAGCTAGAAAGTTAGTTAAAAATATGTTTGTGCAGCAGATGCAGGCAGGTTGTATTTTCACATTTCTGTCCTTTCAGGTTCAGGAGTATCGTGAAGCTCTGGAAGGTATCATGATCAAACAGAAGGATGGGATACGGCTGCTGCCTGAACTCTATAGTGTTCCTCCAGACAAGGTGACGCATTCCTAAATAAGCAATTAAACTGAAGATTGTCTTTAAAATAGTAGGTAGCAATGAAATATCACAGGAGTCATGGAAACATTGTTTCAGGTGGATGAAGAGTATATTAATCCACACACGGTGGAGAGGATCCCGATGGGAAAGTGTCCTCTGAAGTGGGGCCAGTCCCTTTATGTCCTGGGCAATCTTTTAGCAGAGGTCATGCTTTTTCTACAACTCTTCTTTGAAAGCTTTGTACCATTATTATATTTGTGAAAGTATGATGAACACCTCCAAATTTTCTTTTCCTTTCCATTTCAGGGTTTTTTGGCTCCTGGAGAGATAGACCCTTTAAACCGCAGGTTCTCTACGATCCCTAAACCAGATGTTGTTGTACAAGGTAACCACTTACTTTTTTCGACCACTTAAACTTTATTCTGCATTTTATGTATTGCATGTTTGAAATTTACCCTGATGTTTACAATTTGTTCTGACAAGTGTCCATCCTTGCTGAGAATGAGGATATTAAGACACTCCTGCAGAAGAATGGGATTGATGTGGAGACCGTGGCAGATATCCACCCCATCAGAGTGCAACCATCTCGCGTTCTCAGCCATATTTATGCTAGACTAGGTAAGTTGTTGTTCACGATAAGGTATCACTTGACACTTGTATGAAGAAATACAAAACATGCTGCTGCTGCTGCTGTTTTTTTTGTTTTTTTTAACTCCTTGTTTACAGTTTTACGAAACATATGACTGGAGTATATTTGACAAGATAATACTATTTCAGTCCTTCTGGGTGAAAATAAATCATATACAATTCTTTTTCATGTAAGTATTTATTTAATGTAATTAGGATGCAATGCTTGTTATTTTATCTCAGGGCGTAATGAGAGACTAGGGCTGACCGGCAGACCTTACCGCAGGATTGGCGTGTTAGGAACCTCAAAGCTGTACATCGTCCGCAACACCATCTTTAGCTTCACACCTCAGGTTCTTCATAATGTGCAGAATTAATCATGTTTAGTTATCAATTATGTGTATTAATCATGTTAGACAACCACTAATTGTCATCCAGCAGAATATAATGTTTTTTTGTATGTTTTCTATTTTTAACCCACGTGTCCTATCACAGTATTTCTTATCAAATTATACTTCCCTGTATAGTTCATAGATCATCAGCAGTTCTATCTGGCTCTGGACAACAAGATGATTGTGGAAATGTTGCGTACTGACCTGTCCTACCTCTCCTCTCGCTGGAGGATGACTGGCCGTCCTACCGTCACCTTTCCCATTTCCCAGACCATGCTTAGTGAGTGAAAACCTGCACCTCCGATAAGTTGGAGTCATCTTTAAAAAAATGTTAAATGTGAAGTTCTTTTCCTCAATTTGTTTGTGTGTTACTTCTTAGACCATGACCACACAGACTTGGACCCTGCTGTGCTGGCTACCCTTAAGAAACTACAGGATGGGTACTTTGGAGGAGCAAGGTTAGACAATTAGGCTATAAATACATGCAATGTCACCAACAATAAATATTTAAAGACAGACTTATTTGCTTGCTGCTCTCAATTTTGCAAGGATCCAGACCGGCAAGTTATCTGAATTCCTGACCACATCTTGTTGCGCTCATCTGAGCTTCCTCGATAGTGGTAAGACACGCTCCAATAGGGGCTGGGATGAAGATGATGATGCTGAGGACGGCTACTTTAGAGGTGCTGTGCATGACCTGAGCTTCAATGATGGTAAGGGGAAATAATATCCTGATGAAGAGGTTTTGGTTGAAGATGACTTCTGAATTGGTCAAATACTGATGTCGGTCATTTTGGAGGTGAAGTCCTTGATGTAGGGTAGTCTTTTAAAGAGCTCACATTGATAAACTCTTAATTTTTTGTGTTTTCTATTAAACTAGTTATTAGAAAGCATTTGCATTATCTTTTTTAATGCATTTTATTTTACGTTTAGGTATAGACTACATTTTAAAGAAAAAAATAATAATTATTTTGAGTCAAATCTTTTGCATAATTAGGGATTTTCTGCAGGAAACCTTTCAATATCTCTGATCTTTGACTCTTCTGGTTTACTTTGGCATCCCCAGCCTTTTTTCTCTGCCATCATTGCAAGTGGTGTTGTTGTGATTTTTATAGTTTTCAGTTTGCAGTGAGCAGTGAGAAATCAGCATTATGTTGCTCATGATTTATGCTTTTTTTATTAATTTATTTTGGATTGTATTTAAGGATCTGTGGCATTTCTGGCGAGGAATGAAATGAAGCATTGATTAAATAAGAGCAGTCTGGGTTATTAAGCTTGAATTATACTCTAAGGAATGCATTTACACTTGGACTGTAGGCTGTAATATCACAAAAGCACTTTAGTTTGGTGCCTTGCAAAATGCTTTCCTTGAATGTCTTGATGCTTGATTATTGTTGCCTTTTTTCCCTCAAATCCTGACTCCTAACCCTTTTTGTCACAGATACAGATGATCTAGCACAATACCTAGACCAGCTGTTGACTGCAGCAGTGCCTCAGCAGGGGCTCAGAGTCGATGCACAGGCAAAAGGACTGAGTCGTTTCAAGGCTGCAGCCACTAAGACACGCGAGATGGTGTCTCTCATGAACAAAGCCAAGGAGCTACAAATCCACAGTGAGCTAAACCAATTTCAACCACTACTGTGCTCAAACTAAAATATTACATGTTGAAGGCTAATATTAAGGCATGCAACAACTATCTTCAATGTAAATTGTCAACAACAATGAATTACCAAATTGATTAGCTTGGTCTTGCAAATGCAAGCATGGGGAGGATGTTACATTAAAATAGTTAAAAAGCTTAACCGTATAGTTTCATGTGGCCAAGTTGCATCAAGTACAGGTTAGCAGTTCAAGATATCTGATGCTTTTTGAACTTAAATGGGATAGCTCAGATCAAAAAATAAATAAATAAAAATTCTGTCCATTAATCTTTTCCTGTCTTTTTCTGTTTGTTTTCAGATGTGAACATGTATCTTCCCAATAAACTTTTCCACTCCCCTCAGCCTGCGCTAAATCTTAAAGATTTCCCAGGACAACGTACAAATCATGTATTTGCACACACACAAAGGATCTTTTAAAAATGCAAAACTGAGGTGCCAGAAAACTTTTTAATATATTTAAATGTATTCTAAATCTTTATAGAGTCCCGATGTGCTCCTGTCCTCTGAGTGTAACCTGCCTCGGGACACTCATGGCGACATTGACTACAGGGGTCTAGTCCAGATGCTTAATGATACTCAGAGCCTTCATGACCAGGCCGACATCCTCTACATCCTTTTCAAAGACAAGTAAACGTGCCTTGCCATGTTTGAATGAGAGTTATGCAAGTTGTCTACATAGTTGTTTTGTTTTCTGTTCATTTCTAATGTGTGATCTCACAGGGGAATGGATTGGGATACTCAGCTCCATGGGAACGTCACCACTGTCAAGAGTTTGCTGGTGGAGCTGTATGAAAAGGCAGGAGACCTGCGTTGCTGGGATCTCATCCGTATGATTTCAGGCATGCTCCGCAAGAAAGTGGAGGAACTGGACTGGGTAAAGATCTAAATGCAAGCTTGTGGAGATGAAACTGTAACATCAGCTGATATTTGCATTCCACATATCCAAGAAAAGTGACATATGGTCTTTTTGTTAGATTTTTACTCTAAAATCACTGGATGTGTTTATGTTGTATATACTTCATCAATTGCTCTGTATTTTTTTCTGATGGTCATGTTTGTAGGCCTGCTCAGATTTATTGTCTCATCAAAAGCACTTGACAGTGGGTTTACCACCAGAGCCCAGAGAGAAGACCATTACGGCGTGAGTTTTCATAATCATTCAGAGTGCAGATGATCTCCAAAGTGCTGCTCTAAATTTTTAGCATGTGGGTGATCTGGATGTTTCTCTGCAGGCCTTTGCCTCCTGACCAGTTGGCCTTACTTATTGATCAAGCCAGCGAAAACAACATCACTGTTGCCATCCTCACACAGGTTACATGCAAACATACCCTGATTTGACATTACCATTCAAAGTTTGGTGTCAGCAAAATATACTTTTAAGTTAAGAATGCATTATATTGTTCAGAAATGACAGTAAAGACATTTAAGTTCTTAAAAAGACTTCTTTTTCATAGATATGCATCATTCTTTCAAAAACAACCCTAAACTTATGAACGGTAGTTTCTCAAAATTCTTTGACCAAGCAAACACAGAATTTGTAAACTTTATAAGACTTATAAGTTTATATTGATGATGCAAAGATTCATCAAATTAGCCAAAATATTTCATAAACATCTCAAATTCTATTAAGCTTTCTATGAAATTCTGTGTGCACAAATTCCATTCAGGCTTTGCTTGTAAAATATCACAATGTATTTTAAGGAACATAATGAACGATTAAATACAACTTTTTCCTCAATAAACTATTAACTATTAATTTGCTGCTTATTAAGGTATGGGCTAAGCATTTATAATAATAAGCATGAAAATAAGCAAGTTATTAGTGAGAATTGTCCCCTTTACTAAAGTGGGACCAAATGTTTTTGGTTCTTTTTATTTGTGTGAGATCATTTTAGTTTTCAATATAAGTGTTTGTTTTTGTGTATGCATTAGGAGATCATAGTGTACCTAGCAATGATCATCAGAACACAGCCCAGTTTGTTCAGTGAGATGTTTCGCCTGAGGATTGGCCTCATCATTCAAGTTATGGCAACTGAGTTGGCCCAGTCTCTAAACTGCTCAGGTACTGCATTTTTTCATTCATTGTGTATTCATAGAGCATTTGAAGAAATTTAAAATAAGTCTTATGCGTTTCAAAGGTGAGGAGGCAACTGAGAGTCTGATGAAACTAAGTCCCTCCGAGTTGAAAAATCTTCTCCACCACATTTTGAGTGGCAAAGAATTTGGTGTTCAGAGAAGTGGTGAGTGACTTCATGAGAGTTGCTGTGTTGTGTAGCTTGTGTAAAAATATAAGTTTAGCATTGGTATGGATTGGTTTGATTGTCTGGATGTGTGCATGCTGGCTGTATAGTTCGATCTGTTGAGCCCGGTGCCAGTCCTGTCATCTCCATCCATGAGGTCGGCAATGTTGGTGCCACCAAGAGTGAGCGTGCAGGCATCAGCAAACTGAAGAGTGACATGAAGATGGTAGGTGACCGTGCAATCAAACTAAAGAAACTAAAACGTACAGAGGCCAGATATTACAAAAGCACAATTAAAAAAAATTGTTTGAACATTATAATGACCTTATGTGTCATGACTATATGCTTAATAGTTTTAAAATATTTTCAGCTGGAAGAACTTCGACTGTCATGGTCGATCCAAAGTAAGGTGATGTGTCTAATGAGCTGTGACTCAGTCTCACGTACTGGTCTAATCTTAAATTATGTTCAGAAACTTAAAAGGTCAAGATTCAAACTGACATTAGTTGCTTAATTTTGGTGGGTTAATTATCTTAATGCTAAATCCATATCTTTAATCCATGCTACATCTGATGATCCGTGTGACACATGAAGGAGAATATATGAGTTTCATGGGGTTGGAAGGTGCATGGAAAGGTGTTTAATTCCACAGGTGATGTGAACATAATTGTTGAAAGAGGCTCAAAAGATTTTTGGCAAGTAGGAGGTTCATAAAACTGACAACACTAATTGCTGTCTGTCTTTCCCATCTGTAGACATTTTCAGGTCAGTCCTTCGACACTGAGCACATGGAGTCGGGGGTAAGTTCTCAGTTACTGAACAGGTAAACAGGTGTGGTGAACTAAAAGGAAGACCAGTAAGTAGATCAATTTAGATAAAAGTAAAACCTATTGACTTACAACTAGTTAGCATTTTATTAGTCCACACATCCTGTGTGTTTATAGCTGCACCCTTTCAAACTATTTTAACTCAGAATTTTTTTTGTAGATTTTAAGTTCAGATTGAAAGATTTTAGCGGTTGTACTTAGGCTTTAAAATGCATAAAAGTTGTGATCATAACTTTTGTGTCAGCCTACAAAGTTTTATAATCCCTGCACACATTCTTTGGTAAAGAAAAACAAAGTTATTATAATAAAGTAGATTCTCCCTATTCACACCACCTTTCTTTAGTGATATTCCCATATACCAGGATCTTACTTCCCATAACTATGTTATTAAATCAATTCAAACTTGGTGTCAGTAAACAAATTAAGTCATGCGTTCCACATCACAAGATCGGTGATGTTGTTTTGAAACAGATATACATTTTCTTTATGTCTTAAAAAAAAATATTCTAAGTGGTGTTGGATTATGCAAATACACTCTTTAATATTTGAATGACAATTATGCAAGAATAAAAGCTGTTCTGAAGGCAAAGCAGTGTCCTGCTTGTAATTTAGTAGTTAAGCGAACAGCTGTTTTTATTAGTATCCTAAATAGGAATAATGTTGTTGTTTAAATGTGCACCACTATATGTCTTGACAGAGGTACCGGATGCCTTCAATTGATGCATTTGACAGCTCAATCAGTGTTGGTACGTCCCGGGACAGTCGGCAGGGCCAGTGGCTGCGCAGAAGGCGGCTTGATGGTGCGCTCAACAGAGTGCCTGTAGGCTTCTATCAAAAAGTCTGGAAGATTCTGCAGAAGGTTAGAAGAATTTGAGAGAAATTTGTTATGCTAATAACATTAAATAGACTGTAAAACACAAAATATTTTTTTTAATGCAGAACAGTGCACTATGTTGATGTATTGTTTGTATTTTGCCCACAGTGTCATGGCCTTTCAATAGAAGGCTTTGTGCTCCCATCTTCTACTACAAGAGAGGTTTAGGACCATTAAACATGTCTTAAAAATCAATTTACAAGTTTCTCACATTGCTTTCTGTAGCATTGGTTGTATATTTCCCTCTCTCCAGATGACCCCAGGTGAGATTAAATTTGCGGTACATGTGGAAAGGGTGCTGAACCGTGTTCCTCAGCCTGAATATAGACAGCTTCTGGTCGAGGGGATCCTGGTACTTACAATGCTGGCTGATGTGGACATTCAAAGCATTGGCAGCATCATCCACATAGAGAAGATTGTTCACATTGCCAATGACATGTTCTACAAGGACCAGGTATGGGTATTTATCTGAAAGGATTTCAGTAACATGATTTCACATGGTATTTATTATTGTCATGTATTAATTAATTTCCTTTCTTTTGGCACTACAGAAGGATCTTGGTGCAGAGGACAGTATTTTAGAAAAGGATAACTCGACGGGCATCTGCCGGCTGCTGTATGATACTGCACCCAGTGGTCGCTTTGGCACCATGACTTACCTCACTAAAGCTGTAGCTACCTATGTCCAGGACTTCCTGCCTAGTGGCGCCTGTACCGTACAGTGATCTCATAAAGTTTTTAAATAGTCTAGTTTTTATTGTACAGAGAAAGAGACCACTATTTTAGAGCAGTTATTTAGGTGTTTGTGTGAGTTTGTGTTGAGTGTGAAAGCAAAATCTGCAACCGTTTTAACAAGAATGAATAAACTTGCTGAACAAATGCTTTTGTAATTCACAGTTTGATGTCATTCAGTAGTCTTTATATCAGTTTTTAATAGACTTTAGTCGGGGTAACTCCATATTTAATTTTCGACAGGAATGAAAACTAGGCAAAGAAATAGAAACGCAATGTGTTCAATAGTGAAAATTTATCTTTAGAATGGTTATCAAGGCTGTAAATCTGTCTATTCTTGTTTTCATTTGTGTAAAAATCAGTATAGTGTCTATCCTGACTGTGGCTGTTAAGCATGAAAGTTTTAATGAAGCACATAAATGAAGATACTACATAAACAAATGTAGTTTGTGTTTACAGTCTACAACTAACGGAGATGTGACTACTTATGTATAGTATTTAACATTGTTGTGTTTTAGGCTTGCATCTGTGGTCTTTACAGCTTTGTTACAAGCCAGTAGTATTTTGGATGTACTTCAAGTAGCCATTATGGGATAGCAACCTGTAATTATTTGGCTCACAATGTAAGAAATTACAACTTAATGAAAAGGAAATTTAAATAAAATAATTTTCCTTCTTGAATAAAACGGGAATTTGTGAGTTTTTGCTGTGTACTGTCAGAAAATAGAAGCCCAAACGGCAAACATTGAAGGGTCTAAAAGAGAGCGGAGGTTCTTCTTTAAAACACGGACTTTTATTTTGAAATAACGGGCGTTTGTTGTTGTGGGGTACATTGTCGGAACAGCCGGAGCGCACTGAAAGGCTCTGTATCGATTTATGAGGTGTTTTGTTTTTAATAGTTTGATTTTTAAATGAGTGATAAAAGCGAGAGTAATGATAATAAAAGCAAAAATCGCAGCGTGGTGTATGTGTACAGTCCGGAGTACATCCAGACATGCGACTCGCTGTCTAAAGTGCCAAACCGGGTGAGATGAACTGCATTTTAACGTACTTCACACACTCCCAAACACAACACACCTCTGGCTTCATGCAGATGTAGAGACATAAACATGAGAAAAAAACGCATTTGCTGTAGCTTGCTAATGGAAAAGCAACGTGTTATAGACATGTAACGTTACTGTTTCGGAATAATGTATGGTTGGTTTTCTTAACTTCTCTCTTTATCTTACAGGCGAGTATGGTGCATTCATTGATTGAGGCGTATGGCTTATTAAAATACATGAGGTGTGTGAAGATTGTGCTTAATTGATAATTTTCACCATTAAAAAAAACTGTTTTCTAGTATGTAAATAATTTTAACTGATGTTTATGTTGTTGAAACTATTGTGTTTATGTATGTTTTAGGGTGGTGAAGCCACATCTGGCTTCAATAGAGGAGATGGCAGTGTTTCACACAGACTCTTACCTACAGCACCTGCACAAGATCAGCCAGGACGGGGACAATGATGATCCCCAGTCTGTGGACTTTGGACTGGGTGAGAGCTGAATTCAGATGATTAGGCCCATCATTATTCTACTACATGGCCAAGAGTATGTGGACAACCATTGTTTCTGGCTGCGGGATTTCAGACATCAATGAGCTGCTGATGTTTGGGCAGATTGCTTGGCTTGAAAGGCAATTGCATGACTTTTGCTCAAACTTTCATAAAGCATCTCTTTTAAAGGTTTTATTTACAAGGCCTCTAAAATATAACTTCTTGTAAGAGACTCTTTTCCTAAAATAAATGCAGCTCTAAAGCTATATATTTAAATGTAAAAAGAAACCATTTTATTCTGTAAATATAAAAAATAATACAGTATTTTTGTTTGTTTGTTTATTTTTTTTGTATTCAGTTCTACTTAAATATATACTAACAGTTTAATTAATAATAATAACCCTGAAGTGATGTTTCAAGTTTTAAAAAATTACAGCAGGTCCAGTGAAAATATGTAGGACGCACCGCATGTCCTGATTTTGCTGAGTTAGCCGTGTTCCTGGGTCAACATATTTTTTTGACCCTGGAACAACATTTTATTCCAAAATTTTAGTTTTGATCATATCTCTACCCCTTAACCTTTTTACCATATTGTTATTGTGTAAAAATTTTAAAGAACCACCTTTTTACTTCCTTTCGTCCCTCTGCTGTTCCCTAGACTCCAGTTTTAAACCCTCTGAATTAGAAATAGGTGTCTGTACACTTTTGGCCAGCCAAGCCAGTAGTGTCCCTAGATTATTGCATGCAGTTCCCCCTTGCTTGCAGCAGTGGGCAGTATTACATTTCAATCTTTCTCAGACTCTCCAGTTATTACAGTCAGTGTTTAATTTTTGTACTGGTCCACAGCCATGTGTAATTTAAATGCCTGACAAACGGACACTTCATAATAATCTCCAGGGATCGAGAATAGTGTTATTGTTTTTGAGAAGGAAACAAAGCTCTTGCCAGAGGATCTATTTTAATGTAGCTCAGTGTTTATTGTTCTTTTTTCACTCTCACTATCTTTTCTCTCACTTTCCTCTCTACACCCCATCCCATTGTTCCTCTGTGTTATCAACCCCTCCCTCTTGTCGCTTTCTTTTGTTCAGGTTATGACTGTCCGGTGGTGGAAGGGATTTTTGATTACGCCGCTGCCGTTGGAGGAGCCACTCTGACTGCTGCCCAGAATCTACTGGATGGAAAGTGTGATGTGGCCATCAACTGGGCCGGAGGGTGGCATCACGCCAAGAAGTAATTTGGCACAACAGGCCTTGTGCCCACCCTCTTGTGTTTCACATCCACATCAATCATTGAGATGCCAGTGGCATCTTTAACATAAGCACTAAGAAGATCTGTATGTTTTAAACCAAGTTCAGATTTTTATGTTACAATTTGTTTGAGGAAGCTTGTTAAACAAGCTCAGTTTTTGTAAAATATGTTTGTTTATTGCGGATGAATGTTTATGTATGTGTCGGACATTGTTCAGTGGGTCACTGGAGCATCTGATTGAACATGTGTTGTTATATAAGGGACGAGGCATCTGGGTTCTGTTATGTGAATGACGCTGTTCTTGGAATCCTCAAACTGCGCGAGAAGTATGAGAGAGTTCTCTATGTGGATGTGGACCTTCACCATGGAGATGGTAAAAACAATTCCATAACAATAACCATAATAGCCCGTTGTTGTTAATAGCATTTAACATGCTTCTTTTCCACAAATAGTCCACAAATTGGCTTTAGATTTATATCTGACTTCCAAATTTACATTAACACCAAGAGCACATGTTAGATTGGTCAGTGAAGTCACACTTATTATTTTAAATAGAAATTTTTAATGAATTTATTTAAAAAATGCACAATGGTTTCAATGCACCTATACTATAATTAGTGTTCAATGAAAATTTTTAAATTAAACAACATACAATATAAATGCAATATAAAAACTAAAATATAAAAAAATGCAATTTAATAACTCCTGATATTGTAATTAAAAAAGTCTTATTAAAAGTTCTTGAATAAAAACTTTATATATTTAAATACAAACCAACATTGTAACAAAAAGTTTATAAATATTTTAAATGACTTTGTCCACCAAAATTAAATCATGCTGTGTAAACAACTTCAGAAAAATAACATACAGTAAAAAGATTTCATCACAGAAAAGACAGTTTTAGACCCTTATGACTCTGTGTTACGGTCTTTATAAATATGATACAATTATTGTTCATAGAATTCATAAAAAAATGTATACCAGGTAATTTTGTTAAATCTTTTATGTGTTATTGATTCAGATAGTAGTAGTAGTAGTAGTGGCGGCTCACATTTCTTGTTTGTGTTTATCTGTTATCAGTTCAGGTTATTTCTCAAATCCATCAGTGAACAGGGTACTTCCTCTAAGCTTTTAAACAGACATAATTTAATATCCTTCCCTTTAAGTGGACTTCTGCATTGTTTCCTCTCCAGGTGTGGAGGATGCTTTCAGCTTCACCTCTAAAGTCATGACAGTGTCTCTGCACAAGTTCTCCCCTGGCTTCTTCCCAGGTTAGTTCGGCATGCCTCTACGCCTCAGTGAAGACCAGCACGTCTTTTAATTCCCTTAATTGACAGTCATGTTTCAAGCCATGCCAGAGCTGGAGCTGCAGGCTCCACTCCAGCGCCCAGAGTCTGATTACCCAGCTGATAACGGAGACTGGAGCTCTGAGAGCCCCTTCAGTAGTTTAACAATAGCTTTTGGAAAGGTAACTGGGCAAAGGCTCTATAAAGGCAAGATGTAATGCCATTTAATTATTATTTGCGTAATGATTTATGAATGGATTGTTTTTGCCAAACACAGCTGCCAAGTGTTCTTCACAAATGACATTTGGAATTCATTATAATTAATGTGGACATTCTTGGAACAGATTTTCTTAACATTTAAAAAAACATTTACAAACTCCATTTTATTCAGATGCTTGTAGCAGAAACCTGACTGAATCGAGTGCAATGCAAAAAAAAAAACTTTATGGTTTTGGCCAGATGTAGAAGAATCTGCACACTAATTGCCATTTGAGTAAAGCATGGTCTTTATTTTAGCCTGTCCACTTGCTGAGCACATATGTTGCTCTTCACCGCAGTGGTAATATTCGCAAGTCCAACATAACAGAAACTCTGCTTAATCCAAATATAACAGAATATTAAACTCTAGCAAGTTCCCCCAATTTTTTATCTTCAAAACATCTTTCCAGTCCACTTCCACGCATAGCATGCTGGGTACTGGAAATCCCCTGCACAGTTTTAGCAATGGTGGACTAACGCCAATTAAATTATTTTCATCTTTTACAACCAATTTTTTCATTCCAATTGGTTTAAGTAAACGTGTTTAAATTTTAACGGCTGCATATCATAAAAATAGGTTTAACAAATTTTTCTAGAATTAGGCAAATAAGCAGACAGCAAGAATACATTTTGAGTATGTAATATCACTGCTTCAGCTTCATCTGAAAAGTACACTACCGTTGAAAAGTTAGGGGTCAGCAAGAGATTTTTAATGTTTTTGAAATAAGTCTCTTATATTCACCAAGGCTGCATTTATTTGGAAAAAAAAACAAAAAACATTAACAGTCTTCAGTGTCACATGATTTTTCAGAAATCATTCTAATATGCTGATTTGTTGTTTTAAAGTTCTAAAGAACAGCAAGTATTTGATGAAAAAATTACGTTTTACTTACTTTTAAACAATATTAAGTCATATGAATGACTTTCAAAGAGATCAACTTTAGGTTATTGTTATAATTTCTTTCACAGGTACAGGTGATGTGACTGATACTGGACTGGGTAAAGGACGCTGGTACGCTGTTAACGTCCCCTTCGAGGATGGTATCCGCGATGATCGGTACTGCCAGACCTTCAATAGGTTTGTAAAGATCCAGCAATCAGCCATCTATTTAAGTTCTTTGCAATGTTTTGTTTGTCTTTGTGGTTCAGTGTAATTTAAACATTATTTTGGGGGGTGTTTTCTCTCAGTGTGATGCAGGAAGTCAAAGCTCTGTTTAACCCTGAAGCAGTTGTGATGCAACTTGGTGCAGACACCATGGCGGGTGACCCCATGTGCTCCTTCAATATGACTCCCATTGGAGTTGGAAAATGTATGAACTATATACTGGATTGGGAGTTACCTACTCTGCTTCTAGGAGGAGGTTTGTGTCATTGTTTTTGTTGAATTGTTTTATACTCCCAGAAATTCTGGCATCATTTACTCACCCACATGTCATTCCAAAGACTTTGGTTCATCTTTTGGACACAGAGGAGGATTTTTTTCTTTTAATATTGCCTCATCGTTTCTGTACATCCATTCAAAGTCTCTGCAAATTAATTCTTTTAAGTTTCACACAGTTTATAAAGAGTATGTAAAAGTAGTTTATGGCTTCCGAAGAGACATGTTTGGTTTATATGATGAACAGATTACATTTTTCTTTATGCATTATTCAATGTTAAATGTGAATAAAAACTGAAATAAAATAGTGCTGTTAAACGATGAATCTATTGGATGGATAGGGCAATATTTGACCGTGATACAACTATATGAAAATCTGGAATCTGAGGGTACAGAAAAATCTAAATGCTGAGAAAATCACCTTTAAAGCTGTACAAATGAAGATCTTATCAATGCATATTACTAATCAAAAAAGTTTGAATATATTTTTGGTAAGAAATTGACTAAATACCTTCATGGAACATGATCTTTACTTACTATTCTAAGTATTTTTGGCAAAATAGAAAAATCTATAATTTTGACCCATGCAATGTATTTTTGGCTATTGCTACAAATATACCCCAGCGACTTGAGACTGGTTTAGTGGTCTAGGGTCAGATATACACACACACATACAGTATATATTGAAAAATGTACGTTTTTACATACATAAGTCAACATTAATTACTAAATATTATTTAGAAATACAATTAAATAAAATGTGTGTTCTGTGTATATTTATTATGCATATATAAATGCACACAGTATTTATTTAAAAAAAGTTTTTACATGCATTCATTTATAATAATTAATAAATAATTGTATTTATAAATAGTTTTAATATAAACATCTTATTTTCCTTAAATATGCATGCATGTCTAATTATTAATCCATAATAAATACACACATAACCTATATGTTATACACAATTTTCTTTTATTTTGGATGCGATTAATCACAATTGACAGTGCTAAAATAAAATCTGTTCATTGTTTAACCACTTGATTCATATGGATTACTTTTACATTGCCCTTTTCTACTTATTCATGCAGGACTTTAAACGGATAGGCAAAAATGATGTGAGATTATTAAATGTAAACTAACATTTAAAAAACATGTGGACAGACATATTCAGCAGTGTTGCCTCAGTTTGTTCTCCCTCCATGCCTTAACACTGACAACTACATCTTCTGTCCTTGTTGCCAGCTCCCTGACTCGGCCAAAAAGTTTATTAGTGTGTTGTTACGGCCTGGGGGGGGGGGGTTGGGCTGAGAGAAGAAAGTGAACTTTTGTGATTTTAGCCCATTTTGAAATGAGCTCTAAGCTGCAGACCTGCCTAGCCAAGCTCTAGATGAAAGGTAGTAATTACACTAGTACAATGAAGCCCTTTTGCTGACTTCAGTCCCCCTTCTCCCTCTCTTTCGCTCTTTGCGTATACAAATCTGCCTCTCTCTGTCCTTCTCAGGCGGCTATAACCTTGCCAATACTGCCCGCTGCTGGACCTATCTGACGGGGACCGTCCTAGGACAGACTCTGTCTTCAGAGATCCCGGACCACGAGGTGAGACCCCTCTCTCTCCTCTTTCAGCGGCTGTATAAAACTCCTCTCTCTCCTCCTCTTCCTCTTCCATTCCTGCTGAGTCACCCGGTCTAATCAAAGATGTCCAAGCACCTCTCAATAACCGGGTTTGTTTTCATGTGATTCAGGAGCAGGGAGGGCGGTGTGCGTGTGCACACCAGCGAGGGCGTCTTAACAATACTACTCTGTCCCTACCGGTTGACTGAGAGGGACTTGTGCTTTTCTTTCCTCAACTGTTTATGCCCCCTGTCCCCTCTTTCTCTTTCCTTAGATAATGAGAATGTGTGTACCCAATTCTGAGTGAGCCCTTTTAAGAGTTTTTTTTATGCTTTTTTGAGAAGCTTCTGAGGAGAGATGAAGGGCTCGAAAGGCCTTCTGGTTGGTCTGGGAGAGTTTGATATCTCTCTTTTCTTCCAACTCACAAAGAAGGTCTTTTAATGTTTATAGAGAGTGCTTTCATGGTCACCGCCATAAAAGATTCCATTGTTTCAGTTGACACAACTTTCTGCGTCATGTTGACCTTTGACCTCTCTGCAAGACAAGCAACCAAAATAAAGCAGTGTAGATAACAGCCAGGGTGTTCGTTAATGACAGTGATGGTCGTGATGATGATTAATAAAACTGAGCTTTCTGGAATGCGTCAAGACATGTTAATCAAAGATTTTCTTTTTCTTGTTTAAAACGTTGCAGTATTATGTAAGGATGTTAAACTGTAATTAACTCTAGAAGTCAATAACCGCTGCTGGAAGTAAATTCACCATCTAGTAATAAAGCATCCTTCTCCATCGAGAAGCTACTATTTACTCATTTTACATTTTTGCTACATATATTTGATACTTTTTACAGTTTGTTGTATTGAATATTTTACTGCAGTCATTTTTTCGAGGGCTTTTAAATGCGTTAAATGGATTTAAATTGTACAATTCCATTTGAAATGTTTTGTAAGTCACATGTGGCACATAGGCTGCATTTATTTAACGGAGTGTGTATTTACAGTAAGTGCAAATGGCCTGCGTTGTTGGCAGAGGCCATTTACACTAACTCCGCCCACCAACGTATGATTGTGTTTATGAAAGACAAAAGTGTTTACAAAATACTCTCAATTGTTGTCAGCTGAACTTTTTTTCCCTCACTTTTCAAATTTCAGATCACATCAGAAAAGCATTTATTCTGACTAAAAACGAAACACACAATCAAAAAGTTAAAGTATGTGGTAGGGTTAGGGTAGATACAGGGAGGGCTTTATTGTCTTAGTAAGGTGGCATCAATTTTAAATAAAGTTAAAATTCACACTGTTTTACAATGTGCTACAATACTGAGGTGCAGAGAATTGCCACTATTTGCAAGTAGTAGTATAAATCGCAGGAAAATCCTTCTGTTTTGACATTTTTTGCCACTGTCTTTATTTAATCTTAAAAAGAAAATTGGCAATATTGCAAAATAATATTATATTCTCGTTATTTTCGTTTGTATTGTTTAATTATAGTATGTAATTACTCCTGTCTTCAGTGTCACATGATAGTTCAGAAATCATTCTAATATGCTAATTTGGCGTTTATGAAATATTATTGTTACAGTTGAAAATAGTTGTGCTGCTTAATATTTTTTGGAAACAGTAATAGAATATTCAAAAGAACAGCATTCATTTCAAGTAGAATCCTCTGTAAGATTCTGAAAGTCTTTACTCTCACTTTTGAACTTAATTTGCTCAAATTTTGCTGAATAAAAGGATCAGACCAGTTCATTATAAAAGAAATGTTCACCCCATTGATTGTTGTGAAATAAGTGGGAAAATATGCATTAGTGGTACTTTGTAACTTTGGAAATCGTTGGTAATTCCATTTTTTTCTCTTCATATTCTTTGAGTAAGGCATTCATGTCTCTTGTCCATTGTTACTTTTATTGAAAACTGTTCATTATTTCTTCCAAGAGTGGTTGTCCAAGTTTTAATCCAGTTCAAGTCAGATAATCATCAGTCAGTTGTAGTACCCCACAAAAGTACCTCAAAATTATTTACAAATGGGCATTAATGCTGTATCTTGGCAAAGCTATAAAATAAAAACTTTATAACCTTTAGTATTAATACTTCATTACAATGCAGTCAGAGTACATGATGTGGTAAGCTTATAGATAATTATTCTATTCTATTTTATTTTGTTCTGTTCTATGTTATTCTGTTCTGTTCTATTCTATTCTATTCTATTCTATTCTATTCTATTCTATTCTATTCTATGGTGAAAGTATTTAATTGGTTCCAATCATTATGTTCTTAATATGACGGCCTTATAAACCAACGCTCTCCAAGAATCGGTCCACAGCATATTTCAGGTTTTAGGCGCACCACTTCTTCTCCCCCTTCTCCTCGTCTCCTTCTCATTCCTCTTCTTTCTCTCTATAGCTTCTTTTCCTTTATTGTTCCCTCCATCGGCTTTTCAAAGCATGAAACATTCTCTCTTCCCCTCTTAGAGCGAGGAACCCCCATCTCCTTACCAGCACTGTTATTGTGTGTCCATCTCGGCCAAACAAAACACTATTTAACTGTAGTGTGAGTCCATAAAGACAAAGATGGGAGAGAGAGAGAGGCAGAGAGAGCGATAAGGCTGTTAAAAGACAGAGAGGCATCCACCAATGGGGGTATAAAAAAAGATAGAAGAGTATTGCTGCATAGAAGAAGCTGGGAAAAGAGAGGTGGAACAAGAAGCACTTTGTACCTGTGCAATCTTGCTCTCTCTTTCTCCCTTCGAGCCGGTCCAGCTGCTGAGACTCTGAGGCGGCTCAGTCTGGGTTCTGCCCTGCCAGGACTGCAAACAATGAAGACAGACTGGAGTGGAGGCATACAACGAGCTCATTCAGGCCCTGTCACAGACACAGAGAGATGAAAAAGTGAGGCTAATATAGACAGTCCTCTCACAAGGGAGAGTCCCAGAAAAAATGCAGAGCCTTTTATTTAGACCTGAATTGTTTCTCTTTAAGAAGCTGATGAATTGGAAAAGCTTGTGCTGTGCTTGGGCCAAGACAGCCCTGATATTGCTCTAAATAAGTGCCATTGTTGCCATGATAGGCACCATCGTCTTCTTTTAATGCAAGACAACGTTGTGTCAGTCTAAATATTTTTGACGACCCTTACCAACAATGCATCTCTCACAACAGATTTTGATTAAATTGTTGCACAAACACAAGGAAGACGAAGCTGATTGAGATGTTGTGATAGTTAGCATCTCTGGACACACAGTTAGCAACAGAAACAGTGAATTATTTACCCTTTAGGGTGACTAACATCATGAGACATGCAAGACTCTGAGATGCTGTGGCGTTAAAGTTGTTGTGTCACTGGGAAGTATGTAATTAAAGTTGGTGTGTAAAGGTGAAGTGTGTAATTTTTGTGCCACTGATAACACCAAATGGAATTCCAGAGAGGTTTCCCAGACACGTCTTCTGTTGTGTACGACTGTAATTATTCAATAAATCCCTCCAGCAATAAACTCACAGTATTAACTAAACACAGGTTGAGAAATTAAGCAGACGCCAGTGTTGTGCTCATTATTAAAATTTTAAGCCCCTTTTTTCAAATTACCAAAAAAACATAGAATATTTAAATGAGATAAAACTGCACAATAAACATGCTTAAAGTAAAAATGTTTTAAACAGAAAAATATTTAAGCATTTATTTGTGTAAAAAACATTTGAAAATACATAGTCTTTGACAACTGTTGTTTGATAAACGTTTTTGATACAGGGATTCTGTGATATATGTGTATTTTCCTATAAGCAGAACTTATTGTAGGAGTAAATTTGACCTCAGTTGGTGAATCAGTGTATTTTAATAAAGGCACGCTAAGAAGGATTAGTTGATAGTGTGAATCAGTTCCTATAATAAAGTGGTAAGATGGTAAACTTTATGGCAAGTATAATGGTCACCAAGACAGCTCCGTTACAAATGTTCTTTCAAATGCCTTTGTAATAAAAAAAATTGCAGTGTCAAGAGGATGAGGAAATAATAACATTTGTAGTTTTGTGTGAACTATACTGTACACATAATCTGTATTGGTTAAGAGGACAGGAAATGTTAAATCTACAAAAAAGTTCCTGTTGATGGCCCGTTTGGCCAGACTGGGTACGTGTGGCTTTGTCCTGGTCAAATCTTATCAGCGAGTGGTAGGAAACTCGCTGTGTTTTTGTTTGAGTGCTGTCAGGGACTCTCACTACTCTGTGGCTCGTCAACATCTGCACATCCTCTCCTCTAAAAAAAAAAAAAACAAAAAAAAAACTTCTTTTCACTTGTTTCTGCCAAGTTATTTTCAGCACAGCCCAATGAAATAACAAACAGCCAGAGCTCTGTTTCCCCCCTGCAGTCAGTCAGCCAGATAGATGTCTGATCCTCTGGCTCTCTTTCTTTCTCTCTGGTAAGTTTTTTATTTAACTCCATTCACATGAGAATTCAGAGGGGGGTTACAAGGAATGGACAATCTGCATCACTTCCCCCAATTGTACAAACAGTGTTTCTTTCAGACAAACGTCAACATACCATTGAGTAACTGAAGTACTCCACCCATAATCTCAAACACTTGGCCACAGGGTTTGCAGGTGTATCGCTAATTTATGATCTCAGACAGCAAACATGAACACAATCTCAAGATGACAGTTGTTACGCTAGTCAAACAGTGCTAAAGGGACTGTCTGAATAACTTCAGGCATAACAAGAGCAGACTGCACAGACCTTTTAGAGAATCTGAGTGTAGATGGAGGAAAGTAAAGCTGTGTCAGTGTGGAACCATTTTAGATTTGATGCAATTTGATTTGCATTGACCCATAATGCACAGCAGGGCAGTCTGATGGAACAGTTCAGCTGGTTTTGTTTCTTGTCGTAATGTTACTACATTTGTAAAATCTTTTTTTAAAGCACGTACACAGTTTTCATTGGCTGGCAGCATTTTCACAGAAAGTTCAACAGGATGCGGTGGGTGCCAGCGGTGTTATGTTTGCATTGTCTGTAGTTTTACCCTTTGAACCAGGTCTGGTACTTCACTGTAAAGTGTGAGACAGACTGTCAGCAAGGGTTTGGCTCATTACCGCCCGCACGTACTAACCAATCTAGAAGGGAAGCGTTTCAGACAGTAGATGCTGTTTGTCCGCTTATGTTACTGACTTGAGATGATAATATAAACACTATGTGTTCAGTTTTTTATGGGATGTTTTGAGACTTTTTGTCAACTGTGAGACAACAGGTCTTCAGGTGTTCCTTAACCCCTCCATTCTCATCCATTTTGAAGAAAACTTGTGACACCACAACAGTAGCAATTAGCGTGGCCTCTGTAT
Source organism: Enteromius viviparus (assembly GCA_032353835.1). Classification (NCBI taxonomy): domain Eukaryota; kingdom Metazoa; phylum Chordata; class Actinopteri; order Cypriniformes; family Cyprinidae; genus Enteromius; species Enteromius viviparus. The sequence goes on from JAUCNO010001819.1 coordinate 19,708,482, forward strand.
CTTCTTCTGTGGGTGGGACCTTTTGTGCCGTTGCGTCTGGGAAGTAGCTGGCTCCTAGAATTCCGGAGTGGAATAAATGGCGGAAATGAGCTTTGGGGAAGTCCATAATGGATGCTGGGTGGTGTTGATAGTTAGGGGGTCAAAGTTTAAAAGGTCAAGAGATGAAACCTAAACTCACCTTTATCATGGGACACTTAGAGACAATGAAGTGTTGAGTAATATTTTGACTCCGAGAGAGGATCATTATTTTTTTTTCTTAGTCTGCCCCTGTTAAGGAGGGGACTTACTGACCTTATTCTGTATAGTCTTATTTTTTATTTGACTTTATCAACTTTACTTGTCATCTATTTTTGAAACAAGTTAATTTTTCTCCATCATGGCAAACGTTAAAAGGGAGAGTTTACTCAAAATAAAGCATTATGGCATCATTTCAAATGGATTATGTTCTCTATATTTTACATCAGAGATATGGTGGAATGGGTTTTTAATGGAGTGACAGAAATCTCGCAGGGTTCATTAAAATATCTTCATTTGTGTTTTGAAGATAAACAAGTACCGTGACTTTGGAACAACATGAGTAACTGGGTGAAGTAACCCTTTAAATAAAGAAAGCTTCAACCTGATCTTAGTGTGGTCCAAACTAAACAATCTGAGATGAGGACAGTGCTGTTTCAGATTAGCCCTGCTTGGAAAAAGTCGGGTTCATGGGAAAACAAGTGGCATGCTGTGGTGTCCTGTGTGTGTGAATGCTTACTAACAGCATAATCAAACAACTTATGTGTTCAAAATTCATTATCCAAGTGTGTCCTATATGCACACTGCTTAGTTGTGTGCAAAAAAAACATCTAAGACTGCACACAGACTCATATGTTGTATAATCCTTAACATGTTGGAACACACTGGAACCGGAGGTAAGCCGGATAAACAAAAGACAAGTAATTGAAAGCAGAGTTGAGCTAATGCATGTAACACACATACAACCAAATCTGATCTCTATCCAATTTAAACACCAGATACCCTACCAACACAATGCAGAGAGTGTTTTTCCAATGCCTGGCTGTCTTTTTGGCCAGTCCCTATAGTTTCCATTTCAAAATCATAATGCATCGCTAATTGTATTTCAGATGCAATTTATGATAGGGGAAACTTTAACTGTTTTTTTGGCTTGCCTTCTTAATCCAAGGGTCAAAACACCGTGATAGACTGAGCACAGCTATCCAACAAGCTGATGTACATTTGTGTGTGTGTGTGTGTTCGGAAGAAAGTGAAAGTATGACTAAACATTCCCAGATTTACTTAAATATGGGACCCCGGACCAAAAACCGGTCTTTAGTCGCTGGGGTATATTTGTAGCAATAGCCAAAAATTCATTGTATGGGTCAAAATGATTGATTTTTCTTTTTTGCCAAAATCCTTGGGATAGTGAGTAAAGATCATGTTCCATGAAAGTATTTCTTACGGAAAATATGTTAAAGCTTAATTTTTGATTAGTAATATGCATTGATAAGATCTTCATTTTTATGGATCTTGACAAAAATTAATGCACAAATAAATAATTTATAATTTACACTCAATTAAAGTTTAAGTGATGGTGACTTTAAGTATGCTTTGCTTCTCTCTAATCCAGTACTTCACCGAATACGGCCCGGATTATTCTCTGGAGATCAGCCCAAGCTGCCGACCTGACCGCAACGAGAGCCAGCATCTGGAGCGGGTCGTCAGCACCATCAAAGGTAATCGCCATGACAACAGCCAGAAACTCACCAAACACAAAAACCAGCCCTGAATATCACTCCACACTTAATCCAATACCATTTCCACAGATGGAATTACTTTTGTCCATTTCCAAGCTGGTTAAAATATTTCAAGTAAAGACCTGTTTATTTGGAAAATTGTTGATGATGGGTAGGTTGGCGTGTCACTCATTTGTTCGTCCAGCTGTCCCTCCAACCTCCTCCAGAACTTTGCGTCCCACCCCCCTCCAGTGACCAGGAAGACCTTTTAAACCAACCACAGTTGTCCCCTGTGACAGGCTCTCCTCAGCTGTAGAAAACAGAAACATGTCTGTTTGATGTTCCCGGTCATCAGTAAACAAATAAGCATTCTTAGAAACTTGAAGCTGAAGTCTCCAGAGAGCAGCTGGGATGAGAATGAGAACAGGATAAACTAGGAACATATCCACACATGTACGTGCAGGGCCCCAGACATGCATTTATCCACACATTTACGAGATGTTTCTTGACAAAGTGTCTGGTTTGCTCCTTTGACACAAGGTTTTGTTTTTATGTTTTTCTTATATGTTTAGAATTCTTGTGTATCTTTATGGCTGCAGTTGTGCATGAGTCTGTGTGTGTGTGTGTGTGTGTATGTGTTTATTTGTGTTTATTTGAGGTTTCGGCAAACTCTTGCCTTTTCACCTTCTCCAGGGACAATAGTCTTAAGACTCAGGATACGTTTCAAAGCTATGCTGAGAACATTTCAGATGCCCCTTGGATGTAATAAAATCAAGATTTTTCCTTTTGCGCTCATTCTAACATCTGTGTGAATGGGCAAAAACCTGGCAGCGAAAAAGGAAAAGCAGTGTTTCGAATATTAACACATGGGAATTGTTTGTGTGTTAAAAAAAAATATGATTTAGTGAATCCAACCTACAGTAAGTCTCACAAAGTCCTTTACTTTGCTCAGGCTGAGGTGCAGTTATTTTGTGTTGTTAATATAGTGTTGTTTAAAATATCTTACTTTCATACTTAAAAGTAAAGATGCATTTATGGATATTGACTATGCACTTCTGCTTTGCTGAGATAATCCATCCCACCTCACAGGTGTGCCACATCAAGATGCAGATCTGACATCATGAGTAGTGCACAGGTGTACCTTATACTGCCCACAATAAAAGGCCACCCTGGAATGTGCAGTTTT
>JAUCNO010001819.1:19803072-19827450 GCA_032353835.1 Enteromius viviparus
ATATATGTTTTTGCGAGAGCGGGGCTGAAAAGTCCATCCCGTGCAGGTCTCTAGTGCGCAACTCCCCTTGTTTCCCCGCCTCTGTCTTTCTCCTCCACGCTGTCTCGTGATGACAACCACCCATACGCATTTTCAGGTCTTAAATAAATTATCTAAGAAATATATAAGTGCATTGTTTTTTTATAACGGTATTGAAACTGATACCGTTGCTATTTTTAGATACCCCGGTATACCATAATACTGTATTACCGCCCAAGCCTACCTTGAACCCTTATATGAAGGCATATTTCATAACTCATAGATTCAAACAAAAATGGAACTTTTGTCGTCATTTACTCACGGTCATTTTGTTTATGGAGAGCAAAAGTGGATTATCTAAGGGTTTTTTTTCTATAGAAGGTAATTGACTTTTTCTGTCAAGTTCTGAAAAAGACAGAAAGCATCATAGTATTTAGTAAGATACAGGAAGATATTAACTCTTTTTAATATCTGTTTTTATACACAGACGAACAAATGGCTCACTAAAAATCTGTTCCAAATCAGTCATTTTTGAACCCGATGTTGCTGCTAAGCCTATTCTAAAGGTATAATCTTCATATTATAACCAACCGTAGTTGCTGTTTTTCTTGTTTTACAATAAGAAAATGTGTTTCTTGCAGATTCTTCTGAAAGACTGCAAAGTAATAGCAACAGTTGAGGAAACAGGCCACAACCCATTTATAGAGTAATACTGATGATTAGTATTCACATAAATCGTATTGTTGTATTCAGGTTTATTGCAACTTTACAGATACAATTTTAATTATTTTATTTTTTTATTCCTTTTTATGTGTGTTTGCAGAAGTAAACCTGCTTGTATTCTTATAGAAACCAAGCAGGTGAGTGCTCCTCACAGTTCCTCTTAATTCTTAAATAACTGGAACTTGCAAGACTACATATTTTATTACTGTTAATATTATTATTTTATTTTTTTCCAGATTTATCTGATTAAAGAAGACAATGTGGTTGCTCCATATAAATATGAAAGGGTGAGTTAATTTTTCTGTCTCTGTCCAAGATGGGTGAGAAGTGGGTGGGGAGCAAATATTTACAGGGTTGATCATTTTCTGTTGATAGTTTTGACAAATTTCAAGACATAATATTTTTTTATATATTGATTGATTGTTTGATGCATGTTAGGGAGAGAAAAAGGTCACATTCCAATTGGAAGCGCCAGGAAAAACGGATGATGTTGTGCAGATCTTATTACAGGTTTGCCTTTTATTTGAGGTTTCTGATTTTCATTGGGATTTTCATCTCATTTGTTTAAAAAAAATTGGCAATTTTTCAGTTACACAGAGCAGCATCCTGTCTGGATAAGCAGGGAGACCAGACAGCAATGGTCAGTAAAATGCATCAGATTTGCATTAATAATCTGTTTTTTTTTTGTGTGTTTTTTGTTTTCGAAGATGTATGGGTGATCTGTGTTTGTGTTTTTCTGCTGAAGGTTGCAGCTATACTGCAGTCCAGGCTAGCAAGAACATGTTTTGACAAGAACAGGTAAGAACCAAGAAGTATCCTATCCATTTGCATCATATTCATTCATTTGTTCGTTCAGTTTATTTATTTATTCATAAAGAATAAAAATAGTACTTAATAGAATGTGTTAAATTCATCAAGTAAAAGACATGTTACATCATCAAAGGCTTCTATTTCAAGTAAATGCAGTTTATTATTGCGGCTTTCTATTCAAAGCATTTTGAAGAAATGACCATGTTTTCCATAAAATTATTAAGCAGCACAAAATTGTTTAACATGGGTAATAATGTTAAACATTTTATAGTATGTGTATACATGTATATGCGTGTATGTATAAAACAGTTAATTTAAATTAGTGTAATTGTGTCAGTATTTTATCAAAAAATAAAAGAAAACCTACCAAACCTTTGAACAGTAGTATATGTGTTTCCCCATATTACTAAATTGCAGCATTCAGAGAGTTAACAGACCCCAAACCTCTGTTATTTAAGAATTGTGGTCTAGTAGAAGGATGGATTAATTATGTTTGTGTGTGCAGTTTTCAGCATGTAACAGAAATCCCACACATGGAGTGTGTGGCAGAAATGGTTTCTCCTTTGGTGACAAACGCTGGTCACGTTTGCATCACTGATTCCAATCTGTACTTCCAGCCTATGAACGGATATCCTGTGAGTTTTTGTTCGAGCCATGCTTTCTTTGGCATATATCTTTTTTTTTTATCAACTGCGCAGTTCCTTCCCTGCAGTTCTTATGTGTGTTTCTGTGTTTCTAAAAGGATTTAGTGGTGCAGATTGGGTTACATAGTGTAAGACGCATCTACAAGCGAAGACATGGGCTGAGGCCTTTGGTGAGTGCTTATTTGGTGTTCTTCATTTATTTATTTGTTCTCTAGTTTTGTGTCTGTTATGTCAATTACACACAAAAACAAAGACATAATGAGATGCATGTATTTGTGTGTGTTAAGGGCCTTGAGGTGTTCTGCACAGAGAATGATCTGTGCTCTGATATCTACCTGAAGTTCTACAGTACTAAAGAAAGAGATGAGCTTTACTACTACATTGCAACTTTCCTTGGTAGGACCTATTTATATGTGTGTGTGTATTAATTAAGGGTTTACTGAGAAATCTTGGGCTTTATTTATGTAAATAATTTAGCAGTTTTGTTATGTATAAAAATACAAGATGATTATGTCAATGAAACAGGGTAAACACAGTAGTGAACATACAAAAACCAGATTTTAATCCAAAAATTGATTGTAATTTTAATAAAATAGTGGTATGATGTTTTTTGTTAACTTTTTCAGTTTTGCAGTTTCTTGAATTCTGTTTTGTTTCACAAATCAGCAATGACAGTGAACAAGTTTAGTACTTTTTAAAAAAAACTAATTAAGGTATCTAAAATATTTGATTAAAAATCCCTGTCAGTATGTATAATGGTTATTTGTAAAGGATATCATAACAGTATTATCCTGTTAATAAAGGTGAAAATCTGTTCCTTTGCTGGAAAATCAGCTAAAACATCTACCTTTGTTACCATAGCTGGTTTTACTCTTTATGTTCGTTCATTACCTGGCTCATTAGCTGTTTTTCTTTTTCTATCTTTACATTTACAGTTTTTACATTTGAGCATTGGATAGTAAAACCCCTTTTATGGTTTAAACTTTATGGTTAATTTTGTGAATGTAGTTTATTTGCTTAAGCCTGTCACTTCAAAGCAACCATTATTGTTATTTCATATTATTTCATCACTAGTACACATAATGTCAACAAATTAAAGAGTACAGTAAACATTCATTGACTTCAATTGACAGATAGTTCTTAATTATGATGTGAAATTTCTATTATTTAGTCTGACTTGAGCAGAGCATGAAGTGGGAACTGTTTAACTAGACTGATGCTAATGCATTCAAAGCCAATAACAAGAAACGGATCTTGGTTTTCCACTAGGGTCCAGAACAAACCTAATTTGTAAGTATGTACATTGCAGTTTAAACACCTTGTATTTACTGAAGACCTATGTTTATGTGATGTAGAAAACCATGTAGCGGAGTGCACAGCGGAGAGCTACATGCTGCAGTGGCAGAGAGGTCACATCTCCAACTATCAGTACCTACTTCATCTAAACAATTTAGCAGACCGCAGTGTGAATGACCTTTCTCAGTACCCAGTGTTCCCCTGGGTCATAAGTGACTACAGCAGCACACAGCTGGGTCAGTCTCTCTCTAACACAGTCACATGCCTTGAGAACACCTATCACACACACTCATGCTAAAAAATATCTTGTTTTTAGATTTGCTGAACTCTGCTTCATTTCGAGATCTCAGTAAACCAATTGGAGCTTTGAACACAGAGAGACTGGAGAGATTACTGGTAATAAATCAAGTAATCACACCATTTTTTTATATTCAGATGTCCCTTATCATCATATGAAAATCTTATGTGTCTTGTGTGTGTGCTACAGGAACGCTACAGAGACATGCCTGAGCCGCGTTTTATGTATGGCAGTCATTTTTCATCACCTGGATATGTGCTTTTCTACCTTGTCAGAGTCGGTAAGGATTTGTATTAGCTTATGCTTCTGTAGAAGTATTTGGACAGAAGCAGTTTTCTAAATAAAGTTTGAGTTTCACTTGTCTACCAATTGGGACGGAATTGATACAAGAGATGAGGAAGTCTATTGTCTGTATTTGAGCATTTCAATTCCAGCTAATTTCTCAATCCTATTATTAAAATTGCCACGAATATAGCTATAGTTACTGTCCATCCTGATGGCTAAGAGTGGAATCATAAGAACATGCATACATGTGTCCTGCATAAACTTTGGTAGCTTTGAAATGTTGCCTTATGAATGCCAAACAAAGGAGAAAATGACTTTTTAATCCTTTAAGTCCCTGTGTTAGAACAAACCGCGCAATCTATAGATCTGAGAATGCATTTAGTGATAGCTTTTGTATGCTGTGGTGTTTAAAGAGACATTTTTTGCTTTCCTGCAGCACCAGAGCACATGCTTTGCCTACAAAATGGACGATTTGATCAGGCAGACAGAATGTTTAACAGGTATTTGCACACACCAGCAAACAAATGCACACATACAGAAAAACATCTGCTTACACTAAGGTGCATTTGTGAATGCAGTGTTGGTGAAACATGGAAGAACTGTTTAGAAGGAGGCACAGATTTCAAAGAGGTGAGTTTTCCGATTGTTATGTTTCTGCCTTTCTATAGTATTGCAAACCTGTTTGTTTTTTTTGTTTTTGTGAGGTGAAGTAAAATTGATTTGTGAACCGGTCTAATTATAGCTCATGCAGTAAAGTACTTGGTGTGTTTTTATTTGTGTATTTACAGCTGATTCCTGAGTTCTATGGAAGTGATAGCAGCTTTCTTAAGAATCTTCTAGGTTTGAATCTGGGCCGGAGGCAGGGAGGAGGCAGAGTTGAAAATGTTGAATTTCCTCCTTGGGCATCAGGTGCTCATTCTTTCTCGTTTCCTTCTCACTTCTTTTGAGTGGTTCTTAATCCTAGTCCTGGAGAACCCCCAGCACTGAACATTTTTGTCTTCCTTATGAAACACACCTAATTCAACTCATTAGTTCATTACGGAAGACTCCATATTGCTCCACCTTTTAAAAAAGAATGAAACTTCTTATATATCGTTCACATTTCTCTGTGTTGTGTACATATGCAGATCCAGATGACTTCTTGGAGAAAATGCGTTTAGCACTGGAGAGTCAGTATGTGTCTGAACACCTGCACGAGTGGATTGATCTGATTTTTGGCTACAAACAGAGGGGAAGTGAAGCTGTGGCTGCCCATAATGGTAAAATAGACAAACGCAGATTGGCACCCGTCAATTATTTAGTTATATAACAATGCTTAAAGTATAAAGGATTAATGTGTTGCTGATATTATTTTATTATGGAGAAATACAATGATGTTTACTATATTACAGTTTTCCATCCATTAACGTATGAGGGAGGAGTTGACTGCGACAGGTAAACTTGATTCAATAAAAAATTACATCTCTAAGTAAATAGCTCATACTTGACTGCCTGAATATCTTTTTGATCCAATTTTTATGTTTTTATATTCGTCAGTGTAAATTTGTCAGCATGTATGTCTGTGTTTCTGCAGTATCGAGGACCCAGATCAGAAAATAGCCATGCTAACTCAGATATTGGAATTTGGACAAACGCCACGACAGCTCTTTGTCACTCCTCATCCTCAGAGGATCACTCCACGCTTCCACAACCTCTCAGCAACCCCCAGCTTCAGCAGCAGTGAGCTCTCACCAGGTATGAGAGAATCACACAAGCACTGCACTAATTGTGTTTGCTTTAGTTCAGTTTTTACTTTAAATTATGCACTAGCAGTGTGCACAGTATGCATGATTCATTGGAATGTTTTTTTCCAACTGATATGGCTTTGAGGCCCACTTTTTTCCTTGGTCATTAAATCACGACTCAAGTTATTTCATAAAACATAAACAAATACTGTTAAGCCATATTATTGCTGCAATTAAGCTTCAAATAAAAATAAAATAAAACTTCAATCCAGTGAAGTACACTGGCAAGTCCAGTTTTAAAGACTATCAACAGAATGGTCTGCCATCAGAGGTCCAACCATAACATTATGAAGCAACAAGAATACATTTTTATGGAAGTTAAACAAAAATAAAAATTAATTCAACAAATTTGGCATCAACGCCATTTCTGTTGTTTAAAATCCTGTTCGAATCACATTCCTGTAAGTCCATTTCAGTCTGACCAATTTCTTTGCACAAAGCAAGATTGTTGCGAATGAAAGTCAAGTAGAAAATAACAATATGCTCCTGGTTTTTAGACTTGAATCAGATTCCAATCGGAAACACAAATAATCAAAATTCAACCGGCAGTCTTAAGACCTAAACTATTCTTAAACTATTCAACACAAACAATTTTCAAGCTGTTCATTAGGGAAATGACTCGGCGCTTGTTTTCTCCTTTATAATCAAACAACATTCTTTCCAGCTTAATGTACCACTGAAAGCTGACCATATCTAGCTGCATCATCTGTTTCTCAAAATGCAGAGCTAGAATGGTCCTAAAAAAGGCTTGTTACAAGGTTCCTGAAATAATTATTTGGAATATTCATTTCAATAAATGTGTTTTTTTTTTTTTTGGAAAATCACCGTTAGGAAAGAAATACATCTTGTATCGATTGGTTAATCTCAACATTTGTTGTAGCAAAACATACAATGTAAATGTGTTCAAAATAGTTGCAGGTTTATTGGTGATTTTATAAGCAAAATGTTATTCAGTTATACCAGTGGGAATTTTCAGTTAAGTCTTAAAGTCCCCCTACTTTCATTTTTTGTATCCCTTAGAACTAAATTTCAATTAACAATGAATTAAAAAAAATAAAATAAAATTTCCCCATAGAATGGCTTGAGAAGAACTCTTCACCCTGAATGCTTTTAGTATACGTGAATCCATAAATATTTAAATGAAGCTTTGAAAGTATAATTTTCTTTGTAAATTGTCAGTTTTTGATGTAAAAATCCTACTAAAATTAAGTGTTTTTTGTAGCATCTCCAAGTATGGAGTCATTTGAGGACCTGACTGAGGAGAGTAGGAAAATGGCCTGGAGCAACATGAACAAACTTGCTTTGCAGTCTTGCCACAAAATACACAAAGAGTGAGTATTCTGTTAAGTAGCTTGTAACTGTGCGTTTGAAAGCTTTAGAAAGAATTTTTAAGTATACTTTTTTTAAGACCCTTTTCTTTTGGTTCCCCAGAGCAGTAACAGGCATTGCTGTGACCCTTAGCGGGGATTCCATCTTCTCAACTTCTCAAGGTTAGGAATTCAGCAATGATTTAGTCTCATTAGTGTATGACAGATTCCCATAAATTAGTTTAAAAGTCCTCAGAACTTAAATGATTCTTAAATGAACCTAAACAAAACAGAACTTAAATGATCACCTCTCACAGGTAGTATAAGTAAGCATGTCCTTTATCATCATGTAGACTCCACGTTGAAGATGTTCTCAAAAGAAAATGGACTGCAAAGAAGTGTGTCCTTTTCGAACATGGTAAGCTTTCAAGAGACTGTAGTAAACACAGTGGCTTTAAAAGGTATTTGAACTTGTGGTTTTCAATCCTGTTTGTCAGGAATGTTGGACTACATTTCTCTATCTAACACACCTGATTTAAACCATCAGCTCTTTAAGAGAGATCTCTATGAACTGAAGTGTCTCAGGCTATGTCCACTTTAATATGGATACATTTTCTCATTTTCACTTCAATCAACTCTAAACACTAAACAGCGTTCGCTCAATGCTCTCTCAATTGCTCAAAGACTTAGGAGGCGGGGATCAAATGTCAGATCATACCACTTGTCATGACTTTAGGAATAGTGTGTGTGGGTGTTTTTAAAACATTTTTTTATGAATAATTAATCATGCAACACCAATACATATTTACAGTAGAAGATTAAAATCAGGTATAAAACATGAAACATAATGAATAGTCTAGTCATTTCAATAATTTACAATTCAGAATACTATGAATTGTTTTTTTTTTATTATTTCTTCATGTCACACATTTAAGCCAATCTTTAAAAAAAATAAATAAATCAATAATGATGATAAATCATGTAAAGTGGAAAGTGGAAAACTTAAAATGTATGTCTAAAATTTTGCTGTTATTGGAGTGTTCCACATTGTTTAAGTGTCCAAATATTTTTTTTTTTGGGAGGGGGTCACTGTACAACATGGCTAGGCTAGAATCTTTTGTTACCTCTAGTTAAAACAATTATTCTCAAATTTCCTTGAAGCCACTGTCCTCCTGTCTGATGCTGCCTGATGATAAGATTGTTGTGTGCTCCTCCTGGGACAACAATGTGTAAGCATTAATATTGTAACCACAATCATATCTGTATATAAAATTGCAATCACTTTATTTTCACACTTCTGTCCCTTTTTTCTGTTCAAATACTCTTCGATCCCTTTCTTGTTTCCTGTAGATATTTTTACTCTATAGCATATGGAAGAAGACAAGACACTTTGATGGGCCATGATGATGCAGTTAGTCATATTTGCTGGAGGGATGACAAACTTTACACAGCATCTTGGGATTCTACTGTGAAGGTGTTCTAAATTAATCCAGCCAAGTTTGCTTTCTTGCAAAATATTTGAGATGACATTTATTTTGTACTAAATGTTTTAATTATTTAAAAAAAAAATTGTTGCAGTTGTAACTTCCTGCTTTCCTATTTTTTCTTTTTCTTTAACAGATTTGGAATTGTGTAGCAGATGACATCTCCAGCAATAAAAGGGCTCAGTTTGACCTGCTTGCTGAATTTGAACATGAGGCTGGGGTAAGTGCTGGGGAATAAAAAATAAAAATAAAAAAACAGAAATCGGTAACTGTGTCAGACCGCTGATTATTCATTTTTGTCCCTTTTCAGAACTGAGGTGTAAAAGTCTCTTTAGTTTTTCAAATTAAGTGTTAAGTCTCATGAACTCAATATACATAGATGTTTTATGCTAGACTGTATGACAAATTATAGCAGAGACATCTAAGCAGTGTCTTTGACTAAAGCCAGTCACATACCTGACAATATATGTGCATGAGAAGTTATTTTTAAGAAGTGAACATAGTGCCATAGATGAGTTTAAACTATGTTTGGTGGGAAAAAAAACTGGAATAGAAAGGAACCTGTTGTTAGTTTTCTCTATATATCTTTTTATATTTTTTACTGAAAAATGTGCAAACTAATAATCTTTGTAATTTAACGTACAAGGCATCACCACATGTTCAAAGTACTGCATTGCAAGATTACACAGTTTGCTTAAATAAAGCTATCACTCGGTTGTTACACTAGCTAGGTTGGACCAAATGTTAGTTATTACCCATGCAATTGCCATCAAATAATTAAAATGTAATTGTTTGATTTATATTCACATATAGTCTTTAGCAGATGCTGAAATAATCAAAAGAGCATATGCTCTTTATATGCAAAATATGCATCTCTTTATATGCATAAATATGCAAATGCTATAACATGTCTTGCTTTAGCAAGGTTTTTTATTATTATAATTAAAAAGTCAACGGAATAGAAAAAGGATAAATCAAGCTAGATTTAGAGGCCTTTTTTGCTTTTGTTAATTTTATAATAAATAAAAAGAAAAAAATAATACACAAATAATTGAAAATCTAGTGTTTTTGTTTTTACTAACAAGCAGTTAGTAAATAAATAGGGTGCACGTATAAAGGGGTGTTTTTTTCTTAGAGGCTCAAATAAAGATGGAGGAGAAGTGGTTTTAGCTGTTTGGCTAAGGACTTTGCTGCTGGGGTCGAGTATTATATTTCCTTACATTACCTTGGGTTACAGAGTTAATCTGTTAAACCTGACATATTTAGTATCTAAAAAGTTATTTAATTGTCTTCCCCCCATGTTATAAAAAATGTCTAAATAAATCCCATGCCATTCCATTATTACATTTTAATCTCATCGCTTCGAGATGCCAAAACAACTCTGCGTGTACAAACACGCCAATGAATTTCATTGGCATACGAGTATAAGTAGGTCAGAAGATCTAGCGTTCATTAGCTTTTCGCTTCAGAGCCGAGCAGTCAATGCGAACGTTCTGGAAGCCATTTCTACTCTGCAAAACAACAGAGAAAGGCTGGTGTGACGGAGTTGCAGTGATGGTGGTTCCAGTCGATCTGCATTGTTTACCGAGCGACCATATTCCCTGTTAGCTTTGGTCTTTCACAAAAGAGCTAAAAGAGTACTCACGGGTGGTACATGTTTTCAAAGACGCTTCCTTCGGGATGTCCTACCATCCGTGTGTTGTTGGATGTGGCCGCATCTGTCACTGCAACAGGAGGAGAGTATGGCTCAGGAGATGAAGCATCCGCTTCCGGGGCGACGTCTGATGGACGCTCAACCATTCCGGATACCGATCCTAAGCTGATTGCTATGCTTGCCCGGGCCGCGAGGGGAGTTGGGATTGAGTGGGCTCCCCCACAACGTCCTTAACCTTGTCGGCTGGATGATTGGTATCTGGGTGTAGCTCGTGCCGGTGCGCAGGGGCCTACTCCAGTGCCATTCTTCCCGGATGTGCATGATGAGCTGACTCAATCGTTGAAGGCACCTTTCACTGCCAGGAAGCGGTCAAGTGGCTGGTCCTCCTTCACCACCCTTGACGGTGGCGCAGCCTGGGGCTCCTCGGGGGTCCCCCAGGTTGAAAGGTCTGTTGTGATGCAACTGTGTCCACAGGCTTCTACTTCCTAGTAGGGTAACACGGTGCTCCCCTCCCAGGCCTGTAGCCTGGTTGATGATGCCTATAACGCTTGAGGAGACGCTGCGTCTTCCATACATGCCATGGCGTTGTTGCAGGTCCATTAGGCCAAGGCACTGAAGGCACTGCACAAGGGTGGCCACAGCCCGGAAGTTCTCACAGAGCTTCGTGCCGCGACGGACCTCGCACTTCGTCGACGAAGGTTACGAGGCACGCCCTGGATCGCGCGTTGTCCACTATGGTGGTCCAACAGTGCCATCTGTGGTTGTGTCTTGTTGACATGCGTGACACAGACAAGATTAGGTTCTAGAATGCTACTGTGTCACAGACCGGCCTCTTCGACAACGCAGTGGAGACAGTTCTCTGCTGCCCAGAAGCAGACTGAGGCGATCCGTCACATCCTGCCGCAACATCCAGCTGCTGCCTCCACCCGGACTCCGCAGGCACCGCCTCAGCCTGCCCCCCGGCAGCCACCCCCACTCCTCCTCAGCAGCAATCCCGTTGGTCGAGTCAAGGAGCCGGCCGTGGGGGTCCCGCCCAGCCTGTCCAACCGCCTGCAGGACCTGGTGGCAAGAGGAAGTGCAAGCGGCCCTAGGACAGGCAGCCCAGGGATGGAAGGAGTTGCTCTTCAGGAAGTGGTAACATCACTCCCTCCTCCGGGGGAGGGCCGGATGGAGGTTTCTTCGTCTGCTCGCAGACAGCCGCTAGCCTCCGGGCTAGTGGTACCCAAAATCTCGACAAAAGAGCAATTTTCTTACTCCCTGGGCCCCGTGAGGGGACGAGGCGTTGTGGACAGGCCTGTAAAAAGAGCTCTGTTACACACGCACTCTCTTCTCATTTCAGGCAGCAGTCAGAGCTTGTGGAGGACGAACCAACGGACTTCCAGGCCAACTCCTGCCGGGACACAGGTAACTTGCACACACACACCTATGCAGGCCTCCCTCCGAACCGGCTCAGAGACGCTCGGACGGGACCCCTGTGCTCCCACTCGCTGCCCCACCTCTGGTACCCCGAGGGTTGCGATGGTGCCTCTTGCTCGGTTTCTGAATGCCTGGATAGGGCTTAAACCGTCTCGATGGCTCATCAAGACCATTCGGCTCGGTTATGCGATTCACTTCGCCCGGCATCCGCCCAGATACAGCGGCGTTCGCTTCACTACGGTGAATGCTGTGACTGCCCCTGTTCTGCGCGCAGAAATTGCTACTTTTCTGATGAAGAAAGGGATAGAGCCGGTGCCTCCAACCGATATGAGAACAGGGTTTTACAGCCCGTATTTCATAGTACCCAAAAAAGTGGTGGGTTACGACCAATCCTAGACCTGCGAGTCTTGAATCGAGCTCTTCACACTTCAAGCTTGAATCCAAAGCGAAGTGCGAATACAGACAGACGACCACAAACCCCACACCACAATCTTCAGGACGACGAGGAGCAGACAACGGGGCCAAGGGAAGAAACGGAGACTCAGGGAGAACACTGGAGGAGCAGTCATGAGCAAGTGATGAGAGAGTCCACTTACGTTGAAGCGAGCTCGGACAATGAGCGTGTTGGTGACTGTGGCTTATATGTGATAGTGCTGATTGGGGACAGACAGGTGCTGATGACAGGTGTGACTGGTATTCAGGGGATTGTGATCGCTGTGTGGAGGTAAGGGTGGAGCCTGGTGCGGATGTAACAGCCATATGGCAACTATATGCAAATATGGAAATGCCCTGGTGCATTCAACCTAATGGAGTCCCATTGACTTACATAGCATGAAACTACTCTGAGACTATGTTTTCAACTTTTGCTTATATTTTAAAGGTAAAAACATTATAATTTTTTATATTTTGTGATTTAAGCTATTTTGTAGGTTATCTGTGAATGAAATGAAACAGCAAAAAATGACTGAATGAAGTGCAACGAATGAATAGTGCATTTCAGTGCACAAGTTCCAGGTTCCTGGTTATTATTACCAGATATTTTAGATAACTGTTAAAATGATATAATGTTTTACTGTATACATATTTGTTTAAACATTTCACTAAGTATGAGATGGATTTGTTGAAATAAAATGAGTTTTTTGGAAAAAAAAAGTGATTTTATGGTACTTTCCATAATTGCATATTGTTGCCATATGGCAACAATTTACCAACGACCCCCCTAAACTTTATTTTAGATTTTTTTTAATATATCTATTATTTAGCTCATTTTAAGTAATAAAAACATGCAAAACATTTTTTACCATGTCTAAGAAATATTTTAGTTTATGTTTTTTATATTATATATTTTATATGTTTATCAATAGAGGGTAAGATCCGATTGGATGAAACTGGATATGCAGAGCCAGCCATGGCTAATTATTCATGCGTGCTTCTCCTGAAATTTGTTTATCAACATCACATGTCGGAAACTTGAAATCAATGTTGTTAATCTTAAATTAAATGACTTAAAATTTAAATATTTAAAGAAAAACACCACAGATCAATGGAAAAAAACAAAAACAAAACGGAAACTAACAGATATTATAATACATCTCCATTTAACTGATTACTTAAAGAACATAAGTAGTTAAAAATAACGCAATTAAAAAATTACACTTCACTTCCACAGACAGCATATCTGAGAGAAAAGTGCTTATTAAGTTTGAAATATGGATATTTATCATACAAAAACACATGGATTTGCTACAGGAGGATTTTATTCACCCCTGGAGCCATGTGAGGGACGTTTTATTATGAATGCGTGCACGTTATATCCCGTCTTCCAAAGTGTAACAGCTATCACCCATTAAAACTTATTTAAAGCCTTGGAGGGGTCTGGACTATTTTTAGTATAACTCTGAATGGATTCGACTGACAGAAGAAAGTCACGTACACCTAGGATGCTTCAAAGGTGAGTAAAAGACAGGATCCCGTTGAGGTACTTAAATTATCAAAAAAAAGAAACAAATATTTAAACTTATCAATACAAAAACTGACACATGGCACACTAAAAGAAAAACTGAAAATAAAAGTGAAAGTACAGAAGTAAAAGATAGCTGACATATAAAAGACAGCCACTACCTCTGTCATGGTCGAAGCTGCTAGAGCTGTCATCAGATAGTGTAGATGACCTCTGTTTGAGTCCTCTTCCTGCCCATGCTCTTGTGGTACTTAACCGCTTGTCTCGTCTCAAGTTCATTGGAAGATTGACTGTGCTGGCTGAAGAATGAGTAAGCCAATCATCACCGTGCTCTTGAAGGTACAAGGGGTTGATGAAGCACATGGCACCACTGGCAGCTGTAACCTACAAGCAAACATTCAAGGTCTTAAAGGTGCAAAGATTAAAAAGAAAAAATAGATTCCATTAGTTAAAGTTGTTTCAATGTCTTTGTTCACGGCTGCACAGGTTGCAGATTGTCTTACATTAAACTTAAAGCACCATAAATGAATGCTTAGACATTGTTCAACACTTCATTGTAGACAACATCCAAACAAAGTTTTACGTCTGATTTTCTGAATATAGATTTTGATTAATAATGGCTATTCTGATGAAGTCTTTCATACTTTTCTGGACCTTGACACACAAGCCTTATCCAAAATATCTTAAATTGTGTTTGAAGGATAAACAAAGCTTTTACTGGTTTGGAACGACATGAGGGTAAGTGATTGACGAGGTTGAATAACCCTTTAAGTTAAAAAATAGTTCACTCTAAGATAAAGTTTTCTCAAATGATTAGTTTCTCTAAAACAAGTTCACTACTTAAAACAAAACATGGGCAAGAACCAGTATCTTTAAAGGTGCAATGGTCTGCTTTATGTCATATACCCACATTACAAATTCTACTAAGCACTATTAGTTCTGGATGATGCGGTTACATATACCACTTGTTTACCGCCAAACAAATATTATAAAATTGAGAACATCAGAGAAGCAGAGTAAAGGTCACTGACACTGGGTCTGTATCACCTGTATAGTGCACATGACTGTTTCTGGCGTTTCTGCGGTGTCTTGTGCTTCTGAAGTCATACTGCTAATCAGCGGATCTGAAGAGGGGCACAGCCAGGTCTCTACAGTTCAAACACACAAACCACCGGAGTTCAGAGAGCCTGATTTGCACAACAGCAGAAATATAGCGTAGTAGACAGAATATTAAATGACAGGGCAAGTACTAACTTGGACCAAGCAGAGGAACAAGATGATCTGGTAGACTTTTAAGGGTGTAAACCCATGAGGGAACCAATAAACTGACAGGCAAAACATCCCTGAGAGCAAGTGAAGTGTAGCAAACATCAGATAATAGAAAAAAACAATTATTTATATGATTTAGCGTTATTTATATGTTTCAAAAGTAAATGAAGCAAAATGTATTATTTAACACCACTGATCATACAACCTTGATAACTTTTTAATCTGGGTTAATAAGGTTCAAATATCTATACTTACATCACAGAACCAACCGATATACGCCAGCAATTGTATGGGTAGCAGTTTTTATTAACTTAATTTTTACCATCTAACACAGGGGTACACAGAGTTTCCTGTGATAACATCCTGTTACCAAGCAAAACCATCGTGCTTCCTTATCAATAGCTGCTAGATGAAAATAACTCATCCCCACCTGCTTATTGTGTAGAAGTGCAGCAGTTGAAAGAGATCAGGGAAAGCCAGGTGTGATGCCGTCAAGCGCAGAGCTATGGAAGAACAACAAAAAGACAAGAGAGCTAAGTCAGCCTGTAGCACTAAGAGCGAAAGAGAGAAACTGGACAGACTAGTCATGAACTTCAGAAGTACACAAATGTAATGAGGAAATAGGAAGACTGTAGGGTTCAGGATGTGAATTTTATCAGCTTACACAAATAGAGAACTACCGTGCAGTAGAGCTCACTGATCTTTGCACAAACTTCTCATGTACGTAGCTCAAACTATTCCCAATACTGTCGGGTTGCGACAGGAAATGTAAAACTTAGAATTGCATTATGACCGACTTTGCCTATGCTCATCCATTTCCTTGTAAAAAAAAAAAAATGCTTAGAGCTTGCTCTTTTAAATACCAGGAAACTTATACATGTCTCATAAAAAGCTAAATAAATACACTTAAAAGAGGACAAAAAACAAGAACTGGACAGTAATAGTATGCAGCTAAAAATCTAGACGACATTTTTTAGGAGTTGATAACGTCATGTTGCTCATGATAAATACTGACTTCTGATTGCAAACCTGTGTGTAGTATATGAGAGCAGCAATCAAAAAGAGGCCTTTTGGTACCTGCTCCAGTGGTTAAGATAGGAAATTCTTTGACCGGATCCCCTCTGTCACCCACAGACACACACAGAAGCTGGTCTTGAGATGAAGAGTCTTGGACCACCAGGAAACTCTGTGGAAAGTCAGTTATTCAGTTATGCCAGGAGCACTGAATATTGCAGAGTATTGTATCACTGATATATGTTTATAAACTAATTAGATGAGCATTCATTTGAAAAAGCAATACAACAACCACTCAATTCAACCAATTCAAGGAAATGCTTTGTGGGTAAGCAACCTTACAAAAGGAAGTCAGTGCACACAAAGTTAGGTGGCAAAAAAAAAAAAATCTATATATAGATGAAAGTGAAAACTACTTTATACTTTAAGTTATAGCCATTTATTTAACCTATCATAGGAGTTCTTCTAACATATACACAGCAGCTACCTCGAATTCTAAATATTTACATCATTACCTTGAGGATTTTTACAATGACCTCAAAGAAAGTGAAATGAAACCTTTGCTTATTGACATCACTTTACAGAGTATAAATATGAAAGGATATTTCATGGTTGTGAAATGTGGAGGGAAAACGTTGCACACACAAATAGACTTCTGTAAAATGTTAAATATTATATCCTTGGATACTTTATTCAGAATAACACCAAGATTTATTTTTATATTATGTAGTTTTTAAATCATCCTTATTTGTGGGTCATTGAAGATGGAGTTTAGTACTTTATCAGACAAAAATTCAGCATTACATAATTTGTTCAACAACTGATCTTTTGCAGTGAATAGTGCTGTCAGAATAAGTGTTGATATCATAACAATACAAGTACTGGACATGTTTCCAGTCCATCAACTTGTCATACGAAAAGCTGCATATTTTTAATAAAAAAATCCATCAAGACATTTTAACTTCAGACCATTGCTTCCAGATTCGGAATATTGCTTTCTGCATTAAAAAAGTAACTACATCTGAATCAACAGTGAAAAACGCACAGATCACGCATCGTATCAACCCGTACGTCTCCACGTCCCTCAATCGTAACACAATTGTACAGTAGATTTTATAATGTGAGAGGACAGGGGATAAACTGTAGCATATTATGGATTATAGAGTGATATTTTGGCCAGTAGCAAGGATTTAACGTTAAACACCTTAATAGATTATTGGTTTCTCGTGAATATGCAGCTTTTTACTTCACAACATGGTCATTGGATTGGACTATTTGACATTAATATTTATTTTATCTGCATTTTTGATGGCCTGAGGGATAGTTAATATATATATATATATATATGATAATAAAATTGCATGTGTCTTCTGAAAGAACATGGCTTGGCATGGAACACGTTTTACAAATATAGGACCTGCTAAAATAAGCAGTTTTCACTGATGTAATACCCAAGACTTCCGATTCATTAGATGCTATAACTAATTCACTAGAAGAAAGTGCAGCAAATGATAAAACTATTTGCCAGTGTGTTTATGAAAACTATAATAAATTGAAACAACATGATAAGAAATACTAGTTTGTAATATTATGTAGCATAAGGTTTTTATTTGTAAAGAACTGGAAGGAGCTAAAAGACCTAGAAGCGGATGGCACTGAAGTCTTCACATTAAAAGGTGCAGATGGCTCTAATATGTTAACGGGCAATGGACATTGATGAACAAAGGCATAAATAATAAATGAAAAGACGGGGGGAAAAAAGCAGGGGCCTGTTCCATAAAACAAGTTTACCAAATAAGCCAGGCTAATGGCAGATAGTCTGACTTATTTTAATACAAATTAACTGATAATACTCTAATCTTGGTTTATGGAACAGGCCCCTGGTAAGTGACATTTTGCTCATTGTACTGTAACAAACTTTCAGCTTTCAAACCACTCCACCGTGTTACTTCCTGTGTACATCGGACACTACAAGCAAGAGTGAATTACATAGACGTATTTGCCCTTTCACTTTTTTTCAATTTTGTTATGTTGTTTACAAATTCTTTTTTTCTCTTTACACTCCGTACCACATAATGACAAAGTGAAAACAGAATTTTAGAAATTTCCATAAATAAAAAAACCGGAAACATCAGAATTACGTAAGTATTCATGACTCAGTGCTTGGTTGAAGCACTTCAGAGCCACAAGTCTTTTCGGGTGGCCAGCTTTGCACATCTGGATTGGGGGATTTTTTTTATTTTAATAAGCAAATGCTCTCAAGCTCAGGCAGGTTGGATAGGGACCATTAGTGGAGAGCCATTTTCAGGTTTCTCCAGAGATGTTCGATAGGGTTCAAGTCAGGGCTCTGGCTGGGCCACTATTGGACATTCACAGAGTTGTCCCCTAAGCCACTCCTGACTAACCAAATTCATTCTTCATCAATTGCTCAGTTTGGCTGGGGGACCAGCTTTTGGAGGAGTCTTAGTTGTGCCAAATGTCTTCCATTTGAGAATTATGGAAGTCACTGAGGTCTTGGGGACCTTCAGTACTGCAGAAACTTTTTTGTTGCCTTCCCCAGATCTGTCCCTAGATACAATCCTGTCTCTGAGCTCTGCAGGCAGTTTCTTTGACCTCACGGCTTGGTTTTCACTCTAATATGCATTGTCAGCTGTGAAGCCTTTTATAGAGAGGCATGTGCCTTTCCAAATAACGTCTAAACGTAATTCACCACAGATTCAAGGTGTGAATTTCTCAATGATGATCAAAAGAAATGGGAGGCACCTGAGCTAAATTTAAGTGTTGTTGCAAAGGGTCTGAATACTTATGCACATGTGTTATTTCATTAAACATTTCTACATTTCTGTTTTCACTTTGTCATCATGAGGTAGATTCATGAATTTAATTAACTGTAGTAGTATCAGGCTGCAACATAACACAATTTTTAAAAGTGAAGGGGGTCTGAATGCACCGTATGTGTTCCAATTTCTATATCATTATTACAGGTTTAAACTTAAGCTTTATATAAAAGTTAGCTTTAAAATGAAAAGATAATTGTATAACAGCACAGGTATAAACAACTCAATAAACTACTCCTTAATAGTGCACTAAAACTACTTTCACATAGACGAAGAAATGACTTATACTAAACAGCACCAATGAAAACAGTGACTTCCCTCAATATAGTTTTACAAAATAGCAACAATTAAAATGCCATCTTTTTGTATCAGCTATGCACTACAACTACATATATTTCCCAGCCTCAGTAAGACTATAGCTTTAATGGAATTTTTTATTACTAATAGCTTCAGGGTTTGCAGGAATACTGCTGAAGCACTCATAAAAAAGTAGGCACCCACCCCAGCAGGTCTGCCCCACAGAGCGGCGTGTGCTCCATGACTGTCCCAGGGGCTTTTGGGAGCCCACGCTTCCTGACACAGCCGTAAACCTTTCAGCAGACTCAGGAGTTTTGTCTCATCTTTGAAGACCCCGTTGGGTACCGTGCTAGCAGCATTTTCTCTATTGATTAAAAAAAAGTGTTACTGAGGAAAATAATTTTAAAAATGCACATGGGACAAAATGGATTGCATCCTTGTTCTCTCTCACCTGTTCTCACTGGCTGTGAATTCACCTTTTGATTCTTTCATCATCATTGGTCCAACAGAATAGCGAAGGACCTGTTCAGGAAATCTGTTGTGTTATGAACTCCTCCATCGTAGCTATGTTGCTATAAACCTGTTAAAATAGAGAAACGAAGGAAATGAAGAAATATGGTTTATCTCCCACCCCACATCCTTTCATTTGTTCACTCTTTCTTCGTCATGGTTCTTTGTTAACAGCTAGTGTGCTTCATCAGCGGTGAAATCTAAAGGCTGATTTGTTTTAATATGAGGGAGGAGTTTAATTTGCAGTGAGCAGCTTTAAAAGCAGATGGAGATGTTCTATGAAAAAACAAACACATAAATCCAACTTGTTGAACACTGAACAAATGATCAAACATTTATCACTTTGGAATAATAATATGGTAAATGGATCATTTATGAACTGTTAAATTAGCATGCAGTATAAATTCAAGCAGTATTCACAACCAGTGAATAAAAAAAGTTCTATGAACTGAGTTTTAATTTCTGTTGGTATTAAAATAGCCACATCTCCAACTTAATGTTAATTTGATATTCGTAATTATTGCATTAATGTCAAAGCACTAAAGTTATCCATCGTAACACAACTTAATACTTAAATCAATTATAGTATGTATAAATCTAATTTTAACATATGTCATAATACTGATACAATAAGTATCATGAAATACATCATGATGTAAGGCATTTATCTGTTAGCTTTAGTTCATCTCTGGTCTTGGGTTTGTGTAATGGATTAGCTTTGAGTGTCAAATATCCTTATTTTGTCATCAGCTTGAAGCGTCAGGACAGTTTAAGAGAGCAAATCTTCTCAGTTTATTATACTCTATGTATTCAGAATATTTGTACTCATGGCTGTTTAAATGTTTTGCCTCTAACATTCCTGTATTCTGTAGAAAATGCAGATGATAAGAGATGACTATGACTACACACATTAAACTTTTTGTCACTTCTACAGCCCATGACTCAAGAAACGCGTTTAAAGTAACTCACAGCTCTAAACTCACATGTGGTGTCTTCAAAATGTCCTCCTACATGAAGAAAAGAGTGAGCATCTCTGAAAACTGCTCCAAACACCTCCACACAGCGCAGGTTCACGTCGCGTGGGGTTATGACGCTCCTCATTACTCCAGGACTATCTGCCCTGTACTTCGCTCCAGTGATGGATGAAATGTTCAAGGCATCGATTCCAGTCGCATTAAAGTTCAGTCTGAGCTTAAGAATGACAGTACTCCTGATGATGCTTTTTGTGTGTCTCACACCAGAAGCACCACCCATATTCATGGCTGTGGTAAACCTCACAGTGATAGAAGTAGGATGTCACACACAAAGCAGAAAGCTAAACGAGTGTTATTTTCATATGTAACAGCTCAGTTCAGATCGCTTCCATTTTAGTCAAGCCAGCTCTTACAAAATAAACCCCCCTTTTTTTGTTTTACGAGAACATAAGTTCTGCTAATAATTGAGTTCAAGGGAAGACGGTTACCCGTTGTTCCTCACTGAATTTCCTCTTCTCTTAACGCTATCAACACATTCAATGAGAATAGCTAATAATAAATAATAATAAATCAATAGAAATGTATACACAAAATACTAAGGAGATTTTTCAAAGCATCAGGTAAGCAAATTATAATTAATAAAAAAACAGCATGTTTGTTGCAGTGCCGATTTAAGCTTACCAATGTTTTAATATATGCAATAAACCAGCATATGATGTCATTTTTGTTTTTTTAGCAGGGAAGTGTCACACTTAAACTACAACCTGACATATAAAAAGGTTATTAGTTGGCCTGTTTTATTATGCACTCATATTTACAGCCACTAGGGGAGCAGTTGTTTTGTCATAGATGTTTACCACAGATATATTTCGTTTTAAAATAACTATTTCAATGCCTTTTTGACATGCACACACAGTACAAAAAACTAATTCCAGTTTCATCACACAAGGTTGCATTGGGCCCAATCAGATATAATATTTTGCAATGCTGTTAAACACTGTAGGGCCAGCTTCCTCTTACACAATAGAGCCATACAGTAGGTGTAGATATCAATCCAAATCAGAAATAAGCAACAGAGAATGAATGAACAAGAAAAATTTAATATTATACTGCAGAGGTAAATAATAAAACATTGATTAACCCTTTAAAAAAAAAATCTACAAATGATTGCACAAAGGAGTAAGAATCTTATTGACAAGGTCAGACAAAAGATCGTAAAATTAAGCAGAACACACAGAATGCAATTCTCATTAATGCAGTGGAAGAATAAAGTATGCATACAGCATGATAGCATTTGTTGTACACCCTCTTTCTGTAAATTAATTAGACTTAAACTCACTTTCATTATTTAAAAGGAAACCACAACCATGGGAATTACTAAAACTAATGAGTAATCTGGGTCTCAGACACTTCTTTTAAGCATAATGTGTAAGTGTATTACTATAAAACATTATATTTAAAGCCTTTTTATTCATCTTTTTTTTTTTTTTAATCAAAGCCACTTCAAGGCCCAAGCATAACACCACGTTCCTGCGAGAGTGCTGTCTGTCTGTCTCACTGTTTCTTTCTGAGCTCTGTGAGGTTTCTGTATTATTTCTGTACTGATCTATACAGCTATTACAGGCCGATGAGAGACACAGTAGCTCAGAGAAACAAGAAGATGTGATCGGCAGTACACTCTAGAAGGCCAGACTTGTCTTCGAGACGTGGTGTGGATTAAATAGACACAGCTTATTCTGTCTTGTCACTCTTTTCAGCCTCAGCCCCAGTGCTTCTGGAGCTCTGATTATCTTCCTTGTCTTTCTTTTTGGCATCTTTGCTGTCAATTAAAGTATTTTCACGCTTCACCATCTCTTCCAGCTCTGCCTGAAACAAGAGTGGTGACATTTTGATGCAACAAACATATATATATGACTTGAATAAAAAGTTACACTTTATTTTA
This sequence comes from Enteromius viviparus, assembly GCA_032353835.1. Classification (NCBI taxonomy): domain Eukaryota; kingdom Metazoa; phylum Chordata; class Actinopteri; order Cypriniformes; family Cyprinidae; genus Enteromius; species Enteromius viviparus. The sequence continues at coordinate 19,825,595 of JAUCNO010001819.1, forward strand.
AGGTGTCCTTGGTACAGTGTAAATATATATTTACATAGGGAGTAATATTAACAAACTACATGTACTACATTAATATAAGGTTAGGATTAGGGTTTGGCTTAGTATTACTTGCATAATTAATTGCTATTATAATAGTAAGTGCATGTAATGAGTAACAAGCACACCTTATAATAAAGTGTTACCAAATAAATGACAGAAATAATCTATGAATATGGCTATATTTACTTTCCAGCCCAGCAGCTCGGCGAGAGCCATGCAGCCGTCATCACAGGTGCTCAGGTGAGCCACATCTCTGTGAACAATACAAATCAATACAATCTTCTTAACACCTGTATGCATATTCACATTTTATTCCCTTACAATGCATTAAATTGATTTAAAATGATTTTTACGCCAGGTGTTTTCGAGCCTTTCACACAATATTTTCTATATTTCAGATCAAATTAATCTTAAATGATTGAATTTACAACACGGTAACTAAGTTCAGCATCATATACAGTAAAATGTGAGTCACGGGGACACTTTCACGTGTCATATCAGGATGAGTTTGAATAGTTTTAGTGTGCTTTTTGGTCAGTGATTCATAACGGATGTGAATAGGTCTAAAGAAACCAAACTGTTAAATACTTGGAGGTCTCACCTGTAGGCTTTGTCCGAGTCAAAATCCATTCCTCCTCCAAATAACCCCATGCCAAATTCTGTCTGTTTGGAAAAGAAGCAATGCAAAAATGTAAATGTAAAATGAATTTGTTTTATTAATCTGTATACACTTATTCAACTACAGACCTGTCCGGTTTTCTCCATATTGATGAGCAGTCTAGGACAGCTGTTGGACACTCTGCAGATGAGACGGTGCATGCGTCTAAGACTTTATAATCACAGGCTGGCATATTTTGTGAAGAATTATTGCGATATACTGTATGTTAAAGCTGCAGTCTGTAACTTTGTGTTGAAAATGTATCTAATAAGTACAGTTAATCTTATGCTAGTTAACTAAGAAGAGACATCACATAACAGATATAGTGCAAAAGAGCAATTCGGGTTGGTATGTACAGTTTTTAGATGGTTATTGATCGCTGTGTTTGTGCATGTGTGTTTATTAGTTGTGCATGTGTGTCGTTATTATGGTGAGTGGTTGTGTCCTACAGAATCAGCACAGAAAACGATCTTAAGATTTTGTGGAGCCCAAATTGATGAGAATCTTACCTATTGACCAGTGATGCGAATGGTTGAACCTGCAGGGAAGTGCCCATTACGATGAGAAGGTCACATCGGGGAAAGTCCTGTGGAGGAATGAGAGTACCCGTAGTAGACCAAATGAAAAAGACGTTTGTCTTAACAGATAAACTGAATCCTTACCATTTTCATGGTAGCGAAGAATCGAGCAGGTAGATTCTCCCCAAAAAACACAATATCTAAAAAAGAAGCAGAAACCATAATCGTAATAATATACGTACAGGCTAGTCACCAATGAAATCAGTTTAATGATGGAAGGAATTCTGGACTGATATGGTGTTAGATGACTCTGAGTCTCACGTACTGGTATGGACATCCTTTATTTTATATGTATGCTAAAGAGATTCTGCATTATATCTTGTCATTTGTTGGTTTGTTTACCTTCTGCACCCCTTGTGTTCTCTTTGTGTTGGTTTCAGGTGGGTGGATCCTTGAGGTAACTTGCTAGAGGCTGTGATTGGTTCTCTTCCTCATCTGACCCAGATATAAGGACTCAAACCCAAACACTCAATCTGTGCCATGACTGTGGCTTTAGGTGTGTTGGAGATGCACTACACTAGCCTGCCGCCGGCTGGCGAGAGCAGCCCCTTGCAGTCGGGGGAGGAGTAAAGAGACGGCCG
>JAUCNO010001819.1:19849905-19871342 GCA_032353835.1 Enteromius viviparus
GCGTCTTTACCCGGGGTTAAAAGCGGTGTTTAAAACGCAGATAACCCGGGGTTAAGCACAGTGTGAAAAGCCCTATAGAGTCCTTTTAGATACTCAACATGGACCCCAGCCCTCTACCGGTTCTCAAGGATTCATCAAGTGAGGGCCTGGTGCCACCAGCACTTGATTCCTCGAAGTAGGAAAGGGAGCAGAGCATCTGAAACACTCGACTCTGAAACGAAAAGCTGAATATCCGCTGCACCAGCTGCTCATTTATACTTACACTGTATCACATGCAGCTGGATGCAATAAACCCATCCCATTGTTCATTGGCTTGTTTTAAGCGAGATCCCAATTTCAACTTGACTCGGAGTGACGACTGAAAGGGAACTAGAGAATCACTGCTCCCATCAAATGCCTAATTGTTTGTACTGCAAAGTTTAGCACTAACCCTAACCAAATGTAACCCACCAAGGTAGAATTGCATTTTTATTACAGTCAGATGGGTAAACTCTGTAATGGTGCTGAAATCTGAAGGACGCTGACCTTTCAGGACTACTTCCGAGTCCTGGATTATTGTAGACACTGTTAACAGCTACCTGCTTAGAGCTTTTGTGAATAAGTTTCTATAATGCCTAAAGGCAGCTTCGCAGACCAAACAATAAGAATGTCTCTGTCATGTAAAAGATGATGCAAGATGATGTGTTTACCACTGACAATCCATAGATCAACTCACACTGTCTCTGCTTAAAGGCCTGGGGCGTCTCCTGGATGCCAAATAGCATCGCAGATGGGAAACGCTTCCTGAAATGACATTCAGCTGTTACCACAGCAACAAGGGGTTGAAAAAAGGGTCTTCCAGCCTGAGATGTAACCTTTTTAAAAAGGTTCAGTGTTGTCGTAATATTATTTTTGTGAAATTCAGAATGTATTGACTTTATCATAATAGGAGAATTGTTACTTTATATATAGGGAAAAGCAGCTTCCTTTACTATTGACTTTTTATTTGAAATGCATAGAATAATTAGTCAAATAATAAATAGTCTAAAAAAAGAATCTGTTGTAGTCATAACATTTATCTACTAAATGATACATTTCAGGTTACAGCTATTATATTAGGGTAGCTTTACCTTTTGAAATGAATGCTTCAATTAGATTAGAAATTAAATGAATAGCATACTATTGTATATATGTTATACAAGTTATGTTGTTTGTAAATGTACATTGTATTTAAGTATTGATTATATTCAGTAAGAAGAGGGATATGCATTTTCCAGATTTTTCAATGTACATGATGCCACCTCTGAATTAGACAGGGTGGGGCCCGTTACCAAGACAACAGTCACTCTGTGGGGATGGTTCCATAATCTAGTAGGCTGAAGAGAGGTGGGGGTGGAAGATAGGATTAGACAATAAAACATGAAGGGGGAAGAAATGAGGGAAAGGCTGAGCAATCAAGGTGCTTTATAATAAGGGTGTATTACTTTGTGTTAAAGGTATTAATGACCCTTTTTTTAAACCAGATACAAGAACTGAGAGCGAAAAAGAAAGCAGCATAATAAAACCCCACCCTTTGATCTCCTGCCTGAGAAGAACGGCTCTTTTGTATGAAAAGACATAAAAGAATGTGGATGTAGAAGAGAAATCTTGTGATAGTAGAGCCTTTGATATGTGTTTGAAATAAAGGACAAACAAATATTTATTTACAAACTAATGCCTCATAAGGCATGATTTTATTCAGTGGTAATATTTGTAGAGACAGATTTTATTGACAGTGATAAAAAGGCCTAATAGGAAGGACTCATTGCATTATCCAGTGGTGAACTGATATCAGCAATATTCAGAATTAATTGTTAGTACAGTACAACATTTCATGTTTACAGTTCATTTTACATGAAAAACAACAGTAAAAAAAATTATTGTTAACAATAATAATCAAAACAAACCATTATTTTGTAAATCATAATTTGGAATTTAAGGTCAGAATTCATAAAATTCAAATATGTCTGTCAGTGAATAGATAGATAATGACAGCCAGAAAAAAAATCTATTACTGACACTCATAAAGCAGCATTCATTATTTATTAGCATTTTGAATTATTAATAATATTTTAGGTAAAGGGCCACAGTGGAGTGATTAGATGAGTTAATGAGCTGTTTGTATTGTATTGTATTTAATCCTGGATGATTCAATTTAATAGATTTTTATTAGTATTTTATTTATATATGGATTTATTTATTTATTGCCAGACTTATTTATTAATTCATATAGGGGACAGTAAATGGATACAGGATAGACAGGGAAGGGCAAGGTCAATTGGACCAGGCTAGATTTAAAACAGCAGAGCTTCAGCATGAGCATATAGCTTTAAAGGGGTTGTTCATGCTAAAATTTTAATTACTCAGCTTCATGATGTTGCTCAAAAGATATAAGACCTTTGGTCATCGTTGAAACACAAAATAAGATACTTTTGATGAAATCCATGAACTTTCTGATCCTGCATAGTCAAAAAATCAACTGAAATGGTCCCAGGCACAGAGATGTAGTAAGGAAATTGTTAAAGTAATCCATGTGACATTAGTGACAACTGTAATTTTACAAAGCCACACAAACACTTTTTGCGCACAAAGTAAAAAAAAAAAAATGAATAATGACTTTATTCAGCATTTTTTCTCTTTCGTGTCTGGGCCTAGGAACATTTTAGTGGCATTGCTGTCTATGCAAGGTTAGAAAGGCCTATGCCTTTAAGTTATCAAACATATTATGTTAATTTTTGCATGTATTCTTATGTCTTATAATCAATAAAAAAAAAGTCAAAATTGACAACTCAAGTTGTTGTGTCATTTCTAGCAGCTTTTTAGTGTCTTGTAGCATTAGTTCTATGTTTTAGCCACTGTCAACATGCATCATGTTTCATTCCATTGTGCCCTGTCCAGCATTTTTAAACTCAAGAATGCAAAATATGTACAGAATTAAGCACTGATTACGTAATCTATTATTTATCTATCTTTTCATTAGCCTACATTTTTTACATGCTCCTCAAAAATCAGACTCACTTTGGATTTATCTTGCATTCTATCAATTAAGTAATATTTTCAAACAATAAAGCACAGTGAACACCAATCTCATCCTCACTTTATTTACCACCCTTGCTGTATCATCAACATTCATTTTCTCTCTATCCTGTCCCCATGGTACCTGTGGCTCTGGGACACTCCTTATGTTTCAGACCAACCTATGCTGGAGGGAATTTGAAAATGGAGCTATATTTAGCATTCACTTCTGAACCTTGGCACTTGTAGCACTTTCTTGTAAATTACTGTTTTCTTAGTGAGAAAGTTGGTGGCATGAACTGGCATGAACTTGTGTTGTTTGATATCTCAAAATCATGGCTTGTTGAGGAGAGGTTACTTTTTATTTTTCATATCAGAACCCAATCTGTTCAATCAAAGAACCTTCCAAATACATTTTAGGAGACAAAACTATTATATAATCAACTTTGGGGCAGGCTCTTTTGAACTTGAACTAGACAGTAACTACTGCTCAGAATATCCCTAGAAAACAAAGATAAATGTTAGCAGCTGCATAGCAACCCCTTGCCAGCCACTTGCATCATGACAATTTATCACATTCAAGCACCAGTCATATTTCATCGAAAAGTCTAGTTTTATGTTAGTTGTATTGTAATTAAGCAGAATACCTAAAATGTTTAAGTATTCAGAATAGTAAACATGCATGTGGTCTTTGCAAGTTATAATAAAACTGTCAGTAGAATTACTGTGGTTTGTACTTAATCGTTTGTAAAAGTTTGTTGTTTGTTCTGGCTGAATACACTTCCTCTCACTTAGACTGCTTTTTTGGTCAGTGGTGGGTGTTACATGAAGCGAAACGCAATGACAGATGGGGGCTGGAAATGGCCAGAGATACTGTGCACCAGTAGGGTTGAGGGTTGTAATTTTGTGTGTGGCTGGTGTGTATGTGCTAATATACAATATACTGAATGTTTATATGTGCATTTATCAATTGTGCCTTTGCATTATATTTTCTTCACAAGATTTTTTTTTGCAGACTTTTATGCAGTATGTCATGTACCTGTATGTGAACATACAAGCTGTAAAATTGTGATGCCGACAGTGCGCGATAATTAAAGTTTTTGTCCAAAAAAAAAAAGAGTTGGCTAACATTTCCCTAAACGAGTTGTCAGCAATTCGAGGCCACATGTCACAAAGTAACACATTTGCATAATGTCCGCCCACATTCTACTTCGCGAACATCTTGTTATGGCAATGGGCGTTTTGTCTTCCGAAACACGCTGTAGCGGTAGACCAATCATAAAGGACTGCGCCATGTGACTAATCACAGTAGTAAGGGATCACGAAAAGGAGGGGTTTAGACAGACTGATTCTTTAAACTGTTTCACACGAGTCGTTTACAAATCATTTAAAAATGGGGTAAAATTAAATCTATTTTTTTTAAGAGACTCATAAAGCAAGATTAGCAACTGTTAAAAAGGCAAAATAGGGGCACTTTAAAGGAATGCATGGCGACACCGCCAATTACATACGTTTCTTCTTTATTTACATTTGACATGTTTTCTCTCTGATCCTGTCCATCTTTTCTTATCTCAACACTTTCAGTAAAACTAAGAATCATTATAAATTCATTCATATCAATTTTACCATCAATATTCCTCCTTTTTCAGTTGTCATTCTCTCACTACATACCCCTGTGGCCAGGAAAGCCCATCGCTTTGACTGCAGACAGACGGGAATCCAGTTACCCATCAAATCCTGCTGCTCTCCTCACTGTTTCAGCCAAATCTTTTGTCCTCCTAATCCGATTGTTACAGTTTTTCGTTCTGCTTTATCCCAGAGTCATTCCCTCATCACCACCCAGATAACACAAAGACAAAGTGAGCATTGTGCAACAGTCACAGTAGAATTAAGCAATCATAATCCTTTTTTATTTATTATTTGCCTTAAATGTGAAACTTTTACTTAAAGGAATAGTAAAAGAACTTTTCTAATGGCACATGCTGTGGCTGTAGATTTGGGGGTTGGGTGAAAAAGAAAGAGAGATATAGTAGCTAGGATAAACAGAGTCTCTATTTACTGTTAAAGAAAGGATCGATTATGAGCTTTCAGTTCGCTAAGAAAGAGCTATTGAAGCTGAAACAGTGAAGATAGTGTCAGACTGGAATCTTTGACCAAGATCCTGGAAACATTCTCTTAATGTTTGGGAATATCATTTCTCCACTCAAGTCTTTTCCATTCCCTCTATCGTCTCTTTTGTTCAACAGTGCCATACAATGTCTCCACATTAGTTAATACATTTTTGCTCATTATTAATATTTCCCCTTTATAGAGCATTGCTTCATCTTATTATATAAAGATTGACAGACAGATTTTTGCTCAAGTCTATGTCAAAATTCAAACCTGGTTGGATACCAAAGTAATTCAATTTGCTATTGTTAACCCTATTTTGTGATTTTTATTCAATATCTGATTAGATATCCTGCAATATCACTTGTTTATGTATGTGGTCTTTTGATTATGAAATCGGAATACAGTACATGTTTAAAAATTTAAATTAATTCATAAATTCAAATAATACCATAGCAACCGCATAGCAACAAGCTAACAAGCAGTCATGGGTGCATTTCCTAAGAGCATTGTTAACCAACTGGTCATTCTACATTCTACACTACCACACATGCTATACATTTTTTCTATAAATTAGAACTATTTGAAGATGACACATGTACAAAAAAATGCAAAAGGGTCATCTTGGGTTATGATATAAGAGGGAAACAACAAATAAAGAAAAACAACACCGAGTATAATTATTGAAGGAGAAAACAATTCCCTGGTTACTACCAGAACACCCTGACAGTGGGTGTTGCAAGTCTAGTTAATATTTTAGGCTACATAGAATATATTGAGAATACAGTATTAACATTGTGTTATACTATTTTAACCACTGTATATTTTAAACTAGAACTGCTCATTCAGCAACAAACTATGTCTGATCAGGCATTGCAAATAGTTACAAAAAGTAAAAAATAGATAGAAATTTTGACATGGCCTTGAACAAGTTTTTAAAAGTACAAATTTATTATTTAAAAAACTTACCATAAAGAATTGTATTCAACCAGCCTCCATCAGGATTACATCACTTCAATATCTAGGTTTGTTTTTTCTATCTCTAAAGCAGAAATATCTTTTGTTCATGTTCTCGTTATTCCATAGTGCCACCATAAAAAGAGTATAAAAATTCACACCACTCTCTTAGCCCAAAATTGAAAATATGGAAATCATTGCCTCATTTAATGAACCATGTCTTGGTGAGCTTCAGGCTGTACTGAATAATGGACAGATCTATCCCCTTAGGGTTTTATCAATTATTCATCTGAGAAAAGGCTTTTTCTTGGTTTACAATTCGTATCTACTGCATAGGAAGAGAACTGACCTATGTGCAGAAGCAGATGACATTTTTCTGATTGTTTTTCCTCAAATGTGTATGAATAATTTTCAGATGGTGATTTGCATTCTCCAAGTTTAGGTGATTCCCCCCTTTCTGATGTCTAAAGAAACCTGCTTAGTTACGCCCAAAACAGAAATTCTGTCACCAATTCATGTCACCATTTGTTACCTTTTATAGCATGCCCAACCTCCTCTTGTCAATATACAGTGAAAGTAAAAGATGAACACAGCTGTTGAGCCATCAGGCATGCTTTTCAGTGAATACTGTATATTTAAATTCTGTCAGTTCTATGCACAACGGTTCAGAGCATTTCAGAACATTATACACCTTCATAAATGCTAAAAAGTCTTACATTTTTCATTATCACAAAAAAGATTGTATTGAACATATTGTTTAATTTATCCATCATGTAGCTAGTTGGAATGGATTTGGAAACAAGTTGCATAAGGCTCTGCACTGTTCGACAGCACACTTTGTCCCCTGGGCTGTTATTGATTTTGTTCCAAGTTTGCAAAACGACACCAGCTAATAGAATCTGTTGGAGGATCTCTGTATAGTGTTTCTATTGGTTTGCCCCACAGCGCTTTGAAATTGACTCCCTTTAGAGACTTTAATAAACTCGGAAACTGTGATGTCACATCTCTTTTAGTACAGAACTTCATTGCAAAATAATGAATAAACACATTATTTTCATATTTCATTGTGGATTATGACAATGATATTCTTGAGACCATCAAATACACAATATGCTTGTTTCAAAATTGGGACACCGACAGTGCACGATAAACAAGTTTTTGTCTATAAAAAAAAAAAAAGAGTTGTCTCACATTCCCCTAAATGAGTTGTCGAGATTAAAATCTTTTTCTGTTACGTCCACACGTCACAAAGTAACACATTTGCATAATGTCCGCCCACATTCTACATCGCGAACATCTTGTTATGGCAATGGGCGTTTCGTTTTCCGACACACGCTGTAGCGGTAGACAGCAAAAGTGTGCAGATACGGGATGGAATGGATGTCTGCCTTCACTGGATGCGATACAGCGACCATTGAAAAGCATTTGTGTCAGCATGTCATAAATAGAACACGGCAGCAGTTTCCTGTCTGAGATTTGTTGCGCCGGATCATACCACTATCGCGAGGATATCGCCAAGTTCTCGCATATGTTCCATATAATGATCCGCAAAATTTGTGTTGATCTTCGGAACACAAAATGAGATATTTTTCATGAAATACTAGAGCTTTCCGAACCTTTAAAGTAATGGTGCTATCATGATCAAGGCACAGAAAAATAGAAAGAACATATGTAGTTTTATAAAGCTGTAAGACTTTTTGTGTGTGCAAAGAAAACTAAAATAAAGTCTTTGTTCAACAATCCTTCCCCTCTGCAACACCTTAGGAAGCCATTTTAGAAAGTGTAAGCGCACAATACATGCACATCCTTTTCTACATCCAAAATGGTGCGCTAGGGTACCCTTGCTCTCTATGAAGGGTCAGAGAGCTTGGTTGATTAACTCAAACTTTTCTTAATCAGTTTAAAAAACAAAAACAGAAACAATAAGAACACTATAACCAAGCTTTTAAACTAAAACTTCAAAACCATAATGCTATTTTTTTTAAAAGCACACCCATTTCCCTAAACTAAAAACACTATTCCCTGCTTTGACACATGAGTCAAATTTGGTGAACTGTTAGTGTAAAACTACACACAAATCCCTACATTTTTCAGTGCTTACACCATTTAGAAAACACTAGCATTCAATAATGTTAACTTAAGTTAGCACAGCTTGAGCTCAGTTAGCACACATTTACCCAGGTGGAAACACTAGGAGTCAAAATTTATCACACACCAATCAGAACCTTTGATGGAGATAAAAGGACCGAAGTCAACTTACAGTTATTCTCAGGGGCTTTGGTCCATTTCTCAGATCAGAAATGAAATTACTTATTCAACATCATCTAGTCTCTTGTGTCAGTCAAAAGTTTCTCATTCTTTTGAATAAGTTGCCATTGCTCTGTTACAATCATGCAGGTGATTGTTTATTTGATTTGGTTTTGATTATGCACACAATGACATCTAGTCATTACTGTAATACATTGATTACTGTAAGTCATTACGGTAAACATAAATTGGTTGATCTAACTGTCAAAAACTGTCAACCAAATTTTCTACATATTTCTTTTCATATACAATATAGTCTTTTTCAATCAACATCCCACATACAGTAATTTGTACATTTGTACTTTTGAAATTAATGTATCGCATTTTAGTACAGTAACTGCCAAACTAGTTAATAGATTCGGTAGAACTAGCAGAAAATACTTTTATATTGACAACATAACTAAGCATTTTGCCTATCTTGTTTGTGAAGAATGACACAAGGACATCAGGCATACGAGAGGATTTTATCCCTGCTGTTTGTCCAGAGCCAGTATAGCCTGTGATGTGGACCAGATTTTTTGGCCTGACCCAGAGCAAAGACTGAGGCAGAAGATTTCTTTTTTTTTTTTTTTTTAACAGTTGTACATTGTAGTACATGACTGCATAAAAAAGTGTTAGTGTATACATTAGTTGTTTCTTTTGTGTTCATGTAAAAAAGTTCATGTGTAAAACTATGTTGAGTGAGTATTTAATGTGTTTTTGAGGGCTTGTGTTTAATGTCTGAGGGCAAAGTTTGGTTTTTCAGCAAAAGTGAATGGTTTTGATTGTAGAGCTTAATTTTGACCTGAACATAGGATGTTTGGGAAATTTAATGAGACGTAATGGATTTGTGTTTTCTGTTGTGAGAATAGGAGGCATGGTTTCAAGAAATGTGTTTTAGCAATCGAGAAAAACTGTAAGAGTCAGTGTACATTTAAAAGTAATGGAACTACAGTAATCATTGTATTTACACAGTACACACATCTCTGCACTTACTCACAATTTCTCTTTATAGTAGAGTACAGTAGATATTAACTGAGCGAGTATTTAATATTGCATTCATTCTTTGAGTCAAATTCATTTTCATAATCTGAATACACAATACCATTCCAGAAGAACTGGGAGAGATAAGGTGTCTATGCAACAATGCAGACTGATGTGTTTGCTCACTGGGTCATGTATATCTGTAGCTCGTTATTATTATCAATTTTAATATGCTCCTCATAATAACTTTTAAACAGCATTATTTTTTTGTGTGAAATAATGTATAAAATGAACAGGCCCATCTAATATTTTATTGTTGTTGTTGTTTTTCAACACTCTGATCTTTGATATCGCCTTAACACTGGCACAGATGGAAATTCATGTGTGCATTAAAGCCAAAACACACATCAAGATGTTCAGAAAAGAAAGATTTCACACATGCAAACTAAAATAAATTAAACTGAGCTTTGCCTTCCTTTTTTCCCCTTCTATCTCTCTCTTCTCTCGGTCAAGCCAACTATTGTTTCGTAATAGGACATAATATCACTGAAAGAGATTCTGGCTCAGGGTTGGTAAGATTTAATGCCCATAAACCACACAAATCCACTGCAGTGGATTTGTCTTTTTTGATTAACAGGTTTGTCCAAGTTTAATCTGCACCAGTTTTAGACAAGAAGCAAATACTGTGAACTCTGTCTTGTGGAGAGAATAGAGGAAACAGGTTGAATGCGCTCCTCTGCACTAATAGTTTGAGTCTTTGCAGACATTGTGTGTATTAGCTTGTGTTTCCCTGAGGGCTTTTCTGTCGCATACCTGTACTAAGATCTGATTCTGGGTCAGTTGAAGACTCCACTATTTCTAGCCACTTAATCCTCTAAGCATTTTTTCCTGCAACCATCTCAGTGTTTGTGTGTGTGTGTGTTTAATCACAGTGTACTAATACCTCTAGCCTGGTGCTCAGTAATCCATCTATCCAGTACCGTTCCTCAGTAGACATCCCTCGTTCCCTATTTTTTATTTCATCGTTCTGTCATTTTCTCTATTCATTATTCCCTTTTTTGGATTTACCTCATTGAAACCTCCCAGAAACACCCATGAGTGTTGGAATGGTGACCAGAGCAACAGCTCAGGTAAGGCTTTATTCTATGTATTAGCTAACTGCTCATCATTTATTGTCAGTGCAGATTTATAGCAGTTCAATTTTTCTTTCCAAGTTCCACAGAGGTTTGCTGCAGCCGTTAACCTGCTGGCCTACAATAATGGTTTTTATATTATTGTCTGTGGCCAAATAACTGCATCTAAATGTTAAGGCATCAGCACAAACATTCATTGCTCTTAACGACCATAAAGGGATAGTTTTTTGCAACTTGTCAACTGGCAGTTATTAGAGTATCAGTAGACTGTCTGATTAATCTTCTAACACTTTATTTTGATTGGTTCACAACATAAAACATACTGACTATGAGACACTTTGCAAGTACTATATATGTCAACTTATTCTACAAACCCTAAACCTAACAGTCTACTCTGAGAGTTTGTAGTAGACAATTATAGTTGCAAATTAATGAGAATTAGTTGACTTGAAGTTACAAAATTACTTATCAAAATAAAGTATATAAGCTGTCACTGCGGTGGTGCTAAAATATTCCTTTAAGGTGCTAATATGTTTTTGAAAAGAGACTGTCCAGGGACAGTTAATACAGTTAATAAAGTCATACAGGTTTGGAAAGATATGCGTTTGAATAAATAATTTAATGATTTTTTTAATTAGCAGTTTTCATTGTCTATTAAATATTAGCTGCACAAAAAGGATAGCTGAACTTGCATTTGTCTGCCTACACGAAACATGCAATCCTGTGTATTACCTTTTAAATAACCAGACCAGTTTACTGTCATCACATTTCCATTGGTCATACACAATCTGTAAGTGCTTCTTTCTATTAAAAATATGAACTTCTGTTTCTTGCTGCTACTATTGCCCATACCTGTTTGAAAAAAACTTTAAGTGTTAAACTTCTAACCTTTTACTTGTCCACCAACATTTTTGTTACACATGTGAGTTATAACCTAAACATGTTACAAGTTTTCTAAGTGAGACATTGTAACAAGACATTGGTAACAACACGTTTTTCACTTCACTAAGTAGTCATGTAACAGGAATTACATATAGTAGCTACATTTTGTAACAGCAGTATGTATAAGAGTAACTGGAACAGGGGGTGATCGGGGGGTGTAGTTGGGTAGGTTTATGGATATGTAAAGTGGGTGGAGTTGGTGGAGTCGGTGCACCTCTGTAATACCAGTGTATATACAGTACATGGTAACTCCTCAGGAGCTGCCCAAAGTGTGACATTCTGCACATTCTGGACAATTTACTGCCCGCTGCTCTGTAACATGCAAAACGTGACAAGGTACACAGAACAGGTTCTGTTGTCTTTCGACATTAAATTATAACATGGTAACGTGTGATTCGTGTCATCGCAACATTCTGTAACACATACTCACATTGTGTGTTTGAAAAAAGGATGTAATAGTCCTCTGCTTTTTGCTAGGGTGCATTTTACCCCAGACAGCCAAGTGGGTGAACGATCGAAAACTCACAAGAGCAACAAGATTTGAAGTTCATAGCAGATGCCCAAGAGATTCGCGCTGTGATTGGCTAAGTGCGGGGGACAGAATCATCTGTTTCTAAAAGTGAGGGGGACGTGTCCCCCCTGTCCCCCCCAGTTGCTACGCCCATGCATACTACATACACATCTAGTTACTATGGAAGTACACAGGTATTAGTGACACTTAATATAAAGTTAATATAAAATTTTGACAATGGACCGTTATCTGTGTTTTCGTGAACGTTCCACTGCCTGCCCTGAGCATCGCATTTTACTGGATTATGATTCTGTCTTGCCCTTGGATATTCCTGTTTGCTGTTGTTTGGACTTTGCCTGTTTTAACCATGTTGTGTGTGTGTAAATAAAGCTAGCACTTGGATCTTAAAGGCCTGCCTGAGTCCCGCTGAGTGGGCATTTGATTGATAAAAGAACCTTAGTGAAAGTTGCTGTTCCTGATATGATTGTCTGTAATGTTTACACTCTTAATTATGATTTTTGAACAGATGTGATAACACCAGATACCATTCTAAAGCACTTTCTTATTTTTTATATATTATATTAAATAACAATTGGTGCATAATAACATTTAGAGATAAATAATCATGGTGCACAGTAAAAAAAAATGCAAAAAACAAACAAAAAAAGCAATTGTCATGGAAATGCGTTACACCACATTGCATCACATGCAACTGCAGAAACCTAAATTATTAAGTGTGTAATAGTAGACAAATTTGCATATATGTAAGTAATATCTAATAAAATCTTTTGTGAGAAACTTGAAATATAGAGTTTTCTGAATAAACTTCCTATGCACCAAAATTATATTTGTGTATAAATATCATCAAGATATTAGCATGCTTGCATCACAGGCTCATGAACATGTGTGCCTACAGCATTTAAAAAAATGTTATGTTGCATCTTGCATGTTTTGCAGCATCTTCAAAGTAAAATTGGTGTTTAAAAAGAGACATTTAAATTTTGTCCAAATCAGATAAATGTGACAGTTTTGACATTGTATTACACTGGTTCATTCCTGTATAAAGTCATTTAAAAAAATGAAACAGACAGGTAACTCTAATGAGAGTTTACATGTAGGTGCAGTGTTACTTTTTGTCAACTGAGTGTTAAAAAGGGACCATTTTTTCTCTAAGGTTTTTTTGGGTTGTAACATTTTAGTCAAAAAACGGATGATGCATAAAGCCATCTATTGCCAAATGTGCCCATACTATAAGCAAGGTTTGTGTGAGGTTGCTGTTAGGCCTGACAAGGATTTCTGCATGTGTGTGAGCGCGCACGTGTGTGTGTGTGTGTGTGTGTGTAAGAAAAAACAAACAGATGGCATCACTAGTGTAATCTGTGAGTCACCCCCGTCGGCCTACTGACACACTCGAAAACACTCAAATACCTACAAATACACTCCCACTCTCAACAGACACACACACACACACTTACCAATCTGTCACCTTCTCTGCTCTCTAAATCTTGATGTCACATAAAAGGATGTTATTATTCACCACAGTATATTTAGTTTGATGTAACTAATCATTAGGGATCCGCAAATAACTTGTTGTAATGACAATTCTTCCTCTTTTGGTATACTGACATTTGTGTTTTTAATACCTCACCAACGATTGTGAATGATGATGTCAAGACACTAATTAAAAGCTTGTGGTATATACTTTTTCAATTTCTTAATTAAATTTTTTATTTATTGTACATTTTTATTTTGTGATTTATATATATATACATCTTGGTTTTAATAGTGCCATGCTGTATTGTTTGAGCAGGATATCGTGCAAGCAATCTTGCAGCTCACAACCTTTGCCAAACTAAAATACTTCATCTTGTTTAAGGACTACCAGTCTGACTTTTTACTTGTCAAATTGTCGTAGAGCCTTGTTTAATGTTGCTTCAGAAGAATCTAACTTGTGTAATTGTTTACTGAGACTAGTGTCTCTTGCTATGTGTTTTTGTGTGTGTGTTTTATTAGCTTATACTGTACAGAAACACAATGAAAAACACAGTCATTCTTGCTTTCTCTACTAATGCAGGTGTTTTGTCTTTTCACTAATAAATTTCTTGTAGTGTCATCTTTTGAATATAGTTAAATCTTAAGTAGTCATTGAAATTTAGTTTTTCTCTGCTTTAAAATTTAATTGGCCACATATTGCAGTGAGTGCTTGTGTACTCTTTAAAAGAAAAAAAATCACAATCCTGCTTTGATAATATTAGATTGTACATTATGACTGGAAGGTAATAGAAGACTCTTGGGAACTGTTGAAACACTAAAGTTCAATTTCTGTTGAAATTGAGGTTGGATATGATGGCGCTAAAGGATAGATAACCAGCAGATGGCGCCATGTTAATGTATTTACAACTAGCCAGTTCTCTGCACTGAATTACTCTGAATTACTGTATGTCCCTAGCATAAAACACCTCCATTTGAACCTAGTATTAAGGCATAGTGGTCTGTTTGCTATTGTAGGAAATTTGTTTATACTGACAACTGTCTTATTTTTGGAGAATGATCAATAATAGTTGAGCCAGTGTGTTTGTGTTATCAGGCATTTTCAGGAATCCACCTATGCTTGAAATGCATATTTTAGTATATACTTTTCGTAGCTTTGTACCCTTAATTAGATGTACGTATTAGGAACAAGCTACAGTTATGTTTTTGTTTCTGCTGCTGAATTACAAGGGATAATGCTTGATGTGAGGCTAGTTGTAACATGCCTAGCATGATTAAAACTTATTAGGTGTACACCTTTTCAATGTTCCTTAAGTGTAACAGTGATACATCTTTCGTTGGTACTACGTTTAATCATACTACAAGTGCACTGCTAGTTCAATAGCTTTTTAAAGTGAACTTTACACCATACGTACTGTATAGTTGAATATTTATGTACAGTTTTTTGCTATTTACGTTGGAACTGAGAAAAAAAGAGGCGTGTTCAGAAAAAACGAAATAAAGCCAATAACATATACAGGGGCAAATGTGAATGTTTAGACATTAATATTTAATGAATGTCAAAGCATTCTTATCTGGTGATTGAGGAGAACAAACCCCCCTCCCCATCCCCAAATGTTTGGAAACACTTTGGGTATATGGCAACACATAGTAAAGCGCTATATAAATGTGTCATTCATTCTTACTCCCTCACCTGTTTGTCTTCTATTCTGGGATAGTGCCACAACCTCTTGCTGTCAGGGAGAACACAGGTGTCTCTGAGTGTGCGAATGAGAATCTCTTTCATTATAAACTCTGAAACATAGGTACAGCGTAGAACATCTATACATTAAGACAATAATAACAACCGCCATGGGAGACTTAGGAACACAGGGTAAATATACATATGGAATTAATGGGAGAACTGAGAATGGGCCAGGCCGATAGATCTGGAGGGCCAAGGCGGAACAGATGGTGCCAGAGACTGACGCGGAGACGGGGATCCGGAAGGCCACATCAGAGCCGGAGAGAGAGAGAGAGAGCGGAGGGAAGGAGGAGCCAGAAGGAAGTAGCGACAAAGCAAAGCCAGAGGAGTGGAGTCCTGAGGTGGCAGATGGTCGCCGAATGACCCAGGCAGAGCTGGGGGGATGATGGAGCCTGGAGCTGGTGACCTGATGGGCCACGATGGAGAGGAGGGAGCTAGGGCCAATGGTGGAGCCGATGTGTCAGAGGGCCGAGGCGGGACTGGAGGTGGAGTCGAGGAACACTCCGACCACGGCGACGCTGTAGGATGGCAGTCCTGCGTGGCTCGTCCCAAATTGATGGTGTCGGAGGGCAATGGCACACGAGATAGTTTGTGTAGGGAGGATTGTGTTGTGTTTTGTTAAGTGTGTGTACTCAAATATACTGTATATATTTGAGGTGGGCTGTTATCTGCGTTAACATGCTGCATTAACGTGAGACTCTTTTCGTGCGATAAAAAATATCGCCGTCAATCTATTCACAAAGTTGTGTTGGGAGCTGGGTCTATACTACGCAAGCTATGATGACTTTCACCTTGACATTTTAGCGCGGATGTATATCTAGCTGAATTGCACTGTAGCCCTATTCGGACGGAACTAGTTTTCTAAACTACTGTACGTGTGAGCTTCGATTTTTATCACCTGTCGTTAGTGATTTTCATGTACCATTTCGGACGGGTCTAACACCTCCATGTTTATTACAGAGGTAAGAGGATCTGTTTTGTACATCTGGGCATCACAAATACCATGGTGAAGGATAGCAAAACAGTGTTAATGTGTGGTTACTGTAGTTCAACTATTATGATTTGTATTTGAAGTAAATTCATGTTTAATTTTGATAATTAAAACATATGTAACCGAGTGCAGTAATGATAGTGAGTAATCTTACCTGATACTGATATTGCAATAGCCAAAATATATTAAACGTGTGTGGTAAGAGCATCTATGGCATATCATGTTGGATAAAACACACAAGGAAATGTGTTGTGAAAAATAATATTAAAAAAATTTAAAAAACACAGACATGGCAGATTCCGATGGGATTGAAATCACCAACTGCGTCTGTGAAACAAAACATTCTCTAAGACAGGACTGGAACTACAAATGGGACTGGATTCTATGATCAGATGAAACTCCTTTATCTCGGGAAGAGGACATACAGTAGCAATAATTGGGTGCCAAGTATAACATGTCGGATTTAGCTTAATGTGGTACACATAGCAAGGTTTTTTTTATAATTAAATAAAAAAGAAAACAGATATAATAGAAAAATATTAGACAAGCTAGTGTTAGTTAAGAATAGAATTAGAATAGAGAGTGCTAGAGTTGCATAAAGAATAGATGTGTTTTGAGCTGATTCTTGAAGATGGCTAAGGATTCAGCTGCTTGGATTGAGTTGGGCAGGTCATTCCACACACACACACACACACACACACACACACACACACACACACACATGTTGGTTTTTGTGATTTATAGGGACTCTCCATAGGCGTAATGGTTTTTATTCTGTACAAACTGTATGTGGTATTGCCCTACACTGACCCTACACCTAAACCTACCCCTTACAGGAAACTGTGCATTGTTAGATTTACAAAACATTCAGTATGTTTTTTAAGCCTTTTGAATTACGGGGACACTGAAAATCTTCAGTAATACCTATGTCACACCCATGTCAAACTAATTTGTGTCCTCATAAACCACATAAATATATATATATATAATGTATTATGTATTACTCCAATAAATAAATGTGCAAAATTCAAAATGGCCAAGCATTGATTGTTACAATCCACCTGATAATAATAATAATAATAATAATAATAATAGTTTTAGTCATACCCTCAGAAACCAATGTATGCATCTCTTGTTGTATTTATAAAAATAACCAAGAATGCAATTTTATTTATTCCCTTTCTTTGAAATTCTCCCTTGAATATTGTCTTTTGCCAAAATTTTGGCATTGTTTTATTGTACAGTAATCAGTAAAATGAATATATGGATTTGAAAAAGGATCAGAGAAAGAGAACAGCATCTATGAGTGTATAAATCAGCTAGTATTACCACACAGAGTCGGACTACACCAATTCCTCTTTTGACGGGTGGGAGGGAGAAGTTGGAACACAGAGGGGATGGGAATTGTAGAAGACCGAAATGTGTCTTTAATCTTTTATCTCCCCCTCCTGTTTTTCTTGCATGGCTGCACCCATTTTCTTGTCTTCAGCAACAGTAAGCGATACACTACAGTAGCCACACCCTTCCATCACAACCACCCTGCCCAGAGACCCCTGAAAAAATGTGATTGGTCAGGAAGGCGTGTTGTTTAATGACTGATTGTGCCACAATCCAAAGCTAAGCAGCTAACAGCAGCTTGAGGACACATTGGGGGATGGGTCTGCCCTATTTCCCTCTTCCTGTTTACCTCTGATTATTTTATCTAAGCTCATATAGTTCCCCCACCCCTTTTATAGCGCGCTCTCTCTCTCTCTCTCTCTCTCTCTCAAAAACGCACATACACTCACACCTTAAATGTAGTTTCCCGGAGAGCGGGAGAAGGAGGCTGCTGCTTGCTACCACTTGTCTATTTAGACCTGTCGTGGGAGGAGTTGAGCGTCACTGCTTCTCTCTGTTCTCCTTTTTCTCTCTCTACCTCCCTGCGTACTTCCAGAGCTGTGACAGCGGGTGTTACTCGTCTGCCCTTGGGCTTGAAAGTCACCTAAGACCTGTTTCTTCATTGCTAACATCATTCCTCCTTCGAATTCTGCTTATTGCTACTGATACTGACGGACTGTTGCTATGGCGCATGCTGCAGCGAGCATCAAAAAGGCCCGAGTGGAGATGGAACAGGCTCCTGATTTGAAAGCGCTGGAGAAAGCCCGTGAGAAAAGAAGGCGCTCGCGTGAAAGAGCCGAGCGCAGGTGTAAGGTAATGCAGGCGTCAGCATTTCCATCTCACCTTACTTCCACCAGAGCACCGGGGACACGGGCCCTCAAAAACCTCCTCCACCCTTTCATCCAACCATCCATCAACCATCATCCATCAGCACTCAAGTCTGGCTCAAGATGCACCTGCCTGAGAGAGAAGAACACTAGCATTACAACAGGCTACTAGGATGCACTCTTATTTATTTATTTTAGGTCATTTATTTTCATTACTTTGAATAAATTGATTTTTTTTTTATTGACACTATTTAGTGGTTAAAGCCTGTAGTTTTTATTTATACCATTTCAACCCTCTGATGCATGATGTGCACTACAGTTATCATATTTCAGATCTTTAAAAGTAATTTTATTTAACCTTTTCAGTGTGAGGTTACACCCAAACCATAATGTGTGATTATCTTATCCATTATATTTATTAATACTGTAGTTCATGCATCAGAAACATGAATGTCCTTATATTTCATATCTTTCACATCATCTCAGTCTGCACACACACTATATTGGCATTCTAATGCACGCCATCCAGTAATAATTATTGCCTATTTGTTTATGTGATACCTATCTATGATACATATCTTTATGTTTTTGCATCTTTACAGTATCCATAACGTGTTGTGTTGTTGTGTAAAAAAACAAAAGGCTTTATCTGCATGAAGCAAAGAAAGATCATGGACATAGTCCTGTAGTCAGAGCTGCAGTCTATTAGCGCAGACTTGGCACTCAGAAGCAGTGTGTGTTTGGGTGGGTTATCATGCATTCTGAATATGATAGCACAGAGGAGTGTCTGTTTAGGCATCTTTGTGTGAGTGTCTTGGTGTATTTGACTCGGTCTTTAAATAATTACTGGGCCTTTAATTTTTATGCTAAGATTTTTATGCTGTAAAACATGGCCACTTTAACAATAACAACCTAGCAAATACAACGCAAAAATTATAAGCAGTGGGCAAACATGTCCAGAACTGCTATTCATGTTAAAACCAGCTATCCATTTTCTGTTACATAGTTGTAATTCTTGAAATGTTTTGCGAGCAACGCTCTGCTCCACAGGACATCAGTCTTGATGAAATATTGCAATAGTAATTGGTCTAACAAACTGTGTCATAAAGAAGTCAGACAAGTCATTAAAAGGATTAGTGGTGTTCTTTTGAGCAATTGTAATCAGCATAATCGATTTTACAATACACATCACTGAGGAAAGTGAAATGGTGTAAAACACACTGTAGTTTGTGCTTAATGTTGCTCAGAATAAAATGCAGGGTTTGAAATTAACATCTGTCAGTACAATGGTTTCCAAAACTGGACCTTGTGGCACACCAACACTGCACATTTTGCTTGCAACACATGCAGTGTTGGGGTGCCTTCATGACTAGGTTGGGAACCTAGCACTGGTATAGCACTGGTACACTCTCAGAAAAAGGTACAAAATCTATTATTGGGACACCACCCTTTCACTAATTACTAATCCACACTGTACTAATATGTAGCCTACCTGTAATGAACTATGCATTCTTTAGAGATAAATAAGGCATACCTTTTGAAAAGAGTCTGCGCCCCTGATCTATATATAATGACTGGATCGCTCATTGCATTCTAAACTGCCGTCAGGCAGTGAAGCCACCGGAAGTGTTCGATCCGCCATCTTACTATTCCCTACCCACCGAGGACTCCAACGTCTGCGCTACAGGGATTGGTAGTTCCACCAAAGAGTATAGAAGTACCAAGAGGCGAAACTCAATAGACCGCTCCATAGCAACAGTTCCGCCCATGAGCTGACCGCGCCGCCGCCATTTTGGACTGACACCTACACAAAATTAATTCACAAAATTATTCACGAAACAGGTTAGGAGTCCCGTTTTAAATCAAATGATTTGCGAAATGCGCTTTGAAGTAATTTGTTAAACGAAACGATTCACTTACTTGCCTATAAAGACGGATTTATTATGAGATTATTTTTTATGCTTTATCAGAGAAAAAAGTAAATATAAAGATACTGTTTGCCAAGTAGAAGGCTAAAATTTCTGCAAACCCTTTACTTACCCCTATCTGTGTTCTATCCTACATTTTCCTTGTTAAATTAAAAACTTAAGGTCATGAAAGTACCACATACTGTATGATGCTTAGTATTGATTTAATAGAAGCAGAAACAGACATATATTTATTTACAATGTTTTAATTTTTAAATAAAAAAATACAATAAATAAATGGTTAACACACACATTGTAGGGTTAGGTATATATATATATATATCAAGTGCGCACATTTAACAAAACTCTGTAAATAATAGAGAATAAAGTGGTAGTGGAAGATCGTGAGAATAAAATCTAAAAGAGATTGTAAGACATAAGAGAGGAGTACAATAGAAGTGTCAAGGATTTACTGACGAGCTATTTTTCTTGATTAGGCTGAGAGATGTATAAGGATTATCTTATCCTGTTAAATAAGAACACAAGTGATCTCTTTCCTGCACTTTACTGACAACCTTCATCAAGTTTATTGCAGTACAGCTAATTGTTTTTTGCCTGCTTGTGCAATCGCATCTTATAGCGCCTGTCAGCAGGTGTCAGTCAAAAATGACGGCAGCGCCTCCGCAGCACCATCTATAGACTGTTGCCAATATCAGTACAGAGTTTCGCCTCTTGGTACTTCTGTACTTCTATGTCCTAGGTTTTTCGCCCGATTGGAACCAAACCACTGCAGAAGTCTTCTGTGGAAAGTGAATGTTAATAATTATTTTAAAAAAATTGAAATTTCCACTCACATTCGCAATAAACGAAACTTAAGAACATTAAGAACTTATCTCACATGAATCTTAACAATTATCCAAAGTTTCATGAAAATCGGACAATAGGTGGTGCTAGTACAGCTAAAACTGCCTCAAAAACACATTATTTGCATTTATTACACGGCTCTCTGAAATGCTTGATTCTGATTGGTCAGTTGAGACATTTACAGGTTCTTTCTTTTCGAATAAGAACCGCTCCAAAGTAATAACGCATAGCCGGGACTACTTGTGTGTTTAAATCCCTCCGCGCCAACAAAGATTACCGTT
>JAUCNO010001819.1:19908697-19924443 GCA_032353835.1 Enteromius viviparus
CAGTAGGCTAACAGCATACAGCCTGTCAACATGCTTCACTCACATTCAGACATTTTAGTCAGGTATAGTTCGGCGAAGATTCACAATTTTTGTTCTAACACCGTGTATTTTTAGAGCTAGCTTCTACTGGCTGAATGAATTTAATCTGAAATGATAATACCATGACTTCTGTATTATTTAAAGTGGTGTATAAATAAAGGTAAAAGATGACAAACTATTGATTGATGTTTTGTATACTGTATGTTTTTTCTGTAGTTTGGACAGGTCTTACACACCCACTCACCAAAGTTACTATTCAGCAAGACACTATGGGATGATGGAGGATATGATATACAGTAACCAGGTAAAAAAAATTTCATGCATGTATTTTAAAATTGTAAAATATTTTTTACCCTATGGTGGTCTTCAAGAATTAATGTGATTAATTAACAGATTCGTAAACTTAAAAAAAAAAAACTTTTCAAATTCTGCAAATTCTTTTCATTAGTAGATAAAAAAAAAAAAAAAAAAAACTTTATCCATTCTAGGTGTCTTCACTTGGAAGAGAAAATGAAAAGGACTCGTATAACTGGGAAACGGAAAACTTGGACAACATAGCACTTTCCTCAAGCCCTGCTCACTCCGGGTATGGAAAATAACATCACGCTTTCAGTCAGACACATTCATACTTTTACTTGTTACTGATCTTATCAGCATTATCTTGGTACCTTTATATATATATATATATATATATATATATATAACAGTATTTTATTTTTGTATTTTTTTTATAATATGCATACATAATCTGCACAGATTTTTAACAACCCGAAACTTGTAGGGTGCTGCCCTTGAAAGTTACTATATTAGTTCTCACTTACTCTAAGTTCCTCTGTTTTTTAAACTTTATTCTCTCTTTCTGACCTTTTCTCTCTGATGGATGGTATTTTTGATCTTCAGCCATTGTTCTCCGTGTCATGACCATGACAATAGCAGGTGACTGCAACGTGTCATTTGACCTCAGACCTCTTCTGGTCCTTTCATTGTGCATTCTGCACAGGAATCACCTAGTCTGCCATATTCTTGCTATGCCTTTTGGATTATTACCATTTGTAATGTGTGTGTGTGTGTGTGTGTGTGTACATATTTTTTTCCTAAAGATGCTAAAAGGCACTGCAAGTTTGAAGTCATCTGAATGTTATTTGTCATTTCACAAACATTTCTTGAATACTAACACAGTATTTGTCTGTTTCTCATTTGTTTTCAACATCTATGTTTAATCGTGGATTTTGTAATAAGCAACCATTACTGTAACATGTTACTGTAACTTAACATATTATTATTATATAACAATATAATATAATAAAAGAATTGCTTAATTTAAATCTATTAAAGATACATTACTATACAAATTGAGCCATAAATAAAATGAAGGGTGAAAAAAATATATTTGAAAGAACAGCATTAGATTATGCATTTTGTTTTAGGAACATAAAATAATGTGTGATTGTTTTTAGCGCTGACCTGCATTCTGTGAGGGCTGATTTTATAGAGTAAGAAAGCTTGTGTTGGTGTACAGAGATACAGATTAACCAAGTTAACTAGTGAAAATGTGCATTACCATAACCAGCGCAAAAAGTCATTGCATAAGAATTTGAATTCTTGCAAAATCAACATACATATACTTATGTATACATAAAAATATATTCATATGCATAAACAGGGACATTTTTGTTTGCCATGCATGTTGTGTGTCTAGGATTGTATATCCACATTACCAGAAATTTGTGCAGGTGCTGTGTTTGCATGAAAATTAATGTATGTTGTTTTGATAATGTTATCCACCGGGATCTCATGGGTATTTCTATATATTTTACAAAGTGTGGTTCTGTAGTTCTGTAG
This sequence comes from Enteromius viviparus, assembly GCA_032353835.1. Lineage (NCBI taxonomy): Eukaryota > Metazoa > Chordata > Actinopteri > Cypriniformes > Cyprinidae > Enteromius > Enteromius viviparus. The sequence goes on from JAUCNO010001819.1 coordinate 19,910,579, forward strand.
TAAATGTAGTTCTGCCACACATACATTTATTTGCATTTGCATAGACAATAAAATGTACAATATTACCGTATTGACTGCATCTAAAACCATTGCTAATTTATGTATGAAAAACTGTATGGGCATACATATTTACACACCATCATTTATATAAATTGGATTTATGGAATTAATGATTGATATTGTGATTTATGATCATAGAGGGTATGAATTCAGTTGCAGTTGCTCATTACTAACATTTTTGTAATTGTTTAACTATGACTTGCATGTGTTTGCTACACGATACAAAATACACTATGAAAAGCAACTGGGAAAAAGACCAAAAACATAAATAACCCTATTGAATTCAAGATTTTCTTTTAAAGATAATTAGGTTAATTATTTCTAATGACATTTTATATGTTCTTATTATAAACATTGGTTATGTTGAGTAATAGATTTTATATTACAGTTTTAAATATACAAATAACATTTCCATTTAAAATGTTGTCAGTCCATCCATATTGTACATTTCAGCATCTATCCAAACATACAAAAAATGATTTACCTGTAATTGTTGTAATACCCACTTATAAACAATGAGACCAGGCTGGAATATCATGATCCCTTTTGAAGTGATTTGTGATTTCATGACATGCACATGGTTTTAGTTGAAGTGTAATTAATCTGAAGTGACGGTGCAAAAGTTAAAATATATTTTAACATTGTACATCCTCAATGCAGTTTCTTAGTCAGCTTCATGGTGGATGCCCGTGGAGGTGCCATGCGTGGATGCCGCCACAATGGTCTACGACTGATCATCCCACCGCGGAAATGCAGTGCCCCTACTCGAGTCACCTGTAGACTGGTGAAAAGGCACCGTCTGGCAACCATGCCCCCCATGGTAGAGGGTGATGGTCTAGCTAGCAGGCTGATTGAAGTTGGACCTTCTGGAGCTCAGTTCCTTGGGTAAGCAGCTGTTGGTTTGAGTTTGTTTGGCAGAGTACCAGACACAAAAATGTATTAAGATTTCAGTGTCTTACTGCTAACTGCTTGAAACTCTTTTTATATTGACTATTAAATTATCAGAATATGATATGCTGACTTTTAATAAATGCTCTAAGTAGTCTGGAAACACTACTTTTATGTAATACTGAAACATACTGTGCTTAGAATTAAAATTAATACATATTACTGCTGAAAGGAAGAAAAGGTAGAAGATACTGAAAGGTGGTGCTGGGGTGGAGGATGGTAAATGGCAAACAGTACTGAGTTAAATCAGGTTGGGGTGGAAATAAATAAGTTTACTTAGAAAGGAAAGAGATATTGATTTACTGTGTTAATAATGTTAATAATATTCAAAGGGAGCAGTTTAAACAGTGGTTTAATGAAATATTGCACAATGTTGTTATGGACTTGTTTGCTGCTTTTTATTACTCACCTCCTATCAAATGACTGATGATGCTCCTGCATTTATGTAAGGTTGTAACACCTTAAGCTTTGTTAACTATAATTTTATTATTAATTTATTTTGCTAGATTGCTTTCAGTTAAATTCATTGTACCTGCAAAATTAATCCTTCTTAAATTGCTCCATGATTATATGTTTTTCCCTTGCTGACTAACAATTAATGAATGGATATCTACATACAGTGCAAGTATAGGGCTGTGCTTTTGTTCCACATCCCTATATAGAATCTATTTGAGGAACAGCCTATAATAAACAACCATAGTGGGCATTTAATTCAATAATCCCCCTCAGTGGCATGTACACTCAACAGGTAGTCGCTAAAGAATAGCTATGCAACTGTCGCTGTTGCATTAAATAAAGTACTCAATCTTGCCAAAATATTATATTTGCACCATATTCCATTCATCCATGTGATGAATTCTCCACATATTAGCCTCCCTTTTGTGCTGGATGTGCTCTTTGTAGCTTTCCTCCTCCCCTTTGGGAGGAAGAGCACTTCCTTAATTCTTTGGTCTCCAGACAACCATGGGAAAAACAGAACAGAAAAGACCAAAATCATCACAGCGTTGAGAAGGTTACGATGTAGCCGAGTTCACTTGTTGCCCAGCGCTCAATTGCACACGACTCTTTCCATGGGGACCCCTAGGCAAAAGTTTGACACAACAGCAAAGTCACTGTAAATGTCTTTATTCTGGGGGACACCACTGTTGATATGTTTTTGTTATGCATCAGCTGCCCAAAACCGTTCTCCATTCTGAAAATTAGATAATACTTTTGATATACACCTGATATAATACTCCTTGATATGTTAGTATATTATAATAATATATGCAAAAACATAATTTAGTAATAAACCTAATTAAGCTTTCATATTAAGATATTATATTAAAATATAAATATTTTTTGACTGGTTTTGTGGTCCAGGGTCCACAATATTTGAATACAAATAAAATGCCAAGTGAAGACTAGCATGAACATGCTAGTATGATGATGCAAATAAATAGTTGAAAAAATGTAGTAATGACCATTTTGACTGTTTCGGATTAGTTTGGAAAATTTACTTTTTTGAAAATATTTTTATTGATGTTGTTCTCCCATGACAGAAAGAGTTTTGTATGTAACCTTGTATGTATGGCCTTAAGAAACTAAACTAGGAAATAATTATTATATTAGTTGCTTATTATCACCAACCAACAAAAAAATACATTGTTTATTTACAAAATTCTAGCATTTGATATGAGGCATACGGTATGTATTGCAAAGAATCAACATATTTTACAGTTGAAAACCTTAAGTGCAAAATCTTTTTAAAAGGGGAATGTACTCTAACTAAAAACAAAGAGGAAATTACAATTTTCTGGCTTTTCTATTCTAAATGGAAATGGATCTACACAGAAAACTCTATTCTCTCTTTTCTCACTGCTGCTATTGGATGACAGTAAGCTCCATCTCCCTACCTCTCCGCCCCCTTTGAATGAGGGTGAGAGTTTGGTTAGTCGCATTCTGCAACTGGGCCCACCAGGGACAAAATTTCTGGGGTAGGAGTGACACAAAAAACAACCAATGAATGCCAATTCCACATCCCACTTTCTCCTTTTACACTATCTTTCTTTTTTTTAATTGTGTTTGGTTGTATTCTCCTTTCATTGTGAAGTGTTCCTGTATAGTATGTACCGTACAGTAGGTGCACCCTAGTGTCATTTTCTTTTTTTTTTCCTTAATTTTAGTCTTGATTACTCATGATTGTTTCCAAACTTGTTGAAACTGATTAACAAATTGTGGTTATACTTGTCGGTATACTACTCTATCAAAATTTCGCAGGTTTGGGAAATTCATTTTCAAAACAATATTCCCAAGACATACTATTTGTAGTGATTGTCATATTTGTAGTGAAATGTGTTGTTTGAAATCGTGTTTATTTTAGCTCCTTTATGAATGTTTGTACCCAGCTTTTTGCGCTCATCTTTTCTTTTTTTGCCATTTGCTGAGCTACTTTTGTTGCAGCATGAATTTCAGTGGTTTTGTGCATTTTTAGGTATCAACATAAATAGGAATATTGTTATATGTGGCAGGTACGTATGTTGTAGTATATTTGTGATGGTTTTCACTCATTTAGGCTCTAGTCTAGTAGGGATGCCCAGTAGAATTTTAATCAAGTACTTGACAAGGACTTGATATCTGGGCAAATCAAGGTGTTTCAACATTGAAATTGAAAAAAATTGAAAGCCATGTCCAGTTGCTTTTCATAAACTTTCTTTTTTAATTTTTTTTTTTAATGTTTGTTTTTAAACATTCTATATAATACTCATTAATTATATATAGCCTACATGATATAAACTTTATTAGATCCAGCTGATATTTTTTACCATTACCATTAACTAGAGAAAAGTAAATATCTCATTCCTGTTCCTGAATATTATTTTACCAATTGCTTTACTGTAATGTGTTTATAACATGATGATATGGTAGATATATAGTTTGTATTTAAATATAGAAATTCATAACACATAATCACACACACTTACACGCTTTTATGAATAACATTATTTAAATATTTGCTTCATGTTAGGCCGGTGATTGTGGAGATCCCTCACTTTGCGGCTCTAAGAGGAAAAGAGAGGGAGCTGGTGATCTTACGCAGTGAAACGGGAGAGAGTTGGAAAGAGCATCATTGTGAGTACACAGAAGAAGAGCTCAACCAGATCCTCAACGGCATGGATGAGAGTAAGAAAAACAAAACACATTACTTACATAAAAGCATATTGTGAATATGACCAATACAAAGTATAACCTTACTTCTTTCTAACATAGCCACGCAGTCACTACACAATACACAGCTGAATGGTCCCTGCCTAATAGGCTGCTCTATACATGCACAAATTATTATTATTATTATTATTTTTTTTTAGGACTGGACCCACCAGAAGAGTTGGAGAAAAAGCGAATCTGTCGCATTATCACTCGGGACTTTCCACAGTATTTTGCTGTGGTGTCACGAATCAAGCAGGACAGTAATCTCATTGGTCCAGAAGGTGGTGTTCTGAGTAGCACAGTGGTTCCACAAGTACAGGCTGTCTTCCCAGAGGGAGCTCTCACTAAACGCATCCGTGTTGGCCTCCAGGTAGCATGGAGATTAAATACAAAAATATTACATGCAGAATTATAATGTACACTGCTGTATTTTAGCCACAATATATAAATACATTTTGAATAAATGACAGTGAGATACAGTGTGTCACTTTACATTATTAATTTGTTCTGAACCTATCATTATGGTAGTTTTATTGATTATTGCCTTTGCTTTTTGGCCAGGCTCAACCAATGAGTGTTGATGTAGTGAGGAAGAATTTGGGTAATAAAGCCACATTCAGCCCTATAGTCACTCTGGAACCCCGGAGGAGGAAATTCCATAAACCTATAACCATGACCATCCCTGTCCCGAAAAGCTCTGCTGACCCAATCCTAGGTGGCTTTGGAGGTGGAGATACTCCTACATTGCGGTTGCTATGCAGCATCACAGGTAAGAAAATATACAGGAATATACAGAAACCAAACCAAATGATTTTTGTTCTGTAGGTAGCACAATATGCATTAAAGGGTTACTCCAACCCAAAATTAACATATTGTCATTAAACCCGTGGTTCCAAACCCATAAAAGCTTTGTTTATCTTCAGAACACAATTTAAGAAAACCAGGGGCTTTTGACTGTCTACTACTTTGACTGCCAAAGAATGAATACGGTCAAGGCCAAGAAAAGTATGAAAAACATTATTTGATCCCACTTTATATTAGCTGGCCTTAACTACTACATTTAAATGAATCATTGGATACAGTGCACTTATTGTGTACATACATTTTTTTTAAATACCTATATGTACCTATATTATTTATATGTACCTACAATACCTGTATTTAGGAAGTTAATTTCTGTACATATATTTATAATTACACTGCTGACCCAACATTTAAACCTTAATTCACCCTTAAACCTAGCCCTTTCCCAACTCAAAAGCAGCATGGCAAAAAATGACAATGTCTTTCATACTTTTCTAAGCCTTGATAGTTTTCATTCTTTGGCAGTCAAAGAGACAATGACATGTCTCTCTGCTTTCATCTAAAATATCTTAAATTGTGTTCCAAAGATAAATTACGCTTTGACGGGTTTGCAACGACATGTGATTAATGACAAAAGTTTCATTTTTTTGCTGGAGTAAATTTTTTAATGGTGTATAAGGTTTTGTGTAGCATTGGTTTAGTCATGTAGAGCCTAGAATAATCTACTTGCACTGAGATTAATGATGTACTTCTGATTTTAAATTGAATGACTGAACAGTTTCTTATGTATATTTGACATTTTTGTTGTAGTTCCTGAATCTTTCTAAAAAATTTTAAAGTCTAAACATTTTTACAAAAGAGAAAAGTATTTTAAAAGTATTTTAAAATGTACATGATATGAAAAAATAAATATAAGAGGACAAACCAGGATCAAAGATCAAGAACCATAAAAGTTGTTACTAAATTTAAAAACATGTTTGGATTTTGTAACCAAAGACAAATGTTGCATGTTTAGGTGGGACCACTCCTGCTCAGTGGGAGGATATCACTGGGACTACACCATTAACATTCACCAATGACTGTGTGTCTTTCACCACAAACGTGTCTGCCAGGTATTTTCTCTGCAAGCATTGCCTGGTAGAGCATTACTCAATATATGTGCATATACTATTATGTCTTTTTGAATGAAAAAATACAAAACAAGGTTATCCTCTGTGCAGCCCACAAAGAAACAAACAATAAATAAATTAAATAATTTATTAAAATAATCACTAATATCTCCTATATTTTCTTTATCAGATTCTGGCTTATAGACTGCAGGCAGATGCAGGAGTCGGTGAACTTTTCCACTCAGGTGTATCGTGAGATCATCTGTGTACCTTACATGGCCAAATTCGTCATCTTTGCCAAAACACATGACCCTATTGAGGCTCGGCTGCGCTGTTTCTGTATGACTGATGATAAAATGGACAAAACTTTGGAGCAGCAAGAAAACTTTACAGAAGTGGCACGTAGCCGAGATGTGGAGGTGAGTCTTGGCTATTGCTACACTGGATTCTTGTTAATATACTTCAGTGCATTAGATTTTCTAAACAAGTGGTTCCTAACCAATTGTCCTTGAATAGTAATTGTTTGGGAGTTTCATTTGAATGAAATTATTTTAATTATACACATATTTTATTCACATTATTATAGTAAAAAAGGTTTATGTGATTAAAGCTGGAAAGACTACATCAAATGAATGGAGAAGTTATTGTTAGATGGTTCTGTCAGCTGGTTGTATATGTGTATACATATACAAAACATATATATATATATACAGACTGTTTTCAGTGATTTTTTTCACCATAAGTGATGTTGATAAACAAATTTCGGGAGGAGCACGCACGTATAATCAGCCACGGCTGACTCCTGCATTTCCTCAATCAGCTTATTTCGTCCCAACCAATCAAATCTAAATGCCTCCACCTTAAATAAGCTTGTTTTCTTCCTTTACGTATCTCTTTTAGGCATCCCTCCTCCTCCCCTTCTCCGACTTCGTTTCGCACCTTCCTCTACAGGGGGGCATGCGGGGTCCAAGCTCTGCCCTCGCTAGGGTTCAAACTAATAGGGCTTGGCCAACCTCTGCTTGGAGACAGCCTTCCCTTTCTGCTGACCTCCGTAACAGACAAAAAGCTGCTCAGAGCTTCTGAAGCTGGGTGTGGTCCACGTACAAGTGCAATGCTCTGACGAGACACAGCAACACCAAGGCTGAATCCGCCTCCTTTGAGGGCACTGCTTGCAGGTTCATCTCCTGATCCCTGAAGGGTGTGGTGGAAACCTATGGTAGGCCAGGGTCTCAAGACTACGTGAGAGTAGGCCGGCCCAAACACAAGGCACTCTTCGCTTACCGAAAATGCTTGGAGGTACCCGACCCTCTTGATGTAAGTAAGCGCGGTCAGAAGCGCTGTCGTAAGAGACAGGTATTTAAGCTCAACAACTTTACTCAGTAAAGGGACCCCTCTGAAGGCCTGCTAGCACAACAGAGAGTTTCCAGGAGGGTATCAGTGGTGATTTTGGAGAGTTTAACCTCCTTGCGCCCCTCAAGAACCTCACAACGTGATCATGCTTTCCAATGGAGTGGCCATTCACTGCATCATGAATGCTTTTCTTGCAGGAAGGAAAGCACTACTCCAATCGTGCATGATCGGGGTTCTCCGCACGAATAGAACACCAATCAGCGAACAGACTCCACTTCAAGTCATTAGTTGCTTCGTAGAGAGGGCTCTTGCCTGAAGGATAGTGTTTACCACCACCGGTGGCAGAGCACTTGGAGCACTGGAGAGAATTTGCTCTTTTCCCAGTTGACTCGAAGCCCCAACTGGCTGAGTTGCTGAAGTACCACTGTGTTCGCACAACTCTTCTCAAGATTGGGCCATGATGAACCAGTCGTTGAGGTAGTTGAGGATCCGGAAGCCCACTTCCCTTAACGGGGCAAGGGCGGCCTCCACGGTCTTCATAAAGACTCATGGTGACAGGGAGAGCCCGAAGAGGAGGACCCTGTACTGCCGTGCTTGACCCTCGAACGCAAACTGTAGAAATGGTCTGTGTCGAGGAAGAACCAAGACATGGAAGTAAGCATCCTTCATGTCGACCGCTGCAAACCAATCTTGGAGCTGAACGCATTTAATAATGCGTTTCTTTGTCAACATTCTGAACGGCAGCCTGTGTAAGGTGTGGTTTAGAGCTTGCAGGTCCAAGATGTGCCTGAGGCCACCACCCTTCTTTGGCACAATGAATTAAAGGTTGTAAAACCCTGCCTTAATCTCGGCTTGAGGGACCGGCATCCTTTGCCAGGAGGACACAATCTACTTGCGCAGTACAGAGGCGTCTCGGGCTGCCACCAGTCCCAAGCACGCAACTGAATCTGGGTGGACGCCGGGCGAACTAAATCGCATAGCCGAACCGGATCAGCCTGATGAGCCACCTTGACGGGCTGGGAATCTCGACGCTGCAGCCTCGACAATGTCTCAGCACTCAGCGGGGCCGCCGATGCAGTACTTCTCGGTGTCCTTCATTTCAGTCAGGCTGAGCCACAAATAGTGCTCCTGGGCTACCAGAGTGGACATCACCTTCCCGAGGGACCATGCCGTGACCTTCGGTCGGTCACCGAGCACAGCTCCTGCATCAACCCCGGGTCGGTACTTCCCTCGTCGAGCTCTTTAAGTGCCTTGGCCTGATGGACCTGCAGGATGGCCATGGCATAAAGAGTTGAAGCAGCCTGCCCGGCCACACTATAGGCTTTGGCAGTCAGCACTGCCGTGGCTCTACAGGGACCGGACTGGAGGCGAGGGCGATTCTGCCAGGTGACGGCGCTGTGCAGGCACAAGTGCACCGCAACCGCATGTTCAACCTGAGGAATGCTCTCGTAACCCTTGGCTGCTCCGTCGTCGAGTGTAGTGAGGACGGAGGAGGAAGACGAGTGGGTTCGGGCTGTAAGAGGAGCCATCCAGGACTTTGTTACCTCCTCATGCACCTCGGGGACGAAAGGCACTGGGGTCGTACGTGGCTGAGAGCCACGGCCTGACCCCAGAAACCAATCATCCAGCCGAGAGCACTCAGGGCTGGGAGGCTTTGACACCTCCAGTCCGATGCTCTCGGCTGCACAAGGAAGCATGGTAATCCTCTCCCAGTGCCCGAAGGCGGCAGCTAGGCTGAATCTTCATCCTCGCCAGATGAAAACCCATCCCAGATGCTGTGATTGACATTCAATCCTCCAAACGGTCCACCGAATGAAATGTGAGGGCCACCCGTGGACGGTCCAGACAAATCATCGGCAAACTGCACGGGGCAGTCCCTGCGAGAGGTGAGGGAGGCCCGTGAGGACACTTACCTGGCGGGGAAGCTCTCACATTACTTAAGTCAGCACCTGCTCTCACCGCTGAGTCAACGCCGGAATCAGTGAACTCGACGCGGGGAGCTGATGTCGATTCACTCGCAGTGAAAGTTTCTAGCAATGCATTTTATTTCACAGACACAACCTGCACAAACCATTTAATAATTCATTTAGAGTGGAAAACTAAAGATTGGGGCAAAGTTTGTGAGGCTTGTGACTGTCCTATTGGCTGCCAAGTGAATTACACTGTCAAGTGTAATTCTTTTAATGTAGACTAGACTAACTACAGTAGATGACTTGTTCTGGTTCTAACCAGTTAGACACTGTCTTTAGTTTAGGGTGTAGCCAAGATTGTTCTTCTCCCCTCACATGAATCGGCATGTTATTTCTCAGTCACATTGTTCCTGTTTGTCACGCTCTTGCTGTGTATAATCTAGTAATGATTTATCATTTAGATCATTTAGAAAATGTTTTTATAATCACCCACACACGTTTTAATTCATTTTTAACAAAAATACTATTTTATGTGTCGTTATAGGTATTAGAAGGTAAACCAATCTATGTAGACTGTTTCGGAAACCTAGTTCCTCTAACAAAAAGTGGCCAGCATCATGTCTTCAGCTTCTATGCCTTTAAAGAGAATCGACTGGCTCTTTTTATCAAAGTAAGTCAACTGTTGTATATATTGAAGAATTAGAATTGCTTTCATACAGTGGTTTAACTGCACATTTTGGTGAATTACTTGTAGATACGAGACAACACTCAAGAGCCTTGTGGACGTTTGTCCTTCACAAAAGAGCCAAGATCTTATAGGACTTTGACTCATAGTGCAGTATGCAATTTAAACATCACCCTACCAGCTTACTCAAAGGTAAGTTCCTGCCTTATGGTATTACTGACATTACAGTGTGGCAAAATGCACTGTCCAGTGAAAATTCATTTCCATTTCTTTTATTATTGTTTGTTTTGTCAGCTTTTATGGCAAGTTTGCGTGCATCATGCTAATTCTGTTGCTTTTACATGATTGTTTTTGGCCGCAATATCAAACTTTATAAACTTTAACATGTAAATAACTTATAGTTGAAGCACCAAAACTTACAAGTCTATTACGCAACTTATTTCTGGGGTTATTTAGAAATTCTTTAGGGCCATCTTTTCCTTCTATTTATTTATTTTTTCTTAATTTAATATTACAGTATATTGGGGTTAAAACTGATAAATGCTTTATGCATTTCTGTTGCACTTAACCCCTGTCACACCTCACTGGCTGGCCTCAGACATGTTCTGTTGCTGTGATAACTGCTTTGCCTGCTCTCTCTGTCCCCTTCTGTCTTTCTTGTACTTCTGTCCTTTCTATCTTCTGGTGCTCTCTTCCTCTTTTGCTGCTTTTTGCTCCTCAAAGGAATCAGATTCAGAACAAGAACCTGATGAGGAGGTAACTGCAATTTTGCTCTTTAATTAACAAAATTTCCTTTGCTTTCCACCATGATCTCAGTTCAAAAATCAAGTCTGCACTCTCGCCTGCTTTAATTATTATTAGTAGCACTAGTAGTGTGTAAGTGCACAGTGATGAGTTAATGTGTGAACATTCACCCGCTTCGGATGTTATCCCTCGATTGAATGGGCTGTTATCAGTCGTTATCAGCCCATTCATATGGGTCAGTAGGGGCCTGCTGCACCTACTGGTAGGCTTAGAAGGCTGTTATCATCCATAGGACTACTGGGCACGCGCACAACAATCGAACATTTTTTTTCTAACACTTTACATCAATAATACTGTTTATCTATCATGGTAAAGGGTAGGTATTAGGGTTGGGGTAGGTGTAGACGCTAAATAAACACAATCTAATTGCTAGAACAATTATTTTCATTTTAAGTTTTACCAGTAGGTGCAGCAGGCCCCTACTGACCCATATGAATAGGCTAATAACAGTCCATTCAAATCGCGTGAAATCGCGTGATAACTTCAGAATCATTTGGCTGTTCTCTTTCCTTGTCCCTCAAGAGGCTCCCACTCACTGTCAGGATGATGAGCATAAAAAATATATTTTAAATAACATAAACATAACATGAACCAAGGGCGTGGTTATAATATAAATAAGAAAACTTTCCCAAAATCCAGTCCCTGTGATTTATGTTAAAACCATACATCTCTAAGACAGTTTGTTTCTGGGGCTTTCAATCCTTCCAAACATCTCTGAGCCAAGAGTCTTACTGTCGAACACAAGCAGCTGTTTAGAGAAAAGCAGGATAGCCAGAGGCACAACCAGAGAATGCAAATCTCACAAAAACACTGGCACAGCACCTAGACAAACATCTGTGATGGGGCGCTGTCACACTTCGTCTGTGCAGTGGAGGAGGAATCCCAACTCCTTTAAAACTGTCTCTGTTTTAGGCTCATCTCGCTCCGGCTAATCCAGCCTGACAGTGTAGATTGCCCATAACCACTATGCTAGAGTATATGCAAAACAAACATGCCCTTCTTCAGTCATTGGATTGCAAGTCAAACATCTTGAAATGGTGGAATTCTTGATTAAGACTCCGGGACAGGATAATTAGCCCTGCAGAGAAAATACCAAGTAACCTTTTGATGTTTGCAAATAGCTTGTTTTATATTCACAGGTTCTCGGGTTTGTAAAGCAACGCATATGATAATTATCACTTGTGAAATTAGTGAGTCTGAAATAGATGAAAAGAGGTAATGCACAAAGCTAATGTACTTTTTTACAGTTGTATGAACAATTGTTCAGATCAGCTGTTTAGACAAAGGTTCTGCAGGGAGTCCCCCAATTATTGTTTTGAACTACAAAAAAAAAAGCTGAAGTGAAGAAGGCAATTGTTTTATTGTTCCTCCCACATTGAAAATGAATATCAAATTAAAATAAAATGTCTTAGTTCACAGCAGGAGAATGGGTGGATGGATAGTTAAAATTTGAAGTATGCTAACATTTAAAAGTTTGAGGTTCCTGGGTTTATTTGTTTAATGCCTCATTCTAAAAAAATCAGTTTTTTTCATTGCTGGCATAATTTACTTTTTTAAAATATATTCAAATAAAACACTATCATTGTAAACTGAAATTTAAATGTAAGTTTTACTGTGCTTAGCTATATATACTCGTGTTTAGCATAAGAGATTTGCAAAACCATCTGAAAATATTACCCTATTAATAAACCAAACTATTGACTACTTTTCCCTTGATACATTTCTAATTTGCTGCTTATTGGTTAATCAGGTTGTTGTTAAGTTTAGGTGTTGGGTAAGGATTAGGAATGTAGAATAAGATCATGTACTGTGGATTAAGGCATTAATATGTGCTTAATTAGGACTAATAAATGGCTGAATATAATATGCTAATAAGCAACCAATAGGTGAAAAAAGATGTTACCAAACGTTTTAATAGAAGTATAGTTAAAGTATATGTAATGAAGTATTTAAATGCATTAATATTACACTATACATCTGCTATCTTAGATTAACCTTTAAGTTAACCAGTTAAAATTAAATGTATTACAGAACAGCGGTCGTTCTGTAAAAGGTGGAAGTATGTTTTGCATACTGTAAATATTGTATTATCTGTAAGATAATTATATTGCAATGTTATGCTAGAATTTCTTTGCCATTTTTATTTGAAGTCTTGCCTTGAAAGCAACAATGATAGCAAAGTCTAGGCAGAGATGATTAGACTAACCTGAGACTGGCAAAAAAAGAAAAGAAAAATGATTCAGCAAATAAAAGCTCTCTTTTAGAAGCAGAATAGCGTGTATTAATGCAGGAAATGATGACAGCTGGTAATGAGCGCTTCCTGCGTTCTACAGCATTTGACAACTGTGCCTGGAATACAAATGCAGTAGAAGTGTACAAGCTGTTCTAAAGGTTTATGGACTGTTTTTTAACCAGGCAGTGCAATCTCAAAAATATTCATAATAGGAAATGACATTTATGGTGACAAAAAGTACAATAAATGCACAGATACAGTGCTTTGATGAACAACTCAATTGGCTTCATTAATGCACTGAAATCCTCCACCTGTCGCTGCCTTCTCACTCTTCCTGTGGGGCACATTACATTCAAATTAAATTTACGTAATTTCTAACATAAAAATATGTTTATCTTTTTTTTTTCTTTTTTTTTGCCATGTTTTGAAATAAAATATTTGTACTACAAATATAAATCAATAAAATGGGGCCACATACTGTACCACGATAAATCATAATGTCGATGAAAAAAAAAATCGATGTCTCCACTAATTCAATGCATGTTTATTTTATTTAATTAACTGTTATACTAGAAAGTCAACCTAATAACATAGAATAATAAAAATCCACCTCATCATCACTGGTAGTACTGTACATTTCTTCAAATTTCCATAGAATACAGATTATAATAATTATAATCATTAATTATGTATAAACAGTAGGGGTGGGACGATACAGGTAACTCACGATTCAATTCTGTGGCGATATATGGCCCACGATAATGATAATATCG
>JAUCNO010001819.1:19924543-19946806 GCA_032353835.1 Enteromius viviparus
CGCGTCGGGTCCTGATCACACTGTCGGGGCTTATTTCTGCGATAACTACCGGCTGCCTGTACATTATCCCTTACATATGAGAAACAAAAGCACCCATTTTATAATGAATTTATGAATGAATGAATTTATAATGAATTTACTCTCTTTAGGCCAATGGTTTAAAATGAATAGTTTACCCAAAAGTTAACATTCAACCTCATGCTGTGTCATCCAAGATGTAAATGGGTTTGGAACAGTTTTAGAGGAATTTAGCATTACATAACATGTATCAACTCTAAGTCTATCATTTAAGGTCTTGTGAAGTAAAAAGCTGCATGCATGTAAGAGGTAAATAAATCCTTTATTAAGGCATTTTAACTTTAAACCATTGCTTCTAGCCATAATCTATAATAACACTTCCTCCAGTGAAACAGTTTAGAATTCTATTTGTTTAGAATTTTTTTAACTGTTTTTGCTTGTATACTGTGTTTGATCTTTAGGAATTTCTCTCCTGATGTAGTCACAATGCCCTTTTCACTGGAGAAAGTAATATTATGGATAAAGCTGGTTAAAACAGTAAAACAGTGAATTAGGAATTTACTACAAACATGCAGGGATTCGCTTGAAAAGACATTTATTGATGGGCTGGAGTTGTATGGATTACTTGTGGATTATTATTTTTTAAGGAAATTTATGATTATATATATATATATATATTTTTTTTTTTTTTTTCATTTTTGGTGAACTATTCTTTTAGATCCTGGTCCTGGGGACCTATTGCTCTGCATGTTTTTATATGTCTCTCTTATGTCTCACACAGTTTAGATCGGCTCTCTGAGTTCTAAATCAAATATGTTAAATAATGGAAAACAAATTATATTAGTAACTGTAGCTTTCCTTTTTCATATTAGTATTATTCTGATCATAACAGAGGGAAAGTTTATTGAATAATCACTTTTTATGCACAATGTGAATTTCATTCATACTGTGGTGATGTTTGTTTTCAACTGTTTTAGAGCCCTATTCCCTTCATTACAAAATAACAATCTGCAAAGCAAATTATGATTTCCATCTAAATCTGTATGAGTCATCCTCATTAGTACCTTTTTAGTGCCTTCGTTTAATAAGCCAGCCTAGCAAGAAGCCTTCCTCTCTTTATGTGCTGTAGGAATGTACAAAAAACTGAAGTGGGCATATAATATAAATCTGTATTTAAACTAGTGATTGCCCATTTTGTATTTATTTATTTATTCATTAGATGTGTGGCTTTATCAGTTGGATCTTAACATTGAATAGTTTGCTTATGATTATTGCTTTAGAGAGTATCAAATCACCACACTATGTAATGTGACGTATAGTACATAGGCCTAAATTAGGTTTAAGTTTAGTTGCAAGTTAAATTTAGAATCCAGATCTATTACTTACAATAACATGTTAGTTTACTAAGGAAATAACAGCTTAACTTACATAGAGTATTTTTAATGCTGCCTTGTGTGTGTGAATGATTTTTCAGAACTTCTCTTTGTTTAACACTATTCATCATTGCCACTACTAATATATATAAAACACTTTCAGTATTGATAAAAAAAACTTTAAACCATTATGTTTCTTAAACTTTAAACTGCTTATATTGTTGTTTTTTAATGAATTTATTTTTCATATTTTAAAAACACATTTATTTTTTACTGTTATTCCATTTTAGTTATCACTGGCTTTCTTAAAAAAATTGTTTTGCTGAGTTTAGTTTTATAAAGTTCTCTCTTTCTTTTTCTCTCTCTGTCTTTCTTCTGTAGACATGAGTTATATATGAGCAATGTCTACTTGGTGTCATTGTTTTTGAGTACACGTCCCAGTGTTTGGGTTGGCGTATTTTCGTCTCCCTTTTTAATTATCACATTAGTTTGTGTTTTTGTTTGTGTGTGAAAGTGCTGTTTAACCAAAAGTGAATAAGCAAGTTTCCTGCTTATTTTTCTGTTGTCTTTAAGATTTGGTTAGTATTTGCTTTGCAGTTGTTATTCTCCCATGAGTCCAGTAGACTCTCCACCACTCATTATCCCACAATCCATTTAGCTTTTTTTGTCATCTTGATGCCCTCTGGTCCTTGAAACATGAATTTATCCCTTATCTCCTTTTCCAATCTCTGTCCCTTTAATTTAAATTTTGGTTAATTTGCTCCTTAAATGTCATCCAAATGGAAGATGATGAAGACAATGAAACAACTGAAACATCCTTCCTGAAAACACAATTGATCCGAGACTCCCCTGCCCTTGCAAGTCCAGATTTACTCTCTGAAGTGTCAGAGATGAAACAAGACCTTATCAAAATGACTGCTATTCTGACTACTGATTCCTCAGAGAAAGCGGGTCCCATACAAGGAGATTATTTAGATAAGGGGGTGGAGGAGGTGTCAGCAGAGCCTTTTGAGATCATGGAAAAAGTGAAAGAGGACTTGGAGAAAGTTAGTGAAATTTTGAGAAGTGGAACATGTGACAAGGAAGAGTCTGCAAAAACAGACAGCCGTCCATATAGGAAGGATGAGGGATGGGTTCTACTTACAGAAAGTGAAATCGAAGAGGCAAAAATGATGGCTGCCTTTGAATCTCAAGAATCCCTTCTAAAGGAAGTTCGAGTCAACAGAGGATCACAGAGACCAAAAGGTGCTAGGGACAGGCCTGGCATACAGACTGTTCCCAGTGGTGAAGTTAAGGAATACTTATTGGATGTGTCTGATACATCTAGGCTTGCATCCCAAGAGTCTCCATCACAGCAAAGGTTCACTGAGGTTGTTCTGCGTAGAGGTGGTCGGAAAATAGTCCCTACAGTGGCAAAAGACACTAAGGCCCATACAACAGATGTAAAAAAGCCAATCAGAAGAAAAGGGCCTCAAGGACACACAGATGAAACACAGTCATCTAGCACAAAACAAATTATTGTAAGCAAAAGCACTGGGATGCCTTTAGAAGGTGATGCCTTTCTACCCATCCCTGGAGACCAAAACAAGTCTCCTGTTTCACCTGTGGTTGAGGAGACACCGATCGGTTCCATTAAAGAGAAGGTTAAGGCTCTTCAAAAGAAAGTAGAGGAAGAACAAAAAGGTCAGAAAAAACAAAAACCTCCAAATAAAGCAGCCGAAGCAAAAGCATCTTCTGTTGTCAAAGATCAAAAAACATCAGGCCTAAAAAAACAGACTTCTTCACAACAGAAACAAACACATTCTAGGTCAACAAGCTCTGAGCCTGGTAAACTAGAAGAAACCATGTCTGTAAGAGAACTAATGAGAGCATTTCAAACTGGCCAAGATCCCTCAAAAAGAAAGTCTGGGCTCTTTGAGCATAAAGGACCTTCTAAAACAGAAGGCACAACAGTGAGTAAACCAGAGGCTGTGCTCACAAAGTCACAATGTCTTCCCCAAGCAAGCAATGTCTACCCCAAACAATATGAGGACATTAAAGAAGATACAAAAACAAGACAAAAGCGACATCAACTTCCAGGGGAAAAGAGTGGTAAGGCTGTGGTTTCTGGAATAGTGTCAGCAGGTCCTTTTACTCACTCAAGCATGACAACAGCAATTCCTCAAAATTTGTCAGAACAGTACAAAGATCTTTTGCCTGACAATGGTACAGAGAACAGTGCATTTGATGACATTAGACATGAAGCATTGGTTGAATCGCCCAGTGCCAGCCTTGCTGAAGTGGAAGCCCCATTGAGTTCTGAGGAAAGTTACAAACATGAGGGCATGGCTGAGACTCCAGAAACAAGTCCAGAGAGCCTCTCATTATCCCCGAAAAAGCAAGCTCAGTCTATACTTGCAAAGACCTCAAAATCAGTAGCAGACACCCCTAAAATCAAGACAAGTAAAGTATCTGTTTCCTTTTCTACTGAGATGAAGACAACTAATGAACAGGCATCTGAAGCTAAAATTCATCATCCAGAATTGAACAAAGCAGTGGATGAACCAGCAAAAAGTGAGTCTATGTCTATTCCTCATGGAAATAGGGTGAACTTTGAGGGTGAACAAAATTCTGTTGATAAGGACATTGTTTCTGTGTCATCCAAGCCATCTAAATTTCGAAAACTGACAAAAAGAACATCTGAAACACTAGAGAGTTTTCTAAGCGATGAGGAATCCTTTGATGGTCAACCACTACCAACCTCTGCTGACTCCCTGGCCTCAAGGGCAGCTCCACAGGATCATGGTGGTTTAGTGCTACCTCTTAGACACCAAGATTCAGAGAACCTTAGTCCAGTAGCTGATGACTCTTTTACTATTAGCCACAAGGACTCTTTAGAGGGTAGTCCCTTGATGGAAGACAATTCTTCCCATAAAACCCCAGACTCTATTGAGCCTAGTCCAACTAAAGAATCCCCGTGTCGTGACTCTTTAGAAAGCAGCCCTGTAGAGATGAAAACCAACCTGGCTTTTCCACCTTCAGTAGAACAACCCAGTGTGACCACAGGGCCCCTGACATCCTCCAAAGCCCCTGAAATCCCCCCAGACAATTTGCGTAGTAGAATGCTCAAAGAACAGGAGGGTTATGCCGACGATGACAGTTGTGAGCAGACGTCCCTGATGACAAGTTCGGGTAAGAGTCCTCTCTCACCTGACACACCAAGTTCTGAAGAGGTAAGTTATGAGGTCAATCCCAAAACCCCAGACCCCATGGTCCTGATTGTTCCCTTTAAGCCATCAGTAATCCCAGCGGAGACAGTAGAAGATGATGAGTTGAAGTGTGGCATGACACAGAGGAAAATTACTCCAGAGGAAGAGATGTTTAAAATGGCTGCCAAAATAAAAACATTTGATGAAATGGAGCAAGATGCAAAAGACAAAAAGGACAATAGAAAAGATAGTGAATCCTCTCAGACCTTTGTAGCATCTGATGCAGGAGATGGCAGCTTCAGACTGTTTGAGCTTGCATCCAAACATGAAACATCCTCTGTGGATGATGTTGGGTTTAGTAAACTCAAACAAGCCTCAGAGATAGCACGGTCTGTTGAACCGATCATTAAAGTACAACCTCCCTCTCCTTTTCCAGCAGGTATTCATAAGAGCCCCCAAACATCTGACGACATTCAACAAACCATGGTCCACAGTGCAGCATCTTCAGTTGAATCAGCAATGAGGAGACCTCAGTCTGTCTCAGAAAAGCACACCATAAAACCACAATTTCAAGAATCTCATAGTGAGAAATTTAAGGACAAAGATTATGTTGATTCTGAGTTAGTACAGCTAAACAAAAATGACTCTAACAGCAAAAATATAACTGATGAACAAAAAGAGCAAAGCTTAAAAAGATCAAAAGAAAATCAAGAAATGTACAGTTATGAACAGCAGGAGGCAGCTAATTACCAAAATCCTGATTACATTCCTCCGCATAATCAGGAAGAGGCTAATGTAACAGATGAGATTAAAGGTGATTACATGAGGAATGCAGGGACATCTTATGTTGATATTTGTAGTGGCAGCTTAGATATTGATACTATTCCAATTATTATTGGGCAGACAAAAGAAACGTTTAAACCAGAAATATGTATTTATGATGACACAGAGGAAGATGATGCTGAGGAGGAACCTCCTAAGACTGAATCTAGAGGAGTTACAGCAAAAGCAGAGACAGATGCCTGGAATTCAATGCGAGAAGATGATGATGCATTTGCAGCAAGAGTCAAAGAGGAAGAGCAAAAGATCTTGGGTCTGGCTGTAGATCGGCATTCCCAAGGGGCAACTCCGGACATAACACCAGCAAGGACACCCACTGAGGAGGGTACACCAACAAGTGAACAAAATCCTTTTCTTTTCCAAGAAGGAAAACTTTTTGAAATGACAAGAAGTGGTGCAATAGACATGACAAAAAGGAGTTATGAGGAGGAAGGGTTTGCATTTTACCAAATAGAGCAACCCGTTGTAGAGGGTATAGCTGAAGAAGAAGGTAATGCACCTGTTAGAGCATCCAGTGATGCTGAGAATGAGATTAGTTGCAACCTATCTTTGCAAATAAAAGCAGAGGAGGATGAAGACCTCCTTAAAGAGGCTACAGATTTATCTGTACATTCTCCTGCTGGGGATAGACTGGCTGCAGCTACAAAGTCGGATATTTCAAAATCTAAAACCCCCACTGATTTGGATGACTCTTCCTCAACCATAACCTTAGAGAAGGACCAAACTATGTTAGAGGTTAAATCAGACAAAGTTATGAGTGAGGGACATGTAGTATCTGATACTGGTTCCTCTGACATTGTCATAACCAATGTCCAGACAGCAGTGTCAACAGTTACTAGATCAGTTCATTCCCAACAAGACCAAGAGTCATCAGATTCCTCCCCAGAAGATCAGCACTCAGTAATAGAACAAACTAAAGCCCCTGAAAAGACTCAATCCCAAAGTAAACTTGTCTCTAAAAGTTACACTGCAGCATCTACAGCTAGAAAAGATATGCCTACCTCCAAAGAGGAAGAGAAACCAAAATCCCGTATCCCTGTTAAGGCCAGCTCCCTCAAGTCTGAAAGTGTTGAACCTGCCAAGGACAAGAAATCAAAGTTGCCCATAAAACCTCAGTCAAGGAGAAAATCTGAGACAGACACTAGCTCATCCATGACCAATTTAGCAAAGTCTTCCAAAGCCAAGAGCTTCTGTGAAAGTGATTCCACCAAGAAACCAGCCAAAAAGGACCAAAAACGTTCAACAAGCACTGACCTATACAGCACAACTAAGACATTTCCTTCAAGATTACCAGTCAGGGGAAAGCCTGGCCAGCCACTTCAAACCTCCACACCAGCAAAACAAAAAAAGAGTTTGCCAAATGACACAAACAAACAGTCCATTAATTTTTTTGAAGAGATTAGTCAAGAAGCAGCTAAGGTAGTGAAGAGTCTGGCTCAGGCAGAGAAAGACAAACAGGAGGCTGCTGCCTTGTCAGATGATGAAAGCACCGTTAATGCCTCAATAATAGAGAGTGAACATTTCATTGACATGCAAATGCCTTTCCCTGAGGATCCCTTGGTCATTAGGCCCCGATGGAACAACCCTGTTGAGACGCAGATGGAACGAATCCCTGCTGATAAAGTCCAAAGTCAAGGTATCCCCCATCTCTTGGGGCCCATTATATCTTTCTCATCTGCCTCAGCACCTCAGTGATGAAAGTGCTGCTTCTCTGTGTTGTAACTAATACTTCAACTCTTCGTGGTGCTTCTTTGATGTTTGGGCTATCTTTGTGACTGTCTCTTTTCCTTTTATCTGACATAAATTTCAACCAAATAAAACCAAATGCATTGGGGTGTATTTATAGTGGGGGTTTTTTGCCAGTATATTCACAATACATTTAAACTTAAAACATGATTTGTGAGATACTGTTGATACATTCTTTGCAAATCCTGGGCGAGTTATTCTTGATGTATATAATGTATTCATTCCAGATTGAGAGTTTACCTAGTATTTGATCATTTCTTGAAATAAGTCTGAAAAATTGAAAAATGACTCAGAAATGTTGGTTTCAAAGTTAAAAATGTTAATTAATGTATTTTCTTCATGAGAAAGCCAGTGAACGTATTTATTCTAACGTTAAATGGTAAAACAAATTAAAAAAAATAAATAAATAAAAAAAACATAATTACGATTTTGTGTTATATTTGTGCTTATGTGGCTCTTGCTGCTTTGCTGGAATTTGCAGTAGATCCACAGGAAGAGGCTGATAGGAAAGAGGGGCGTCTGACTGTAATAGCAGATCACCTTGGTTTCAGCTGGTCAGGTAAGCAGTGTTTTTGAATATCAGTTAACAAGGTTTTAGAAATGCTGTTGTTACATTAATTTAGTTATAATCACTTTTGAGCAGAGAGCTTAGATTGCCACAGAGCAATAGATTAAGTTTACAAAGCTAGACAGAAAATATTCATACACGTAAACTTAAAACAGGTACCTTGGTTTCAAAACCTTTTTTAAATGCCGTACAATGCTTAATCATACAGGTTATGAGCAACCCAGCAGTACAGAAAAAACATTTTGTTTTAAAATAATAGAAATGTTTAAGAGGTTGGAATACTTTTACATTACGGTTGAATTTGTTTACAATAGCTGTCTACCATCTACTCTTTATTATTGTAAACCTTATTTCAAAACATATTATCATGCAGTAAGCACACTTTGTTTCATAAGCATACTTTGTTGATCTGTATTAAATACATAATTTATTACCAAAGTGTTTTTGTTCAATCAGAATTGGCTCGAGAGCTTGAATTCAGTGAGATACAGATCAATCAGATAAGAAATGAGAATCCAAATTCTCTACAAGACCAAAGCCATGCCCTCATAAGGCTATGGAAAGAAAGGGAGGCCAAAAATTCTACAGGTAAGATACTCGATCCTATGTTTACCTTTAGTTTATATCTCAATTTACATAACTCACCAAATATTCACCAGATAGCAAACATTATTTAATCTGAGATCAGTTAATTTAAATAATTAAAGGGATGGTTCACCCCCAAAATAGCAATCCTTACAAAATACATTTTTGAGCAAGTACTTAAAAAACAGTGCCCAAAACAGCATATATATATATATATATATATATATATATAAACAGCAGAATATACATAACATAATTTCTCCACTTATTAGCAGAGAACACTTTGATGAAGACACTTACAAAAATAAATCGCATGGACATTGTTCATCTCATCGAAACAAAAATCATCCAGTCCAGTCAAGACCAGTCATCACACACCTATGCAGAAATTGAGCAAACCATATCATTGGATCATAGTGAAGGTATGGATGATAATGAATTTAAATTTATTATTAGTGTTTTTTTTTTTTTTTAGAAAGTCACATTGAATTATTTATCACTTTTCCAAAAGAAAATGAATCACTGCACTTTTCCATTGATTTCACAACATCTTAACAAAAACTATGTTGGCCTTGCAGGTTTTTCAGCCCTACAGGAGGACATGGAAAGCCCCAGGCCAGGTCGGCGAGCAGAAGTCACGAAAAAAGGGTCAGAACTTGGGCCTCTGGTGGCATCTGTCGAAGATCTCTCTTTTAATGTAACTTCTCTTGATGATACCCAGAAAGAGAGGTTGCTGACAGAAAAAGAGATAGTATCAGAGTACGTTAATACTATTCCTTACCTATTCCATTAAAAATGTATTAATAATATACTGTAAAAAATGTTAAATTTCATTCTGTATTTCTTAGGGTGGTCGGAGCCTCAGCACATAGTTCCTTTGATATGGTTGGACTGAGGCAACAATTCCCAGGCACTATCAAAAGAGTAAGTCCCTTCTTTACCCTGTACAAAGCTGTTCCCTGGAGACTGCAGTCTCAAGTTCATGGCCCAGTTTGTATAGGTGGTACTATTTCCAACGAATCATCAGACAAGGCACACAAAACTGTGAATGATCCTCTCCAAGAGTTAGGAGCTACTGGTGGTCAATTTATACCAGTATGCACCCAACAGGATGATGAACAGAATGCCCCCCCGATAAATTCAAATGAAGAGTACAATCTGAAACAGAGACAAAAAACCTTGTCAGATTTTGGGCACACCCTGATGGAATCTGAGAATGCCGAGCCAGATTTCAATGAGTTGTCTGTGGAACTCAAGCAAGATTCTGAAGATTATATGAGCTTATCTGTCTCCAGATCAAATGAATCCCCATCAAATGAAAAGACAGAAATTTCATCTAACCCATCGAATAAACATGAGGTTGCACTTCCAAAGAAACCAAGTCAGAGTGAGGAGTATATACAGCGTCACGTCGAGGAAGTATCTGACAGATTCTATAGAACCCTTTTTGGTGAAAGTTATGTCTTACCTGAGCTATTTGAAAAGAATGTAGTTGTAGAGACTTACAGGTTCCCTGAAAATGAGATTTCTTCTGTGGATGAAGAGAATTGTAACATCATTCCTGTCTGTGTAGAAGAATCTTCAGATGTTTCCAAAGATAGTGAACAATTTGGTATCACAGAATTGTCCACTGAAAGAGTACAAAGCATAAATCAAATAATTTCCAGTCCTCTTCAACAACCAAGCATGCCTTTTGTACTTGTAAGTGGAACAGACATTGCAGATAAGATTGCCCCCTCTACACTCAATCAAATGTCACTTGATTCAGTTACTAAGCAGCCACATATGATATCACTTCCAATAACTGATTTGGGTTCTTCAGAAGAAAGGGTTGAAATAGCCATGCCAATCACTCTAACCAAACCAACAGATGCTGAATGCACAAAAACGGAATATACCACCTTAATATCAGCTGAAATTGTGGAGTGTAGACCTCTTACACCTGTATCTAAAACATCCTCAGTTGAGTTAAGATCGTTGTCACCAGATTTAGAGTTTGAATATTTTGATAACCTTGGAATGACTTCATCTGAATATAGATCATCACCAGAATCAGTGGATTCTTTGCCTTTAGACTCACCACTACCATTTGAATATAGGCCGTCTTCACCAGACTCATGCATATTAATGGCTGAATTAAGAGTATCTTCACCTGAATCTGTTGCTTCAGTGAATGAATGTACTCTTCTCTCTGTTGACTCTCCATTGCCTGATTTTAGGCCAGCTACGCCTTTGCCAACTTTTGAAAATTACACACCTGAATTCACAATATATGATGAAGAATACAAATCATTACATGCAGCTGGTGAAAAAACAGTTCCTCTTACAGGATGTATAGAAAATTCACTAGGAGCATGTTATTTGGAGGTGACAGATGACACAGAAAGACCAATTTCACCTGGTTCTGTGATTTTCTGCCGATCATTATCACCTGAATCAAATGGATCTTGGTCTCCTATGTCCATTGGTCCTGACATTTTAGATTGCGAACACACCACTGAAAATAATTTTGAAAGCTATGCTCCATCTCCTTTTGAATTTTTGACTGAATTAAGACCATCATCTCCAGAATCAACAGCGTCTGTAAATGAATATGGAGTACTTCCCCCTGATTCCCCAATTCCTTGTTTTGCAACTGAAGTACAAAATACATATTTAGCACTCATGACAGGATACAGATCACCATCATTAAAATCTGAACTTTCAGACACTGACTGTGACCTGATATCATTAGAGTGTCTAGCTGGAAGTCGTCCATCATCCCCTGAATCAGTTGCATCTCTCAGTAATCAGAGATGCCTTTCGCCTGATTCTCCTCTTCCCAGCTTTACTCAAACAATCTGGGAAAGTTTCATACCCACTAAAGTATATAGATCTGATTCATTAGAGTCAGGTCTATCAGATAATAAAAACAAACCAATATCAGAAGTATTGACTGAAACCAGAAGATCATCTCCTGAATCATTTACATCGATAAATGAACACAGACCCCTTTCACCTGATTCACCTCTGCCTGTATATAGAACCACACTACACTTTGATGTCATTCAATTTTGGAGCCAAAGAGACTCATCTCCTGAATTAGAAACATCATCTGATATTGAATATTCACACTGTGAGCCCTTGATCTGTGAGCCAAGATCTCAATCCCCAGAATCATTAATTTTAGAGCTAGAATATGTTCCTTTGTCCACGGTTATAGTTGAATGTGCTCCTCTTGAGGGCAAGCCAACAGAAAAAACATACTCTCAAATATTAGCTAGTGAACCCACTCAATCACTACACAATGAAGAACAAAACCTGAGTGAATTACCAAAACCAAATAATATTTTTATGTCTAAAGCTATGCTCAGAAATCATATTGCCAAAATATTCGATCCACATTATAAAGGTGGTTCGAAGCTTGTTGTTTTGGGCAACATTGGAGATGTCTCAACAACTTTACATGGTCAGCAAATGATATACTTACCCTCTACAGAATCCAAAATTCACGATTCGTTTGAACAAAACCAACTTGTCGAGTGTACAGTGAATAGTCAGGATTTACCTCAGATTGAAATGAATCCTGAAAGTCAATGCAACACACTTTCATCACATCATCAATTTAGACCAGTATCCCCAGAATCACTTTTGCTTGATGACTCTATTGAAGAAACTGTGTGTAGACCCTTGTCTCCTGAGTCAGTGTCATCAGTAAATGAGTTCAGGCCACTATCACCGGACTCACCTGTAACCGAATTCTGTGGATTTTTCTCTCAGAGTACCTTTCCAGTAACAGGACCCAGATCATGCTCACCTCAGTCACTGTGCTCAGAGAACACAGAATGCGAACTTTACATTGAAGATTTGCTAAGTATAGAACATCGACCAGATTCCCCCGATTCAATTTTATCAGACACAGACAAAAGATCACTTTCTCCAGACTCCTTATCTGAATGGAGACCCATGTCACCTGACTCTGCCT
Organism: Enteromius viviparus; assembly: GCA_032353835.1. Lineage (NCBI taxonomy): Eukaryota > Metazoa > Chordata > Actinopteri > Cypriniformes > Cyprinidae > Enteromius > Enteromius viviparus. The sequence goes on from JAUCNO010001819.1 coordinate 19,936,826, forward strand.
TGTTTTTAAAAGATATTAGAGGTTCTTCTCCACAGTCAAATGTGTCCATGAATGAACGTAGGCCCCTATCTCCAGACTCACCTATACCACAGTATTTTCCAGCACTCTTTGAATTAGTTTTAGCTACAGAATACAGGTCTTCATCCCCTGAATCTGCATTATCAGAGGACGAAAGTGATTTAAATCTTTTCAACCCAGATTCTTCTCCAGAATCAACAGAATATATAATTGATGAAAGGCCAGACTTTAGATCTGTGTCTCCTGATTCTCCAATACCTCAGTATGATACTTTTCAATTTGAACCAACAATGTTTACAAGTTACTTATCACCATCCCCTGAATCTGTACTATCAGAAATAGATATGCAGACAGATGTATTTGATGACTTGGTGATTGACCTTAGAAGGTCTTCATTAGACTCAGTCACATCACTGAATGAAAACAGACCTCTGTCCCCTGATTCACCTATTCCTGAGTTCACCTTGGCCACCAACACGTTTAACATGCCATTTACAGGCTCTCGATCATCCTCTCCAGAATCAGTCACTTTGGATGTTGAAAATGAATTGTTTCACTATGAACTTTATCCAGAGCAAAGATTTGACTCTCCTCAGTCTATAATATCAGAGACTGAGATTAGACCACTGTCCCCTGACTCACCTGTGCCTCAATTCATGACATTGTTCCCTCAGAGTACTTTGCCAGTAACAAGACCTAGATCATGTTCACCTCAGTCACTGTGCTCAGAGAATACAGAATGCGAACCTTACACTGAAGATTTGCTAACTATAGAATATCGACCAGATTCCCCCGATTCAACTTTATCAGACACAGACAAAAGATCACTTTCTCCAGACTCCTTGCCTGAATGGAGACCCATGTCACCCGACTCTGCCATGCTTTTAAAAGATATTAGAGGTTCTTCTCCACAGTCAAATGGGTCCATGAATGAACGTAGGTCCCTATCTCCAGACTCACCTATACCACAGTATTTTCCAGCACTCTTTGAATCAGTTTTAGTTGCAGAATACAGGTCTTCATCCCCTGAATCTGCATTATCAGAGGACGAAAGTGAATTAAATCTTTTCAACTTAGATTATTCTCCAGAATCAACAGAATCTATGAATGATGAAAGGCCAGACTTTAGATCCTTGTCTGTTGATTCTCCAGTACCTCAGTATGATACTTTTCAATTTGAACCGACAATGTTTACAAGTTACTTATCACCATCCCCTGAATCTGTACTATCAGAAATAGATATCCAGACAGATGTATTTGATGACTTGGTGATTGACTTTAGAAGGTCATCATTAGAGTCAGTCACATCATTGAATGAAAACAGACCTCTGTCTCCTGATTCACCTATTCCTGAGTTCAGAGTGTCCACACAGACATTTATAATAGCACTTTCAGCCTCCCGACCAACCTCTCCAGAATCTGTCACTTTGGATGTTGAAAATGAATTGTTTTGGTCTGACCTTTATCGAGAGCAAAGATCTGACTCTCCTCAGTCTATAATATCAGCGACTGAGATTAGACCACTGTCCCCTGACTCACCTGTACCTCAATTCATGACATTCCATCCTCAAATTACTTTGCCAGTAACAAGTCCTAGATCATGTTCACCTCAGTCACTGTGCTCAGAGAATACAGAATGTGAACTTTATATTGAAGATTTGCTAACTAGAATAGAATATCGACCAGATTCCCCTGATTCAATTTTATCAGACACAGACAAAAGACCACTTTCTCCAGACTCCTTATCTGAATGGAGACCCATGTCACCTGACTCTGCCATGATTTTAAAAGATATTAGAGGTTCTTCTCCAAAGTCAGACTTGTCCATGAATGAATGTAGACCCCTATCTCCAGACTCACCTATACCACAGTATTTTCCAGCACTCTTTGAATCAGTTTCTGTAACAGGTTTTATGTCTTCATCCCCTGAATCTGAATTCTCAGATGAGGAATGTGAATTAAATGTTTTTACCCAACATTCTTCTCCCGAATCAACAGAATCTATAAATGATGAAAAATCTGACTTTAGATCTTTATCCCCTGATTCTCCAGTAGCTCAATATTATAATTTTCATTTTGAACCAACAATGGTAACAGGTTACACATTAATATCCCCTGAATCAGTGCTATCAGAAGTAGATATTCAGACAGATGTACTTGATGACTTCATGATTGACCTTAGAAGATCTTTGGAGTCAATTGCATCAACTGATGAAAGCAGAGCAATTTTTCCTGATTCACCTTTTCCTGACTTCACACTGCCCACACAATCATTCATCTTTCCAGAGATAGGCTCCTGTCCAACTTCCCCAGAACTGGACTGTGTAAATGATGAAAATACACTTTATCAAACTGACTTTATTTCGGAACAAAGACCTGACTCTCCCCAGTCTATAATATCAGAAACTGGGGGTGTACTACTGTCCTCTGACTCACCTGTACCTCAATTCAGTGTGTTATTGTCTCAGATTACTTTGCCATTTGTATTAGGAAGTGGATCATGTACACCTCAATCACTGTGCTCAGGGACTACAGAATATGAGCCCTCTTTTGAAAACCTGTTTATTAGAGGCTCTTCTCCACAGTCAGCTGTGTCCATGGATGAATGTAGATGTCCTGACTCACCTATACCACATTACTCAGAATTATTCATTGAACCAAGGCCAATAAAAGCACATGGGTCATCTTCGCCTGAGTCTTTAACATCAGATGTTAGTTATGAGTTATATGAGTTAGAGATCAGTGCATCAAAATGTATGTATAGGCTTCCTTTAGTGGATTTAGTATCAGAGAATGAACCTACCTCAGGTGAGATTAAATCTCATTTGGCTTATTTTAGGGCATCCTCAACAGACTCTGACACCTTAGTTAATGATGTTAAATTTCTTTCTCCTGACTCACCTGTGCCACAATATTTTCCAGCACTCTTTGAATCAGTTCCAGATTATAGGTCTTTATCAGATTATATGTCCTCATCCCCTGAGTCTGTATTGTCAGAGGAGGAACTAAATGTTTTAACCTCAGAAGCTTCTCCAGAATCTATGCATGAAGGCAGATCTCTCTCCCCTGATTCACCTATACCCATGACAGATTCTCCAATACTTCAGTATTGTTCTTCACACTTTGAATCAACAATGGTAACAGGATACAGGTCACAATCTAATCAGACAATATTATCAGAAATAGAAATGCAGACAGATGGATTTGACGACTCACTGATGGATCTTAGAACATCCTCAACAGAATCAATTGCGTTGGTAACAGAAAACAGACCATTGTCCCCTGATTCACCCATTCCTGAGTTCACACAATCCATATATACATTTTCTATACCAGAATCAGATTCTATATCAACTTCCCCGGTCTCTATGAGTGATGAAAATGAATTATATCCTTTAGACTTTAGTATGGGGCAAAGGCCTAACTCTTCTGAATCAGTAATATCAGAAACTGAGCCTAGACCAACTTCACCTGAATCACTAAGTGATTACAGAGAAATGTCTCTTTACACAGCAAGATCTGTGGTAGAACATGCATCTCCAGAATTCTTTACACCATTAGAAGTGTGTAGAATATTACCTCCAGGCTCTGATCCAAAGTTTAAAATATCAGCAATAAATGTACATCAATCAGAGTCATCTGAGTCACCTACATCAGAGACAGACATTGAACTTTGGGTAATTGCGTCTCAAGCTACTGAACAGAGACCATCCTCCCCTGATTCAGTCATATCCTTGAATGAAAAAAGACCATTATCACCAGACTCACCTATTTATGACTTCAAATCATCAGTGCATGTAAATAACACCCAAAAAACTACATACAGATCATCCTCCCTAGAATCAATTGTATCTGATTTAGAATTTGACATGGTGAACTTTGCAACTGAGGATGTTACATGGACTGAAAATAGACCTTTATCTCCTGCGTCAGGTGAAATATCTCCTGTGGATCAATGCCATTTAGAAAATAATCACACTGATGATCAAAGCCAAAACTTGTTTGGCCAAGAGATATCCAACACTGTGACATATCTGACATTAAACATGACTCCCAGAATGATGCCTCAATACAAACTTGTGTACAAGGCTGTTCCCTTATCATTAATTTCCCATTTGTATGATCCTCAATATAAAGGCGATACTTTCTGTCTAAAGCCAGGTGTGTTTGAGTATGTTGAATGTAAAAAGAAGGCAAATAATGAATTAACAGAACAACATGACATTTCCAACAATGCTATATCTTACACCTCACCTTTTGATGACAGTTCTCTGCAAACACATGTACAAACAGAAAAAAATCAAGCATTTTCCAATGATTCTTTCTTTTATTGTACAAGTTTAAATGCATTTCTAATGGACTCTTCAGATAGGACAGCCTCTTCACCAGAATCATATACATCAATAAATGAGTACACAAAACTCTCTCCTGACTCTCCAATTCCTGACCAAAGACCTTCGTTACCGTGGGAAGAGTTTTCGTTCGAAAGTCGACCCTCATCCCCTGACACGTTTTTTTCGGTAAATGAATTTCAAAGTCTTTCACCTGATTCACCTATACCTGAATACTCACCACCATCACCAGTTCCAAATGCACATATTTCTGAATCTAGTGAGGAAGTCATGGAACACAAATCCATTTTGAGTCCACTATTACCTTCAATAAGTAATGATCAAAGTTCTGATATGGACTCAGTATATCCTGAATCATACTCATCATGGTACCCACTTTCACAATGGATCATGTCTGAAAACAGACCTTTATCATCTCTCTCAGATTTTTCAGACACAGATTCTAGACCTTTATCTCCTCAGATGTTCTGTTTTGAAACAGATGTGCGAAACCCATCACCTGAAGCAGCAACATTAAACACAGAACTAACAGAAACTATTACTCCAGAACCCTTAATTTGTGAGACATTTTATCAGCCTGAAACACCTGAATCAGTGATAATTGAATCTGAAGATGAGTTTTATGAGAATTTGAATGAATTGTCATTTTCGGAAATTGATGAGATTAAGCAAGATTTACCTGTCTTCAAAAATGATGCTGCTTTGCTGAATCTAGTGACATTTGAACAATGCACGGAACAAATCGAGTCTCCACATGAAATAGAGGAGCCTGTTTCTGAAATTAGAATTGAGCATTCATTCGATGATGGACTACAACCAAATGCATCTCACGATATAGTGTCAGAGCAAACACAAAAGGGCACACAAAGTGTAGCAAAGACAATTACTTATATTGAAGAACAGGACATAATCACAGCATCAAGTGAATCTGCAAATGAAGAAACTGGCAAAGGACTCAATATCCATAAAATAGATGAAAAGAGACACGTGGAAAGTCCACAGCAACAAAAAGAAGATGTAGGACATGGTTTAAGAAAACTAGCCCCTCAAGATGACAAAAAAAGGGTAAGAAGACAAGCATGCAGCTGTGAATCTTGTGCATTCGTAACAATGTATAAACCAAGAGTAATGTAGTGTCAGATCTGCCCTTACAGTTCTGGATCTACTAACAAATCAAGACTAAATGGAAGACTAAGTGCAGCTTACAAAAGAATGGTCAATTCTAAGAATGTTTACTAATGCACCATAATGATTTTGTAGTGACACTTATTCTCAACTGCATGTTTGAATCTTAGTATTAAGGTATGTCCACATTGATGTTATGACAAAATATGTTGGATTTGTTTTGTGTAATTTATACAAAGAGGGAAAAACATTGTTTTGTTTCCTTTCATTTTGTACAGGACCCTGTCTCAGAAGCATTAATGCCTCAAGTCAAAGATTCAAGTCTAAGCAAAAGAGATACACCATCTATTTCAAAAAGTTTAAATTTAACAGAATCCTTGATGACCAGTGAATCATTGAAAGAGCAATATTTAGCCACATGTATCTCCAACATTCCTGAGCACAACAGATCTCAGCCTGTCTTTGATTTGGCAAACAAATCCACTCCTGATTCATCACCTGAAACTAAAGCATTGAAAGGATTGGAAGAAGTAAATTATTTTCAGTTTCATCTTAAAGACTCTCACAGAAGAGTTGAACTAAATCAAACTGATTCCTCTGCATTTAGTTTTGGTCTTGAATCACGTGATTGTAAAAATTTGCCCTCAAGATCTGTGAAAACACCATCAACAGGCACTCCTCTTTCATCTACGTTTAACACATCCTCTTCTGATCAAGGGAATTCTCCAAAGTCCCACAAATTTCTAGGCAAGGACATATCTTGTGCTGCAGCAACTGTTCAGCTTTCTTCAGATTTTAAATGTGTCGTTTCTAAATTTGAGCAGGCTTCACCATCTTTAGGTGGTGATAAGCCTGAATTAAGTTTAGTTATTGCTGGAACTTATCCACCTGTAGCTGCTATGTCACCTTGTACTCTGGAAGTAACTCATGAACTGACAGGTGACCAGATGCAGTTAGATGCCACTGCAGTTTTAGATGCTGACTCTCCACTTCACAGTCTTAACCTTAAAGCCAGGCCAGCTGTTCATGCAGATAGCATCGAGTCAGAAACTGAGTTTTTTGATTGTCGGCAAACGTTTTCTGATACATCTGAGCCAGAGGTCGGATCATCAGAGGTTTTAGATGTTCCTCAAACAATTTACCAAGTTGAGGAACTTCCAACTTTATTAAGCAGCCCTGGATATCTGACAGGCATCTCTAAACTTAGAGAGCACACACAGTTGAAAAAGGATGAGCAGCACTTATCCTGGGCCAGTGATGACCTACCCATAGTTCTTGAGCCAGAGGATGAATGTGAGGTTGGTAAGGAGAAGGATTTCCCTTACGATTATACAGGTGGTCATTCATTTGCTGAAGAGTTACCTCCAATAGAGGGAGCAGAATATGATGACGATGATGACTCTCTAGGGAGGGTAAGCAATCCAGCATGATGTTTGCATTTAGTTTCTGAAGACAAAGTGTTGTCACTTCCTAGCCATTTCACAACATTTCAATATTAATATTTGGTGTTTTGATTAAAAAATATATATAGTTTATTTGTACTTACACTTAACTTAATTAACTTATAGTGCTAGATACAATGTGGCAACTAACAAGAAGCAGTATTTTTATTGACTGCATGTAAAAAGAGCTTCCAGAGTACAGGCTTCGCATGGTGTGACGTGTAATTACAGTTTATGAGATAAACAACAGTACTTAAGACATACGACCACAATGCATCTCTGCTACTCTTAGGAAATAGCTGAAGAGCTAGGTTTGCTGTCTGATAGTTCAGAGGAGGAGGTGTTGACCACCAGGGTGGTACGGCGCAGAGTTGTAATTCAGGTACTTGTGTTGAGTGTGCGCTGGTGTCATTGGTCCGCAATTTCCATATTTTGGTGTGATGATAAAAAAATCTGTTTTCATTTGTTGGTACAATGATCTATGAACAAACATATGCATCGAACAGTAACATTATATTTCATTTCCCATAAAAGGTATTTTTTTTCTCAGGATTTTCCATTAACACTTTCAATCTAATGCTGTAATTGAAAAATATTATATGAATTATATTTTTATAATATAAAACTATGTTACTGTACAGTATGTCAATTTGAGCATGGGTGGAGTTAATTTACATTTCTCTATATTTAAAAGATCTATGTATTATATTTTTTAGGGTGATGAGATGCCTGAAATCCCTCCTCAGACTGTGACAGAAGAGAAATACACTGACGAGTATGGAAACATGGTGATCAAAAAGGTACATGCTATAACTTGGTAACTGGTTAATTGTAGGTTAATGACTTGAAATACTGTTTATTGATGTAATTAATTATGACCAGTGGAGGTACTTAATGTTTATTGGATTATTTAAGTTGAATAGCTTTCCCTATTATTGACCACAACCACAGCTATAATGATAAAGGCACAGAGAAACAATATAACAGAAATCACTTTCAGAACATTTTCTTTTTCCAGCTAATAAACAATTTTTTTTTTATTGTCCCCTTTTTTCCATTATAACTTTCTTAAAATGCTTGAATATGGTAACACAGACAGTATATAATTTTTCAAGCTTAAATGATAACCTTAATAATTTCTTACCTTCTCTATACAGATAACAAGAAAAGTCATCCGTAAGTATGTGTCAGCAGATGGAGTAGATATAGAGGAAGTGATGCTGGAGGGTCCGCAGCAGGAAGCTGTCACTGTGGATGAGGCTGACGGTTTCTCTAAAGTTGTGAAGAGGACAGTGGTGCGGAGCGGGGGAGATCAGACTGAGGTGTGAAACCACTTTTGGATTTGTAAAAACAATACTATAGCACGAATCAATCAACAATTCTTTAACATAAATATATCAATCATATTTGTTTAGTGAATTGACATCCTAATATTGCTTATTTCTGCTGGTTCAGATATGTTGTACGTGATTATGTTATTTTCACTGTTCTTTGTTATTTTATGTTTAATTTCATGGCCCGTTTAATGACTCATCAGTGCTCATTTTGAGCTTCTTCAATGCAGTGGTTCAGTAATCACATGACATCTGTAATAATATAGGGAATCACTCATTATTAATACTGTCTTTGCAATTGAAATTTCACAATGCATTAATTCAATACTATTAATTCAATTCAATTGCTAGCTGCAATTTGAGTAAGCAATGTATGCTCAACATTTGTTGCAGCAACTACAGTATACATATTTAAATATTGAATTTATGTTTTCATATTTTATTAAGTTTTATGCATTTAGATTATAGACCTCCTTAAAGGGACAGTCCACATAAACGAATGCAAATTGTCAGCATTCATTCCCCCTAATGTAGTTCCAAACTTGTATGACTTTTTGGATTTCTGTGGAACATACATACAAAAATATATTTTTAAGAGTGTGGGTTATGAAACAGTTCTGTTTATTTTTTACTTAAATAATTTTATGTACAAAAATATCATGGAAGTTAATGTGAACTATACTAGTCAACGTTAGTGGATTGAATCATTTCATCAAAGTTTTCTTAAAAGCAAAATGCTTTCTTGTCTTAGGTTAACTTTAATCCACTTTAAATGCTGAATACTGTATCAAAACTGGCAGAGTACAGGCCTACTCTGTAAAAAGTCATTGCTACTCATTTAACATCTCATGTGTATGCATTTCAGGTAACCTTCTCTGAACCTTTATCTTACATTGGGCCAACATCTTCTGAGTTCGAGGAAGAGCCTGTCCAAGGTCGGAAGGTCAGCAAAGTCATTAAAACTATGGTAGTGCAAGGTGAACGAATGGAAAAACTAATTGGAGACCCTTCACTCTCATCGGATCTCCCATCAGCCAAAGACGACTTTGAAAAGGTCTAGATATTTGCTTCTTGTCTAATGCAATGGTATCCAAATACTTTATTGTTAAATAAATACAATATAAATATATGTTTTCTTTAATTTGTTTAATTGTTTTATTTTTAACACTAGCTCACTGGCCAAGAGGTTCTAAATCTCTTATGTTTGCAGTCTCTTCTTGGCTTAGTGATTTCTCTCTCATATGTCTAGGCTTTGAGCTATGTAGGAAGCTTTGGAAAAGTGCATCTGCCTCATTTAGTTGAGAGAGAGATGGTGAAAGAGGATGGATCAGTGGTCAGAAGGTCTGGACATTGGCATGTCCATTTAACATGTAGCTATTTAGGAGAATGGAGTGACAATAATAGAGCAGCCACTAATACCTAATCCAACAAGTGTGAAAATAAAATGCTTTTTTAATGTTGATACACTATGTCACAGTGTATGAAACAGTGTATTAGATCTGTGACAGTGTCTCTTAGACATGATGACTAGACACTACTAACACAATTCAACCAAGCCCAAATGTATATATATATACATATATATATATATATATATATATATATATATACAGTATCTCACAAAAGTGAGTAAACCCCTCACATTTTTGTAAATATTTTATTATATCTTTTCAAGGGACAACGCTAAAGATATGAAACTCTGATAGAATG
>JAUCNO010001819.1:20023035-20052991 GCA_032353835.1 Enteromius viviparus
TTGAGCAAGATAGCAAAGCTGCGCGCATAGGATTGTGGGTGATTTAAGAGCGCGAAGGCTACACTTATGCATCCTTTTCTGTGTATGGGATATTTTTCGAACGAAGAACTCAGTACTTGGTTGAAATTCCGAGGATCCTCGACATTGGAACAGTCCTTCGACGGATGTCGATGATGTAGTATCCTCGAAATTCTGGTTTCAGAGGATCCTTCCTTGACATTGAGAAACGCCCTATTACTCAGCTCCTCAGCAAAACCTGTTGAGTGGTTGCACCTGTCACCTATTTATACCCGTGTGACAGGAGTGGCTCAGGATGTAAATTCCACTAGCCAAATTTAATTGCCATTTTCTCTTAATGATAGTGAGTCAGGGCTCCGAACAAGATCCCAGTCTGTCGTCACAACATAATGTCTCCGTACCCTCCATCAGGTAAAGAAAAAAAAAAAAAACTGGTGTGCATCTTAAGAAAAAACAAAGGCACTGACATGTTTTAAGATCAGCCTGTGCAGGTTTCTTTCAGTGGAAACAGTTCAGATTAGCATTTTTTTTCAAGGACTAGACTTGAGCCTTGTTAAGCTAGATTTTTTATCATCTAAAATACAAAATAATAGAAAAACTGAAATAGAAAAACTGTAGATTTGCCAAACTACCAAAGTCTGTTTTAAAGTCTAACATTATCAACAGAAGTGTTTCATTGAATTGGTCTAAGACTAAATTATTTGGCTATTGTCCAGCTTAATGTTATATTTCTGCACTCATGTGTTAACAATTATACTTTACTGCTTATTATTTATTTTTCCTTAAGATTTTAAGAGGGACAGCTAAGACAGCAGCCAAGTGAATGTTTAAATCACACGCAAATCTGAAAAGTGTTTTAAAGAGTTCAGTGTTTTTATTTTATGACAGGCCTTGACATTTTGTTTGCATTCTTGCATTTAATGACAGTTTTTCCATTTCACATCCTTTGAATGTTTGTTCTACTCTGTCTAACTTTACATTTGGACAAAGATTATGTAAGCACGTCACAAACTAATTGTTCTCATGCTTGACATGAACAAAAACATCAGTACCATAATAATTATTTATAACAATAATTTCATAAAAATTACCTTAATCAGGCATGGTGTGACCTGGTACACAATAATGTAAGAATGTTCTGCTTTACATCAGGGAGATTCTTGAGTGATTAATCAGTTAATGTCAAAGTTGTGAATGGGATGAATACATGAAATGTAAAACGGCAGTGTAAGTTTAATACTATAATACCTTGTACCCTCTCTGGTTTGCTTTGTGTGTATTTATGTCCTGCATATATATACTGCACAGCATTACACAAAACAATAGCTCATTTGGTCATCATTAAAATTCCACATCATCACAAATGAATCTTCTTGGTATTAAGTTCAGAAAAAGCCTTCATTTGGTCAACTTTTGGACTCCTTAAAAAAAAAAAAAAATAAATAAAAGTAGAAGAAATAAAAAAGGCACACTTGTAATGTTCTTAATATTGTGAATCTCTATGAATATTTAATATATTGACCAGCATATTTATTAATGTGCATGTGATACTTTTATGACAGGTTAAGTGAAGACAGAGAGGAGGGAATGGACTAAGGTCACATAATAAGGCCTTAACCTCAATGCCCATGAGACAACAGCACTTATGCACTACCTTCTACACTACAGATCTCATTCTGGTTTATGTAAGAGCTACTGTAATTTTTCAAATGTAAATTATTCAGCATATAACTAATGTTAAACTACAAACACTATTAAACACAACCCAAATGTCCTACAAAACATGTTTCTGGCCACAAAATCCATCAAAAAAAAAAAAATTCAACAAGGCACTGCTGGAAGAATTACTGACCCATGTTCTGATTGCTCCAACATCCCTCCCACATCTGCTTCCAATAAGTGGGACATACTCCTCTCTACAGCTAATCAAATTCAGACCACAGAGCATTAAAACATGTTCCCTCATTCCCACTACACCAGCAATTTATTACACCCTTTTTCTCTTTTCAGTAACCCAGTAACTAACCATCCCAAGGCCCCTTTTTTTCTGATATCAATAGAGCCATCCTGATTTGAGATTCTCATAAGGAGTCAGTTTCCTCAAAAGTAACAATTACCTCATCATTTGTTCAACATCATGATTTTACAAACACATTTTGGACCATCTAGTCAGTGAATTGAACTAGAGAACAAAAAAGTTTTGTGAATCAACCTCAAGATTTTACATACACAATAATCTTGATATTACTTGCACAAAGAGGGTATTTCAATAAATGGATATAGTGCACATGGCAGACCATTTTTTGTAGTGCACAGACATGCCATTTTTGTGCCTTTATGTTTTGTTTGTTTTTTACAGTTGTTAACAGCCCAAGTCACCACAGGGTTTTTTATTATTTTTATGATTTAAAAGTATACAGTTGATAAGGCATCTAAATGTTTAAGCTTGTCTACTATGGCAGTGTTTTCAAATGCTGGGACTTCAAATGCTGGGACTTATGTAAACAATCTGATTTTCTCATTAAGTCATCAGCGTGTTATAGTGCTCATGAACTGATTTGGGTCTGTCAAGTAAGGTTCAAACCTAGGGCACAGTCTTATTCATTTTAATGCAGTGCTGAAATGGCAGCTTGATGAAGACCAAACTTTCATTAGGGTTTATCAGATTTGTTTTACTTGGCAGGTTTGTGCGCCCTTTGTATAAGTGAAAATGTAACATGCTACCTAAACTATCACAGAAAATATTACATATAAAGACAAAATGTGTAGCAGACTTGGAAGATTATGAGAAGTTCATTTCTTCTATCAGTGAAGTGAGCAGATTAAAAGGCTAAACGCTAGCAAAAGGGAACTGAACTCTGTTCTTTATATGGGCAGATGTGGTGTTTTTGGACTTAGGATCAAAAGGCATCAGATTTAGGCACCCATCAGAGAAGCGTAAAGCTTTTCAACAAAAACATGACCAATTCGTATCCCTCTCAATTACATTTAGACCTTTAAAAGATGGCTCAGCAGATGCCAACATAAACAGCTCTGCCTCTTCTTCTGTAATGTAATCTTATTTGGTCAAGACCTTTTTTGTTGAAGAGCATTTCAAGATTAAGCAATTCAGAGGGTAAAAAAAAATAATAGTTTAAAAGCTTAACTGTTTAACTAAAACCAGCTAAAGATTTCCATTGTTAGTGTTTATTCAAGATATTGTCAACAAAGGGGTAGTTGCTTTTTAAACAGTTTATTTTCCTGGTTTTGGTGCAGTTTGCTAATAAGTGGAATTTTGAAAAGGATAGTGGTGGACCAAAGGACAACATTTCAGGGTTTATCCTTGGACATCTCACAAAAATGAAATCAAATTAAGGAGCTTAAACTGTGGTTTTCCAAAGCAGCGTCCTTAATTTTAAATTGAGATTTGAAAGAGTCAAGTTTCGACTGAGATCTCGGAATATGGTAAACATCTACAGTGTAGCAGCTACGGAGAGATTGATCTACTAGTGTTAGGACCTCCACAAAGTTCTTTTGACATAATCTCATATATATTCTGAGTGTTCAGAATTTTCTAAGGCAACCACACAACAGTCATACACATTGAAGTGATATATATTACCCCAAATCCCCATTACAGAGAGCCAAAAAGCCATTCTGTTCAGCACATTCATTGTAAATGAATGTGGGGAGGGGCTGATTCATTCATTACTTCCAAAGCAAATTGGCGAAAAAAGATTCCTAGCAACCTTCCTGTTTCCTGAGGCGAGGACCAGATGTTTCACTATGGGAACTCTGGTGTCAGGCTTTTAACACTATTGTGGGTGGAGAACATGCACACAAAAACACAATCTTGTCCCATCTTAGTGTCCCATAAAATTTGCATAATGTTCACATAGGGCCTATAATATTCTGCTGCGGTATATAAAATTCCAAACATCGACATTAAGGGTTTGTGCTACTTTTGTAGTACAAAAAAGAAAACATTGTTTAGTTATGGCATAGTTACAGCACGACATATGTCTATAGAGTAAGTACATTGTATTTACAGGGTAATATATAGTCTAAAAACATTTAGACATTTAAACCACACTTGCAAAATGTCTGATCAAACATGAAAATTACACACTTTCCCCATATTCTGTTCAAAATAATACACAAATAGTATTTAGACACTTTCAAGTTATACAACTTTAATATGAACTACACAACGACACCCGCGTTGATACAATGTTATCTAATAGAATGTATTTGAAGTATTTGATTTTAAAGTGTGGCTTAAAGGTACAAAAACTTTTGAGTCAATTAGCCTACATCTGTTAAGGATTCGTATGAATGCTGTATATCCCACCTGCCGGTCATCAGTTGACTCCTTGAGGGGCTACACAGAGGCTGCACATAGTAATTCTCCAGTTTGACCCCTGCTGCAGCGAGTCTGTCCAGTGTTGGGGTCTTTATTTCAGACCCATGATACCCCACGTCTCGAAATCCTTGATCATCGACCATAATAAAGATTATGTGAGGCTGAGATGTCGGCTTTTCCACGCTGTTCACACGATTCGAATGAAAACTGCTCTTCCATGTTCCGTGTGTTGAGCTGACAATGCCGCTAAAAGTAGTCAAAAGACTCAAAAGAAACGTACTTCTTCCCATTCGTCCGCGCATTGCACCTAAAACCATTCGCTCTAATTAAATGTAAAGTTAAAATGAAGATCAAAACAGAAGATAGCACTGTCTTACTCTTCTCACAGCGCAAAATAACACCGCTGCATGTCATGTTCCGGGAGGGATATCTCTCAGACTGGGGAACAGACGCGCTTGGAAATTAGGTTAGCAATTTGACCGAGCTTGTTATTACAAACATAGCCATATCTTTGCAACCTTTGTATGGTGTTGAATGCTGTTGTGCCGGGAATATCTATTTTAGATTAAAAAAAGACTAGGCAAATAAAACATATTAGTAACAATAAAAAAAACAAAAAAAATTAATCTATGTACATGCAAACTCGGATCGCAGTTAGTTCTAAACATCACTCCGTCGCTATTCTTATAGGCTACGTTGTTATCAGCGGTCGTTCCGTCTGTCTTCAATGACAGCCCTTCACTGTGTTATCTTTCGCTGAAGTTACTCTGCTATTTCATATACCGGTGTCCGATTTGCGAATGAATCGTTCTTTCAGAGTCGATATTTGTAATGATTCAATTGAACCGATTCACTAAGCGTAAATCACCGGATTATTAGGATACCTTTACAACTCAAAAAACGATGATTTTTTTCACGATGTAGTCATTGAGATAAATATCAAAGATAATAAGATAATATAAATAGCACAAAAACAATGTGTAAGCGTTTGGGAACGTCTGAGGAATTGCAAACGAATCAGCCTGTTCATTTAAATGAACTGAATCACTAAAACGAATAGGACTTCCCAAAACGCTTTATGGACTGCCTCCCAGAGACACAAGAAATGGTGTAGTAATGTTGAATTTAATTATGTATTTTTTATAGAAGAGGACAACACCTAATGCCTACACATATGCTATTTTAATATGTAGAATATTGGTATTGATTTCTTACCCAACTGTCTGACTGACCATACAAATGTAATTATGACTATACAGACTGTTATACTGCCTTTACCTCTTTCCAAAAAGGGCAAAGTAATAATCAGGTTTCTTTTGGGTCATAATAGAAAACACAAAAAATGTAGCAGGAGCTGTCAGTGCAGCTCTAAATACTAAAGCTTAAAGGTATTATTAACTTTTTTTATTCGTCATATTTACTTTAAAATGGTACATATTAGTACCCTAAGGTACATTGTACTTAAAAGTACACATTACCTTTTGAAATGGAAGCCCAGTCTTGCATCTTATTTTCTGATAATGGTACTGATTGCTTGGGTGTCCTTAAAAGTAAGACTCATTTTGGTAACTTTATGTGCTAACAGCCTACTTGGAAAAATTTTAAATGTTTATTTGATTTTATATTCCCCTTGATACATGAATTTTATGCAGGGTATTTCCTGCATTTCACGATTCCAGCCAGTCTGAGCTCTGCTCTTATATAACATTACTTGTGCGGCTCAGTTGTAATACTTAAAATAATAAATCTTTTCCTTTTGTCGAGTACAGTCAGATGTTATAATGTATAATGTTCCACACACTTTTTATTTTCATAAAAGAACAATGACAAGAATTCTCCCGTTGCATTACTCATGAATGCTAATGTATCCTCAGGAAGGAATCGATCTGACCTTGGCTAGCATTGAAAGAAAAGTAGGGTGTCTCACTTGTGTCTCAATGAGCAAATTTTACTAAACCACATGTCAATGCAGTAAACTAAGATGCTTCATGTAGTGCGGTATTATTTAGGGGTGAATTAAACATTAAACATTTGCAGCAATTCGGCACATATTTTAGGGCAAAAATACAGGTACTGTAAGTTCCTTATGTAAAACAGGCATACTGATTGCAATTTCTTCAAAATGTATTGATTTGCGAAACACAAGTAATTTTGTGCTCTGTAAAACAGGCAAAAGTATATTTAAAAGGGACATTTTCTGTTAATCATACCAGCGATAATTCATCGGCTGCTGGAGAAGAGCATGATAACCATATCCAGATGAGCACACTTTTGCCACTTTAAAAGCCTGTTTCAGGTTTCTGGATTTTGTGATGCTAGTCTAATAAAAGTCCCTAGCACTCAGAATGGGGAACTGCAGCATGGAAATTATGTGCAGTGCAAAATTTTGGCTGCATTTGTGATGCTAACTGATTTGCATAAATCAAAAACATTGCACTTATGCAATTTAAAAGCTTGTCAGTGGCTGCAATTCATTCTTAGTAAATTCCCTGTTCACCATGTAAAATCCCTGCACCTTCATAAAACCAGTAATGTTTTTTAGCATCGCAAAACATAAACTGTATCAAGAATATTTTTTTCTCTTTACCACCAGAAAGAAGTAGGCTAACTGTTCAAAGATCTGGTGGAGAGGATTGATTTCTGGAAATATTCTTCATAATTAACCAAATAGTAAAATGAGCCTAACTTTTCTAGGATAATAACACTACCTGCGGCCCCATACACTGCAAAAAGAGAAAGGTTTTATACACAGTGTAAGAGTAAACATTTTAATCATGAGCTCATAAAGAGTACAGGGATTTTACAAGACTGGCTGAGGGCAAATAACAGAGTGTGTTTCAACAGTAAAGCTTTTATACTTGAAACAAACTTTACTTGCAGCAAAGTACTGTTTGACAGCATCTGCTGGTTATCTGCCAATCAGAATTACTGTTTAAGTATTTTTCCCCATTTACTTGAAGGCCCAGGTCAAATGATCCCAAGTCTCTTCATGAAGGCAATGGTTTGCTTAACTCATTAAGTTGAGCAATACTAATACCTACCCAGTAAACACTGGATTCTTTCAAGAGTCCCTTACCTGGATTAGATACATTAGTGTTCAACATGTCTGGACAAGACAGATCCTAAAAAATACATTTTTGTCATCATATTTGCGCATCAGACATGCGGTTTATTGATTAAATCTTCATGTTAGTGCTTTGATAAATTCATGGTTATAGATATGTGCTGTTATACCTGCCAGACATAACACCATGTCTACACCAGTATATCACATGATATCATATCACATTGTAACAGCTTGAGACTGTCTACACTGAATGCATCAAAGCCAAAACTCTAAATGTATTTGTGCTGTAAAGTAAAAAAAATATGTTTCAGATAAAATTTTAAAAGAGCGAGCAAAAATAAATGCTGTAAAGTAAACATTATTGAAGATATTAAGTAGGATAGGGGGAGGGGGTGTCAGTTGTTATTAAATAATATTATTAATGAACAACCTATTTAAACCTAATTTTAGAAACAGGATGAAAGCAGAAATTTCATACAAGGGCTGTTTTGACAATATCACAAAATGTTCTAGCATACTAAAATGTAATACCTCACAAAACCAATAGGAACATTGACTTGGAAAGTTTTTCACAGAATTTTAGTTTTAGTCTACAAGAATGTCTCACATTGTGAATTACCTGCATACTGTTCCTTAAACTATATGTGTGCTTGTGTGTTTCTTTCAGTCACTGAACCCTGAAACACTGACAAGCTTATTCTAGTGTAAAGGTCTAGCGGCTTATGTGTTTGTCTCGTCACCCAGACAATCTTTGGCTGTGATATTCTGGTCCATAGATAAGGCTTCAGAGCCTCAGAATCAGGGTTGTTTTGGCTTGTTTGAAGTTTTTCCCTGTTTATCATCCAAAGCATATCACCCTTCATAGTGCCCCCAAGAGGAAAAAATGTATTGCCCAGATGTTGCTTTTCTTAAGCTCAGAAGATTTAGTAGTGAGTGTTTTAGTACGATTGGCCTATCAGCTTTCTCCCTTATGTTTAATGAAATGCAGTCTTTGGAGCACATGGGTCACACAGCTACAATGGTGTGGTTACAATAGATTGTACCCCTATGGTGCAAGATAGGCCCTCTTATAAATTCAAACTCTGAATTCATTCCATTATACCATATTCTAGAAGACAACAGTCCAAGTGGGGATTTTGAGTGACTGTTTCTTGCTCAAGCTCCACACATGACATATTCCTAGATCCCTCATTTTGAGACTGTACATTCTTCCATTTAGAGATATGTTTCCACACTTTCATGATTTGACTATTGGGGAGAAGACTGCTGTGGAGCTTTCCTCAGTGTGGCCTCAGCAGAAGTTTGGTAGATGTATAGCAGACATAAATGAGAAGTTGAGAATGACACCCTAATGTCTCATAGACTTAACAGACGTGCACATACAGTAGTGCCTGTCTCATTAGAAAACTCAGATTTTGTAAAAGCAAGGAGTCTTAAAAGAAGTGTCTCCTTTCTCTTTTGCAGCCGGCGTTTTCTGATGCCAAAGAAAGGGGGTGGGTTACGCCAGATCATGGGATTTGCTGTGGGTGTGGCTCACAGTTAACATGTTCTTGGCTGCAATTGCTACTGAACACGTACCAGCTGATGGTGTTTCTTTTTTGCATTGCTTCTTATTTCATGCATGGGAGAAGATGTCTGAGACCTGTCTGGTCTTCTCGTGTTCTTTCTTGGGGCTTTAGTTCTTGAAGGTTTTTTGGGGCCTCTCATGATATTTTTGTTGTTGGCATTGACAGCTCCTTGGACAAAAGAGGAGGGTTTGTCACACTGGATAGGCTTTGTGTAGTGATTGTGTTAAGGATTTACAACAATCAATCATATGAACTATAAATCTGGTCCAGTATTCAAGAGAAGTCTTAGTGGTAAGAGTTGCTCTTAGTAACAAAATTCTAAGAAATTCTTAGAAATGTGGGTGTTTCTTCTTAAAATTAAAGAAAAGATCATATATAGAAAAAAGTAAGCATCTCAAAAGGGATCTAATGTTCCGAAATTGTTTGGTGTATGGAAGAGGACACAAGAGGCTTAAGAGTTTATTTAGCAGTGGAGAAAATGAACAAAACATGAACAGGTAGAAGAAATGTGTTGTACAATGCATGACAGTGAGTTTAAGGACTCTACACATTAGATCATCTCCACAGAGACACCGTGCAGAAATGCCATAGCATCAGAAATGAAAGTAATTTAATAAGTTAAATTAAAAGCTCTCTGAGAGGATTCTTAGAATCTTCAAAAAGACAGGTTCTGATCTTGTTTGGTGGCTGCAACAAAGGGGTTGGTATAGTGTTCCTATATTTAGGCTTCTGGTGCTGCTTTGAGTAAACTTATGGAAACCTTGGTTGCCTTGTAGTGAATAAGACACTTTGTAACTCTGCAATACTTCTTGATTTCTGCTATGATTCCCTTTGAAGAATAATCTGAAGACTGATGGCACAGGTGCATCATTTTGAGACACTGTTGATACGGTGCCTTAAAGGACAGCTTTATATCCATCAGCCAATTAATTGGTGTGATATTATTGGCTTCAGACGATGGTTTTAAAAACTTAAGCGGGGTCTAATGAAAGTGTTACAGTCTCTGTCTTTGGGGGAAAACTTTTTTGAGGTCTCTGAGAGCAATCTGAGACTCTCTAGCAAAGGAGACAAATCTAAGAACAGTGAGTGATCTCATTGAGGATTCTTTTAAAAAATAGTTTTTAGGAGAGAAATATGATAAGTCTCATATCAGTTACACATAGGCCTTGTTCTGAAGTTCCTCGACTTTTTTAAAGACTGCTGGCATATGTGTTAACATTTATTAAGGTAATTAAAGGTTGTTAAAAGGAATAAAATTTCTATTACATGACAACATTTTTAATACCATTTATATTAAAGAAAAGTAAGTTGGTATCATGTGACTTAGGGTCAGAAGTGAGTCCTTGCCATTCAGCCTCTCTTTAGATCACCAAGCAACATTCTTATCCTACATATGCATCAGTGATAAACTGATCAGTTCATAACTGCAATTCTGTTAATATCACATAAAATGAATCCTAGTAATGTACCAGAAAGCCTAACTGTCAGGTTCTTAGTGACCATGACATATGGAGAACCTAAGTACCATAACTCCCCTTGTATCCCATGTGGACATTACTGTCTCAGTGGACATATCTAGCTCCACTCACTGGGCTTCTTAAAACGCAAGTCCCCTGAGGGAGGAATCTGTTTTCTCCTCCCCCAGCACCCTCCTCTCCCCCACTGCCTCACAGAGACCCTGTTGTGCCTCTCTAGTTCAAACTGCGTGACTCAAAACAGATTAAATAAATAAAATCAGAGAAGCTCTATAAAACACCTTTGCTTAGTGGGTAGAACATCTACATTGTGCTTATATTTTAGCACCATGTTGAATATGTTAGAATACAAACAAACAAGTCTCAAGAGGTATGTGCTTGCCAGAGTACTTCAACACAGCTGAAAAAACGGATGCTTTCCGCTCTGGCACGTGGCATATGTCAAAATCAGCCCGCTTTTTCCCCAACTAGGGTCGCTTGCCTGCACAAAGAAAGCTCACTATTAGCAGGTAACACACTATTTATAGCAGAAGTGCTAGCAAAACTGTGGCTAGTGGCATTGGTGTGCTTAAAGCTTTGTTGTAATCACTGGGCCTTGGGTCCACAGCTCTGAGATTAGATGAATGAGCACTATGTAGTTATATAGTAGGCGTCTTTCAGCTACACTGCACTACACTTGTTTTGCTTCTTACTGAATATCATGAACTGTTGGTTGGATGACTGGTTGTGTAACAGAGTGACACAGAAGGGCAAAGGGAAAACTATTTCTCATGAAGTCTACGTAATGTAAATAATGTTCCTTTTTTAAATCATAATTATTAATTTATCCTAGCTTAAAAAAATTTAAATATAAATGATGTAAAACAGCAAATAGGCTAAATAAAACTTGTAATTTTCTTTCCTCTTTATCAATAGCATTATTCCTCATATTTGAGTTAAAGTATGTCTTTATAAGTATTTGTGTAAGAAGAGGCTGGACTCAGGTAAGCGTAAGATCCATATGCAAGCTTTAATACATAACGTGGTTAAACAAGCAGGTTTCAAACATCTGCAACCAGGTACATCCAAGGACAAACCAGATTCGTAAACAGTATCCAAGCAATGGTCAGGGCAGGCAGAAAAACGTTCACAAAACAGAATACAGTCCAAGGTCAAAATCCAAGAGGGCAATCCAAAGTAGCAAAATGAAAACAAGGGAAGACTATGAACATGAACAAAAGAAACTGCTTGGTAGAGTTCACAACAGCAAAACTTTACAAAAAAGCAAAAAAAAATAAAAATACTTTGCATCTTTCTGTTTGGCAGGCTTCTGCTGGCCGCCAAACAGGAAGTCACCATAGAAGAAGCAGAGGGAGCTGTGACAGTCAGTGCAGAGGTGAGAGCTCCCTCTGCTGGCTTGGCGTTACAATTTGTAAAGATAAGGTTTCAACTAAAATAATTTGTAAAAATCATTTAGTGGCATACAGAAAATGTTGTTTTCATTTTTCTTTATTTGTTTGTTTGTTTGCAGGTTGTCTTTGGAGACCTGAACAAAAGACATTTGCTCTCTAAATTGTCTGAATCTCATTTGTGATTTTTTTCTTTCCAGTCTTTGTAAATTCTGTAATACGTATTTGTTTTACATACTTGTATTCAATACAATTCAATTAAATAAAATTAAATTTATCCTTGCAGTGGTTGATTACAATCTGGAATTATGCTTGTTTAGATTTGGTTGGTATTGATTTTGTTTACAGCAGATAAATATATACACAGAGTAATTTTTTTAAATTAATCAGCAATATTTTTAGCACTGATGTTAGTAAATGTACATGTA
This sequence comes from Enteromius viviparus, assembly GCA_032353835.1. Classification (NCBI taxonomy): domain Eukaryota; kingdom Metazoa; phylum Chordata; class Actinopteri; order Cypriniformes; family Cyprinidae; genus Enteromius; species Enteromius viviparus. The sequence goes on from JAUCNO010001819.1 coordinate 20,035,322, forward strand.
TGTTTGCAGTCTTAACGTTTTGTCATTAATTACTTACCCTAATGTTGTTCCAAACCCAAAAAACATTTGTTCATCAGAACATAAATTAAGGTATTTATTTGATGATATCAGAGAACTATCTAGGGCTGTAACGATTTGCGATATGAAACCGTAATCGCAAAACTCAGACCCACGATCCTGTGTCGGGGTGTGATAAGGGAGAATTGCCCGTGACTTCCTTTCCAATCATGTGACACCTCCCTGCAAAAGTTGAGCTAGTTGAAGAAGAATGTGAGGAAACATAGCAACCAACCCAGAGATTGCGGCCCTTCCTCCTCATTTAAGTTAGCAGTATGGCAACATTTCGGCTACTCGGCTTTTGAACGGCTCATAAACATGAATAATGGGGGCCGTTTTCTTTTTACCTATGCGTGTTTCACACAGATGCACACAAATTAGCTCCTCCGCTAGACAGAACAGTTATAGAGGGAGGGGTGCACCCAGCGCAGGGGTGTTTTTTTTTAACGGCTCTTTGAAAGGAATGGGTCGCTTTTTTTCTCCCACCCCCCACGGAAAAAATCGCGATACGAAGCGAACTGTGGGTCAAAAATCGTGATACGAATCGAATCGTGGGTTTGGTGTATCGTTACATCCCTAGAACTATCTGACCCTCCATAGACAGCAACACAACTGAAATAATCCCATATCCAGAAACGTAGCAAAAACATTGCTAAAACAGTCCATGTGACATCCGTGACTCAACTTCTCTTGTGCGATGCTACGAGAATATTTCTTGCACAAATTAATAAAAAATAACACAATTTACTCTTCTCCAGTGACTTACGTATTCCACCATTTTCAAGAGTATCACAACGCAACGCATACGCAAACTTTAACGTATTCAACATAATCAACCTTGTTTACATCCGGGTGAAAGCACGCGCATGTGCATAATCTTCAGCTGTTTACGCCTAGAAGAAAGTGTATGCTTACGCAGAGTTATATTCTCTAAAATGGCAGAAGATGTAAGTCCTAGGAAAAGAATGGTTGAGTATATGATGTTATTTTTGTTTTCTTAGCACAAAAAAAGTATTTTCATAGCGTCGCAAAACTGAAGTGATCCACTGATGTCGCATGGACTGCTTTACCTGTGTTTTTACCACATTTCATCTGGTATTGCTGTCTATTGAGGGTCAGATGACTCTTTGATATTATCAAAAATATTTAAATTTTTGGGTGAACTAACCCTTTAAGGTTGATTCTAGTTTAAGGCTATGTTTGTAGGAAGTTATGAACTCATAATCCAAAATCAGTTCATAGTGGCAGCTAGTAGATGGGACATGTCATGTATGAAATGAATACAGCTGCACATCTGTGGTGAGGGGATAGTGGAGACAGGAAGCAGACAGATGACATGCAGGATGACAGATGATTGGGCTCATATTTCAGCGTTGCACAGCAGTATGGATAAACATTAGGGCTGTAACGATTTGCTTTTGCTTTTTGTTTTTTTTGAACAGCTCTTTGAAAGGAATGGATCGCTTTTTTTCTCCCGCCCCCCACGAAAAAAAATTCGATACAAACCAAATTGTGGGTCAAAAATCGTGATACGAACCGAATAGTGGGTTTGGTGTATCGTTACAGCCTTAATAAACATCCATTGCTAAGTGGTAAAAAGTAGCAAGAAAAATGACACAATTCCTCAGGCCATGTGCGATGTCAGTTTAAAGTGTTTCTTTTATTGAATAAAGTTTCTTTAAAATGGGTTCAAAATAAATAGCTCCATTTCTTTTCTTAATAATAGTACGTTAAGATACATGTAAGTTAAATGAGGTCAAATGAAGTCCTTTTGCATTGGAAATGTTTTTTTTTTCTTCATATTTTGTTGCTGATGTCAAAAGCTGCGTGTCCAATCAAATACTAAAAGGATTGGTGCAAATTAATTTTTTTAAATTAAGCAAACAACTACATCTTGTATGACATGTTTTTACAGCTATAATATTAAAAAACTTGTTGTAAACAATCTTTGTTTTTAAGTCATTATGATTATTTTAACAGTTGACAGTTTTGGGTTGCCACTTGATGCATGGCCTTTATTATGTTTGTGAAAATATATTGTTTGTGGCTGATCAAAGAAATGGTGAGCCACATGCACAAAATATACATAATATTTGTCATGTTGAAATTACACAAAAAAACACACAATAATAATAATAGAAACAATATGCATGGCTTCTTCTGTACACAACTAATTTTAAACAGTCTTCTTTTGCAGTGATTATGGTGTATTGACAGCAACTACCAGCAGGGGGTATATTGCTGACCTTCCTGACACCTCAAGGTCTTGTCCCTGTTTACGAAATAATATAACATAAATTCTGTTGTCCTAGGTAAGTTTAGGAGTGACATACAGTATTTTGTGTGACTTCCTGATATGATTATATATAATTATATTCAATTTAATATTCTGCAGCATGTTATTATGGATAAAACAGCAGAGAATATAGCAATTGAAAAGGGTGAATGAGGACAGCTGAAACGTTATTTAAATTTAAACTAGCCAACAGTTGAAGTCAAACTCCCTGTATATAATAATATAGGCTAATATAATACAATTAGTGCTGTCAAATGATTAATCACATCCAAAGTAAAGGTTTTTGTTTACATAATATATTTATGTGTACTTTTTTCTATTTATTTTGTGTATATAAATACATAAACATGCATATACTAAAAATATAAATATATAAATATAAAACAATTATGTTTATTTTTAAATATATTTATTATAAATTATATGAATATAAATATACACATATAAATGCATTTAAATATAGCCTATGTTAATTTACATATACATTATTAATCATTAATCAACACTAAATAATATAATATAATTTTATGTCAATCACAAAAGGCTTTGATCCATTTCGAACAGCACTGAGAAAAGTAACTAATAATGCGATAATGTTGTAAAAGCATATATATGCTTAAGCTTAAATATGAATACAAAAAAAGAATAGAAAAGAAAAAGAAAAACTGTAAAAAAAAAAAAATAAATAATAATAATAATAATAATTACTTTTATATGAACATATTGTGTAAACAATAAAATTGCATTTAATTACAATAATTCAATAAATTAGATTTGTTTTATTTATAATTTTATTAAATTAAAATATTTAAGCATGAATATACTTTATATTTAATTACACGTATGGGTTGCTCTTAATATCAAATCTGGCATTATCAAATAACTTAAAGCCGGGGGATTGAGCGACGAATTATTGGGAAGCACTGCCGCGTGCAGTAATTTACACTGGGATAATGCCTTTTGAATGAAGAATGTTTTTATTTATATCCTGCTTACAAGACCACCCGGGCCTGTAAACCACGCCCCTTTGTACTATTTAATTCTGCTTATTATAATATTATTGCCCTTTTAAAGTGTTAATAACACGAGTTGAAAAAAAACTTGCGCATAATCATTTAGGTGTAAAACATAATTCACTATATAAAAAAAATTATCTCAACGTGGATTCGTGGAACGCTAGCAGTTCCGGGTTCGGCATAATGACGTATTCGCTCGCGTCAGACGCAGCGTCCGAAACCTTCTACTCAGTAGAGCAGAAGGAAAACAGTTAATTCTAAAGGCATGTAATAGGAAATGGCAGAAAATCTGGGATTCATGTAATACAGGTCGGCACTATTACAAGGTTCAAAAAAGCACAAAGAAAAGCAAAATAGTTCACAACTTAAGAAGAAGAGATCAGGTTATCTTCACACGGTTACGAATAGGACATTCAAATCTGAATAATACACTACACATTATAGGGAAACATAGTACAGGTTTATGTGAAGTCTGCTTAAAGGAAGAGTCTGTAGAACATGTGTTGAGGGAATGTAAGAGATATGAAAAAGAAAGGAAAATTTTTAAAGAGAAATTACAAGCAGTAGGGTGCCAGGAATTTACCATAAATAGTATTTTAAGTGATGGGTTAAATTCTGGAGAACTAATAAACGCAGTAATGAGATTTATTAAGAACAGTGGGTTATATAATAGGATTTAGGATGGATTAGTTCATTCTCGTCACACTCCATCACAGTAGGTGGCGGTATGCACCTTGAAATTGGTTTGCAACCCGCCATAAAACCAAAAGAAGAAGAAGAAGACGCAGCGTCCGCATTCAAACTGGTTGGCGGTTAAGAATAAACGGCAGCAAGCGAGGAGAGCATATCGTTACAGAAACTAGCCAAATTTAAACTAAATACAAGATGTCTAAGACACTGAAAGGAATCACGCTGAAGGGGAGTGCAGAACTCGTCGCTGAGTTTTTCTGTAAGTAGCAGTTAATGGTTTTTAGGCAGATGAATGAGTTTTTATGGCTTGATTAATGTTAGAATAGATTTTTTTAAATAGACGGGAATCGAGAGATGTCTAAACTAACGTTAACGTTATATCTTTAGATAAAAGACTCGGGACCTTTGTTGAGGTTTGTTATTATGACAAGGCTTTGCTATTTTAATCTTAAATAAATTAACAGTTTCATGGCTTATCAAAGTAAGTTAACGTAATTAACGTTAGCTATAACGTTAACCAACTTTAGACCAATATGAAATATTAGTCACAATATATAGGCTTATAACGTATATGTATTAGTTAAGTATATTGAACATTTAAACAAAATACAAAATAAAGTCAAAAAAAGAAGTTTTCTTTAGTATCATATTTGATAACGTTACAATTCTGTAGCCCATAGGCTAAACATTTGTTGCTTCAGAATAACTCATGTCCGTAGTGTTCATGTTTTTCATCATAGTCATGATTTTAGTAACTTATAGGCCTTAGAAATCTGTGTTGAGAATATAATACAGAAGGCTTTATTTTTTAACTGTTTTGGTTACAGCTAGCCTATGCTAGCATATTGAGCCTATGCTCAATTGTTAGCTCCTTCGATAGTTAGAGCAGTTCATTTGGAAAGTAAAATACATTTTGGTGTGCAGTGGCGTACTGTGCCTTTTTGTTTCAGAAAATAATCGAAGCTGGTCCTTTGTTTGTTATCTGTAGCGTTCGGTATCAACAGCATCTTGTACCAGCGAGGAATCTACCCAGCAGAAACCTTCACCAGAGTTACACAATATGAAATGAGCCTTCAACTGACCACTGATGCAAAGCTGAAGAACTACCTCACCAATGTCATCTCACAACTTAAAGGTTGTTTTTCAATAAACGTACCACATATTAACATTGGTGACGCATGTAGTAGGAGTAGTAATACCTAATAGGTGCATACAGTTGTAATTGCATGTATATGAATGGCAAACTGTATTGGTAAATATTTTGCTCATTTGCCTTTTTTGATCAAGGTCCACAATGCTTAATGTGTCTGTAGAATGAATGATAGTCCCACAGTTAAAAGATTTTGTCACCTCATTAAACACAATGTGCTGGAAATGCCACATAGCATGTAGATGAATTTGTTTCTTCTTCAGAACAGATTTGGAGAAAGCTGTATGTAAAGCAAAATTTCTCCAAATCTGTGCACATGAAGACGCAAAGTCAGACTTACTATTGGATGTCACAAGGGCGAGTAAATTGTCCTGTAACAGTAAAACACTCATGCATGTTAGAATTGGTTGAGATTTCAGTCTTTCTATATTTAAGTGAAAAAGAGCTATACAGTTGTTACTAGAAACGTGACATTTGCCTGCTTTGTTCTTTAGCTTTGTTTTTCCTCTTCACTGCAGAATGGTTGTTTGATTGCACAGTTCAGAAGCTGGTGGTAGTCATCACATGCCTGGAGACAAATGAGGTGCTGGAGCGATGGCAGTTTGATATCGAGTGTGACAAGACGGCAAAGGAGAGCAGGTACGTAATCAAACCTTACCAACTGTGAGGCACTGATGAGACTTTTGGGACTTAATTAATGATTACATTTCCATATTCAATCACATTCTGTAATAACTAAAAAAAAAAAAACTAACTTATATGTTTTTTACCCGACTAATGCAAATATGGATGTGCATTTGAAACTGTATACCTTGGCTTTTTCCAGCGCACCTAGGGAGAAGTCCATAAAAGCTATCCAAGAGGAAATCCGTTCTGTTATCAGACAGATCACTGCCACAGTCACTTTCTTGCCATTGTTAGAAACTGCCTGTAAGTAAACTACACTTGTGATCTTTAGATCCATGTACAGTAAAACCTCAAGTTCACTGTCATACTGTGCTAAATATTTTGTATTAAATACACTTTTATATTTGCAGTAACATTTGATTTGAGACAAACTAGTTTTTAAGAATTTCCCCTCTATAAAATATTGCATATGCCATTGATTTAAATAGTACTACAAATATATTAGCCTTTAGCCAGTTCGGTTTAACTTTAGCTCTTGGAGCGCGTAACAAATAACCCTTAAAATAAAAATAGTATTTAGTCTGCTAGTATTTAGATACTGCTGCCAGTCACAACAGTTACAAAGAAATAAAGTGAAGATGGAAGACAAGGTGGGGGAGAAATTAAGGTTGGGAATTTACATCATAAAAAAAAAAAAAAGGTCAGGCTGCTAAATCTAATGTTTGGGGCCGGTTCTTAGAAATAGTTGCAGCAGGAGACAATAACAATATCCCAGCCACAAGCGCATCAAGCCGGGTGCTGGAGTCCAGGCGAAATAAGTTAAACCCAGGACATTCGATGGCCTTTTTTTTTTTTTTTTTTTTGTACACCGAACGTAAAAATGTTAAATTAACATTTCCGTGTGATAAATTTAAAAAAATGTCAGTGGTTATTTAGCGTAGGCTGTAAACTGTAGGCCTGCCCTATACAAATCTAAAATAAAACCTAGTTTAGCCTAGATTACAAACGCTGCTTTGTAAATGTTTATCAATGTGTATCATCTTGTTATTAATGACCTTATTTATCGTTCATATTCATAATCATATGTTGTTGCCAGTTTACAATGTGATGTTTCCAAGCACTTTCAGGCTGAAATGAAGGCTGTTTTAATTTGAATTACAATGCCTAGTATGTCTATTTAAGGGTTGCGGGGCGGGTTGTAAAAACAGATACAGTGGTGCGGGCCAAATAATTTCATAAAAACAGGACCCAGTGCAAACTAGTGCAAACATACTTGGCAATAAAGCTCTGATTCTGATGTAAAAATGTTGCAAAAATATTTCACCTTTTGTTCCTGTCTCATATGTGATTTAACTTTTGTCTCTTTTAACTCAGGTGCTTTCGACCTTTTGATCTACACAGACAAAGATCTTGAGGTACCTGAGCAATGGGAGGAATCTGGGCCTCAACTAATTGACCAATCAGAAGAGGTCCGCTTGCGTTCCTTTACTACTACTGTTCATAAGGTGAATAGTATGGTGGCATATAAGAGGACAAACTCCACGTAATTTCTCTTTTTTTGTGTGTTCTTTTCTGTTCTGTTAAACTTTTCAGCCTTGTGTATATATCTATATAAAGCTCATTTCTTATTTGTTATAATTTTAAAGAAAGTATTTCCTAATACAGAAAATAAACTTCTTGTTCCCAAGATTGTATTGTTAATTTGTTTCTTTGATATTTTGCAGTAGTTATACTCTAGATGGCGACAAAATCTAGGTTTACATTTTCTTACTTGCATGAATTGCACAGAGCCTGTCGAGAACAGTCTGTTTTAACCCAAATTCAAAAGACGTTGTTTGCGATATTTTGCATGAATAAATTTAAAACTGCACTATTACTACCATATCTGTGTTACTGCAATATTGGTTCTACCTTTGGGGAAAAAAAAAGATTAATACAATTTTAACTACATAACTGATCTTTTTAATGTATGAAGAATCATTGTCAATAATTGCAAAAGAAAACATGCATGCTATGTAATGTTTTAAAATAAGCCTTGTATGAGGACAAAATTCACTCAAACCACATGCGTAGAGTAGATCTTGCATTTAGTGAAGAGTTTTTATTTTGTAAAGCAGTGTGGCATTAATTACCTGTACTGAAAAGACTAGAAGTGTGCCACAAATAAAGGGGAGCTGCGTCTCAATTATGAAAATTTGAAGTAGAATAAAGGATGTAAATGTGTTTCATCTGAAGCAGGGTGGCACATTCTGCTTTGAACCTGTCATTCTATGGAGATCAAAGTGTTCTATTGCTGATGGCTCGGTTGAAGACACATCAGAGAAATACCTGCTGGGCTCATTACCATGAGAAGAGGAGGAAAGGTAGTCTCCCTTTTTATAGAAAGAAACGTAGTTAGGGAGTATGTGTTATATGCTTTGCTCTTAAAGAAAATTTCTTTCAAAGGTTTTTCAGTATTTTTTCCTAATTATGCATATGACCGTATATTTTACATGGATTATTTATATTTGTAAAAAGTATTGTCATTATTTGGGGCCAAGCAGGTGCTTGGGCACCTCCTGTATCCATTAGTCGTCTTTGTTTTTCCGTATGTGGAAGCCCATAAAACCACATCCTGAAGTTATGTAATGTCACAATCTCAAAAAATATATTTCTGCTAATAGTCTTTGTGCCTAAAGGTCTAAAAGAAAGATTCCTTAGCTCATACTGGGTCAAATGCATACCAAAATTCAAAGTACTATGGGTCAAGAATTTTTGCAAATTTATCTTATACATACTTTTGTCATATTTAATGACAATAAATTGGCTCAGAGCATCTGACAATGCTTGCAAAAATGTTTTGAAAGATTTCTCGTAAAGTGTGTAAACAAAGGCCCGCGAATTGGACAAAATATCCTGGAATCTAGACCAAGCAGGCAGGAGCGAGTAGGTGAGACATTAGTGTCTGTTATACCTTTTTATTTTAGTGTACTACTTGCATAAACACTGCATCCATAGGGGCTGCCGCTGTTGTTTCGAGGGGTATGTGACATCAGAACTCAAAATTTGGAGTACATCGATCTAGAGTTCACGGGTGGGAAGTCATGGGTTTGACTGCCGTTCTGGCTCACTTTCACTGGAAAGAAGGTTACGGGTTGCTTCGGAATGCAGCATACTGTTCAGCTTTAAGCCAAACCAAACACACCTGAAGTAGCTAACTAATCAAGGTGTTCAGGGCTCCTTAAATACAGACAGGTGTGTGTTAGAGCAAGGATTGGATCTTAAGTGTGCTGGAAGATACCCCTCTTGAAGCAGGGTTGAAGCTATTGTGCTTGGTCCTTTAAGTGCTGCATGTAGTTTATATATATATATTATTTTATTGTACATCGCAGGAGTACTTGGGTAAAATGCAAAAATGAACAAGGTAAAATGACCAGCTACAGCACCAAAAAACTTATCCATCCAGTATGTTAACTGATCAACTATAAATTCCTTTTAATAGACAAGAGAAAATGGTGCATCCTTAGTGCTTATATATATATATCAATTCAGGAATGAACTCAACAATTCCAATTCAAAGAAGGAATTGGAATTGGAATTAAACAACAATTAAAGGAAACAGAATTGGAATTGAATTGGAATTAAAGGAAGTGGAATTCAATTCAGGAAGAATTCCACTGAATTCTGTTTTTTGCTGAGCATTTATTTGTCATTGCATATAAAAACATAAAAACTTTATTTATGATGATTTACAAAAATCATGCAATGTAAGAAATAGTGTTGATCAAAAGCAAGTAAATAAAAATGAGAACAGTACATTATGAATTAATATTTGAATCACAGTGGTGATAAATGTCTGAATACGTTCAATATATGATCACCAAATGTTTTAGTCTTGATTTAAACTTTATTATTAATTCAATTACATGGTCAATTTCCTTGTATTTAAATTACATAACTTTAACATAAACAAATCAAATCAAATCAACTTAATGTGATTCAAATGCATTAGTTGTGTGGTTAAAACAGGTAAGATTAAAAGTCTCCACACTGCTCAGTGTTCATGTGCTTCTACACTGATGCATTTGAATAACATTGACCCCCAGTTTCACAGACAAGGCTTAAGCTAGTCCCAGACTAAATTGTATTTTTGAGATGTCTCACATCTCAACACATCTTGCTCTGACATATCTTAAAACATGTCAGTGTCGTTGTTCTGTGTTAAGATGCAGACCTGTAATATTTTCTTATAAGGCATTTTTGTAAAAGTTGCTTAAATATTTTGATTTAATTAATGCCTAACTCTGGTTTAAACTAAGCCCTGTTTGTGAAACCGGGCCTAAGTGTATTTGATTTGTTTATGTTAAAGTTATGTAATCAAAATTTACCATGTAATTGAATTACATAATGTTTAAATCATATATTGAATGTATTCAGAAATGTATCAACACTGTCATTCAATTATTAATTCATAATGTACTGTTCTCCTTTTTATTTACTTGCATTTGATAAACTCTATTTCTTACATTGTTTGATATTTGTAAATCAACGTAAATAAAGTTCAAATGTATGTCTTTAAATGCAATGACAAATAAATGCTCAGCAATAAACAGATTTCAGTGGAATTCTTCCTGAATTGAATTCCACTTCCTGTAATTCCAATTCAATTCCAATTCCATTTCCTGTCAGCTACATGCAGTTTCAATTCCAATTTCATTCCAGCAAGTGAATTGGAATTTACCATTCATTCTCAATTCAATTCATGAATTGCCCCAACCCTGCTACATCCTACAGTTTGTGCCTTCGTCACGTTACGTGGTTTTTATAATTTGCAAAACAACTGAGCTTGGTCTCCTTACTTAAATAAAGCTGCTTGAGGAAGACAGTTGAGAGACAGTTGAAAGAGACAACAGCTTTGCCATGAGTGACAATGGTTTCAGCTGCATTCAAATTAGCCTAAGTGGTCAATAACATCTAATCCCGGACCCTTTCTGAGACAGACATGGAATAATTACTGTTATGCCAAGTACATAAAATGCAGCTACTGTAAGTTACTCTTCCAAATTTTCATCAGCGCAACTATTTTTGCTATTACTGATCAATTTAAGATGCTGTCATTCTACAAAGCATTTAATTGGACAAGAATTTAAGATATGTCTTTATGTCTAAATGCTTTAATTTATTAAAAGTTTATTTTCCAAACTTTTAGCACTAGCATACATATGTCCTCAAAACTAACAGGCATGAAAGCCAGCAAGCGGACATTTGGATTTCATGCGCTCTTTAAATCTCCAGGGCTGTGAAGCAACCTCGGAGCAATAAAACTTTCTTCTGCGTATTTATAATCACTTTGATGTTGGTAAATTTGTACAGAGCATACATATAGAGTTCAGCCGAGCCCATGTGCACGATAAAATACAAACGGCCTGTTCTGCATGAGTGAGGATGCTCAAAGGTCATTGGAAAACAAAAGCTAACAAGTATTGTTAAAAGTTAAAGTTAAAAAATTAACCAACTGTCTGCAATCTATCGTTCTTATCCACAAGGTGCGTTCATCCAGGAAATGTCCTGCAGTGGTCTGTGAAAGAATGTTATTCCCTGTTTTTTTTGAAGAGAAAAACATTAATAGTCAGCGGAGGGCTGGTGTTTGACCCGTACAAACATGGCAGTGGCTTATCTTATCCCCTGGGCTTCACTCTGGTCCTCTCCCACTTAGTGAGGCTGTTAATCATAAGTCCCTTATTTCCTGTTTACAGATAGGGTTCTTCAACGTAACCATGAAAAATAAATACATTTTTAATGATACAAATAATATATCATTTTGTTCGTTTACTTCTCATCTATACATTAATGCTGTGTTTTCGGCAATATTAAGTACTTTGGGACCTATTTACTACAAAAAATCCTCAACTACGTTTTTAGTTTGCTTGTAAAATATAAATTTTTCACAGAGAAATCACTTAAATGATGGCAAAAATTGTATTTAAGTTGTTTCTGGATATTGACCTAGATGTTGGGTGTATAGTTCTGCTATCTGTTGGTTGGAGATAAACCTATGGGGGTTACATTTTACGTAATAATTAGTTTTGACCTAGGGGGCCCATAGAGACCCATTCATTTTCAACTACTGTGAATTTTTTTCTGAATTTATTTATATATTACCATTAGAAAAGACATTAAAAATAAATGTGTGTGTGTGTGTGTGAGAGAGAGAGTGTGTGTATAAGTGTGTTTGTGTCTAAAAAGTGGAGTCTGTGGCAAACATACCTATGTAAGAGTGTGTGTGTTTGTTTGTGTGTAAATGTGTGTTTGTGTGTGCGTGTGCATGTAAGTCTTTGTGAGTGTGTCTTTGTATGTGTGTGTGCGCGCATTTGTGGGTGTTGGTGTGTGAGGGCAGGTCCGTGAATTATGTCCCACCGCTTCACATCACATCACACATAATTGCTGTGTATATGAACTGTGTACAGTATTTTAAAACTAAAGTGAATTTGTACAGAGCTATTTAATTCAGGAAAAAAAATCCAAAGAAATAAGAATTCTATACAAAAAACAGCACACCTATCAGTGCTAGCAGTATCTATACAGCACTGGAATGCACGTTCTTTTCCTGGCAAACCCTAATATTATTGTTTATCAGATTTTTCTGGCAAAATCTAATCTGTGCTGCTACTGGCATCTTTCAAGAGTGTTACACACACACAAACACTTTCTGATTTCCCACACAAATACAAAAGCTCAGAGGGGAAAAGAAATGTGCCTGGGGCAATATTTCTGAAAAATAATGCTAGGTTGCTTCTTGCATGTTTCATGACACTTTCAAAGTGAAATTTCACTTTGTGCCAAAAGTGCTTTATCTCTGATGAATCTGGCAATTTTATTATGCTGGTTGTTGCATGCATTATGGAGGTTTTTAAATTAAATATCCAGGTGAGTGGCACTAAAAAAGTACTATGTACTACTACTAATTAATATAATGTACTACTATAAAAACCTAACCCTAACCCTGATAATGTTGAAAAAACAGCAAACTTAAAAACAAAACATTTGCCACCCAGTAAAACAAAACCTTTCATAAATATCGTTTTTTTTTTTTTGGTTAGAACAAAATTTGACTAAGATACAAATAAAAAACATTACAGTAGCAAATGTACAAAACATCTTTATGAAACATGATCTTTACTTGGTCCTGGGTCCACATTTGGTGTTGCAAAAGTCCTTCAGTTGTTTTATTATATTTAATGATGCACAGGACTCTCAAAGCACTCCACATCTCAAGGGCACCACTGTACCAAGTGCGCTACAGAGAAAGTTTACTTTCTCAGAACAGCCGTACATATAGAGCTGGTTATATGACTCAAACATAAAAGAAAAATTATTACTTTGCCAATCATGCATTATTTTTAAAGTGTTTTAAATACATAGCATAGTACAAGTGTACTAGCCAAAACATTTAGATCGCCCCCAGGTGGCTGAATGCAGTATAAGTCTTAAGCCCCGTTCACACTACACAGGCCGTGAGCGACTGCTGGCGACCGGATGTGGGCGTGTCCAGTGACGTGACAAAGTTCAGAATCTCTCAACTTTATGCAAATGAAGAGCGACTTCTCGGGAGCGACAGCCAATAGGAAAGAAGACGATAGTGCTCACGTGCTCATTCTCCTTTCAGCTCCAGCAGTGATGACGGCATTTGCGTTTTTGCCATAGATTATCATACACAATGGAAAAAAAGAAGTAAGACAGAATTCGCTGCTAGTGTGAACGAGGCATTATAGGTGTCCAATAGGTGCCCAGTATAGATGCCCTCTCCACGTAATCTAATAGGATGGGATACAAACTAAAAAAATCTAATTACACTTCAAAAAAAAATTTCTGTCATTTTAGGTAGCACTTAGTATGCTAATATACGTTCAAGTGTTCATTTTTCTAATACGTTTTCTTTTAATTATTTAATTTATTCATTAAAAACGGGGAGTGGTGTCATGATTGTGAGCTTGTGATTGGGTCTGTGGGAGTTTGGGCAGGACTTTGACTCCATGGCTCCACCTCACGTTCACTACCGCGCAGACTTAGGCTTCAAATAACGTAATTTTCACAAGATGAAAGTGGCCATACTGAGAATGCTATGGCTTCGTCCATCTTCTTTTTAATTCAGATTATATACAGATTATGACGTAGTACTCTGCAAGAAACCATGTGAAAATAAGTTTTTATTAGCAATGATCATAATTTTTGTGAAAAGGAAAAAAAGTTAATGATGTTTTACTGCCACTAGTGTTCATTTCAGATTAAAACAATAGTAAATTAGATGTATAGGCATGTTTTTTTTTACAAACTGCAAGTAAATGCTTTTTTTCAGTGTGTATTTGTAGCAAATTCAATTCCAAATCCAACTTTTAGGCACACTTACAAATACACAATTTTACAAACTGAATTTAGCAACACAGCGTTTCTCTCTAAATGTGAGTGCTCCCCCTCACATGAATCAAAAAATGGGTTTTACATCCATATTTCATATTCTTCAACATTGATAATTCATACGGTTTAGATTTATTCTCACAAAACTAGAAGGACACAGAGCCATCTTATCCTGAATGTTTATGCAAGACCACAACCAGACAGACCTTTATCTCTTTATTTCTAGACATATTTCTTTAACAAAAATGTATAGTGTCTGTTTTAGACATATAAACGGAAAAGAATGTTTTGTTTGGACAGACTTGGATTTTTCTCTTATCTCACACACTCACACACACACTTTTGACCTGCGCAGACAGACATCAGTCCTCCACACCAGCAGAACTACTGCCAGCCAGACAGATGGGCACGATAGGAGATAAGAGAAGATACTCACAGCTGTCCTCCTCCTCTGTGATGACACTGATGACGTAGCAGGCGTATACGAAACCCAGCAACTGAGGAGACAGACACAAACATGTCAGTGCATCGACAGAGACTGACAACACAAAAAGCGCCAAAGACAGACAGGCCGACATCAGACTGGGTCAGATCAGTTAGGATGTGGAGTTGCTAGGTCTACTATATATACATATGCATATATATATATATAGGTACATATGTATGTATGTACAGTAGCCTAAATGTATGTGTGTGTGGATCAACGTGTGCATCGGTTTTTGTTACTCACCAAAGTCTAATACTCAGAATTAAGGGTTTGTTGAAATCCCTAACCATAAGTATGTGCAGCAGAAATGACAAGGACTTCTAATAAACCATTCATTATGAGAAACACATGGCCGATAATATATTACTCAAAAAGACATTAGAGAGTTTAACAAAGTCCTGTGCCAAGTGAACAGGGGTTTTGTGTGTGTGTGGATGACATGCATATTGATAGATATGGCAATGCCACAAAGGCAGATGGCACAGCTCTGCATGAAAACACACACACAGGGCAAACTCAAGTCTTAGAGAGTGGCCCTATTCCAAACCAATTAATCTGTCACTGGGCAGACTGCCCATGTACACCTACCCAGAGAAAAAAAGAATGTTTCCGTGTTTGCATACGAACGAGAGAGAGAGAAATAGATACTGACAAATAAACTTAAATGCTTAAATGACGGTCTATGAAGCCCATGTGGTAGAGCGGCTGAACGCCACAGCGCAGGTGAGACACAACTGCTGTGCAGCGGTTCAGTCCTCCAATCAGACACTATTTCACTGAAAGGAGTTGCGAAATACCAACGGCATCAGAGGAAATGTCATTAACCAGACTGCCAACTACAGAGCTGAGCTGACTTGATTAGTATGTTGCATTAACCTTGAGTCTGTTGCTTCAGGCTGCCACGTGTAGGCTGTGGAAGTTATTTTAATAAAACCCTAATATAGTGATATACTGATAAAACAGCAATAAAACGATAATATGGTGAAATTGATTTCTAATTGAATATATTTTTAATGTAATTTATTCCTGTGATGCAAAGCGGAATTTCATTCATTTTTTTAATTATTTGATTGATATAATATTTAAAAGAACTGCATTTATTTGAAACAATAATGTTATGTTTAAATGTTCAATTTAATTATATATATATATATATATATATATATGTATAGTTTAACTAATATAACATAAATTTAATGCATCCTTTTTTAAATAAAAGCAATTTTTTTTAAAAACAATCCCAAACGTTTAAAAGGTACTGGATTTTTGTTAATTGTATAAATATGTATTAGTAAAGGCTCTGATCATTTTCTATTGTTATAATAACTCTCTTACTGTACATTATCACTTGTTCCATACAAGAAGAGTGCATACTGAATCACACAGCAGTGCAGGCTATTTATTATTCAGCTATAAATATTAAATCCTTTGTTGAAGAGCGCTCTCACTCTGAGATCAAGAGACAGATGTAACCCAAACGTAATAAATTCAAAACTAATTCTTGCTCCGGGTGTCTCAGGCGTAGAGTGAAAAGACAGAGTGCACCTGAGATCTGAACACTCTGAGATCCAGTGCAACACTTCATATCACGTTAATTATGTTCATTAAAAAACATAAGCTTTTTAAAAGTCAAGGTCTTGAAGCCAGGACCCAGTTTCACCGTTTCAGGCCTTCCTCTACTGATTTCTTTCCGTTCTCTAGTGAAGTGGTACAGAGGGATGCAGATCCAGCCTGTTCTCTCTCCTCTGATATATAAAGCGACAGAGCAGACAGGTTGGGTTAACGGTATTTCGGCTGTGTTTCATGGACCGATCATTCAGGTCAAAGGGTAAAGCTGCAGAAGAGAGACAAGGTTTTCAGGTCAGTGGCCTCTAACTCCCTCGGGGTGTTTCTCATGACAGCTAATTCAGGTTTCAATCTCAGTCTAGTCTTTATAATGCCTTTAATATGAACAGAATTATCTCAAAATTGCTTTTGTAATCATTGTGGAATCTGCCCTAAGAAATAATCCTTAGAACTCATAAAAAAATGTAGTATAAGTATATATATATACCATTCGTGGTATACGGTAACATTTTGGCTTCATCATTAAAAAAAAAACAAAACAAGATTTTTAGCATTCTACCAAAATAGTGACATGTTTACATACATGGAACACATACAGGCCAAGCTCTGTATCAGTAGAATTTCCACCCTATTAGTTTTACATTCCAGTCTTAAAAAGATTTTGAGTGATCAACATTTAGCTTTCTAGCCTTCTACAAATTAACCTAACATTTTTTTTGATTGGACAAACATTCACTATAATATAGTGAATAAACTATCACTTCCTGAAAATGATCTCAGTGGAATTTTAGTCAATTCTGAGGTTTTTATTATAGTTTATGTTTCTAGTAGAAGTTGATAACTTTTCTAAGGACTCATAAATCAATTAAAAGGTGTGTCAAAAACAATATAATATTTTTAGTGTCTATTATTTATGTTTAAGTGATAAAGCAGACCTAATTTATATAATTTTAAAAATGTCTTATAAATATGTCACTATTTTTGAGAAAATGTCAGTAACCGACCTGGACAGCTACCTGAAAAACTATGGGCAATCTCAGAACAGAAGATGTTTTACCAAAACCAAATATTTATTTGATGTAGTTAATAGAAGTTAATTGATAAATTAAATCTATTTATGGCATTATTTTGAAAGCATCCTCATTTTACATGAGTGTCTATAACTTTACAACGCTTGTTTATTTGTATGGACTGTACTGTAGCTTTCCAGGTAGTTTTTTTTCTTTATCTTTTTACTTCAATATACATAATATATTATGTATTAATATTTTACATAATATAATTATATATATATATATATATACACACACATACACTACCATTCAAAAATTTGGGGTCAGTAAGATATTTAATGGTTTTTAAAGATGTTTCTTCTGCTCATCAAGGC